>PVKA01000348.1:141036-214746 GCA_004027165.1 Ctenomys sociabilis
AAAAAAAAAAAAAAAAAAAAAAAAAAAAAAAAAAAAAAAAAAAAAAAAAAAAAAAAAAAAAAAAAAAAAAAAAAAAAAAAAAAAAAAAAAAAAAAAAAGATAAAAAGGTGTAATTAGCCTCAAAAACAAGAACATCAATACAAATTGGTTGATGACTGCCATTTCTTCCAGGAGTAAAGAGTGTTAACTCTCTTCTGAGTAAGAGAATCTGAAAACAAGTATAGCTCTTGTAGTTTATGTGTAAGCATAGGGAACTTGTTTTTTGAAATTTGACATAACTCCTAAAATACTCATGATGTTATTATTACCAAGTTGTAAAGCTAGTACTTTCTTAAATAATTGATCATAAAACACTTCGCTTAACCAAACCAGAGGAAAGAATGAAGAGTCCTAATTTTTCCGTTGGAAAGTAATATTTCAACACTATTATCTGAGGAACTGAGTAGCGAGTCCAAATAATAGTATAAAATGTATTATTAGATGTAGGCCAAGCAGTCAATTTTTAATTTAATTTTTAAATTTATACTACTTGCCTAATTTAGCTTTTAAATAAATGTAGTTTATTGTCAATTTTTTTTTATTATTTTATATGTTCAGTTCTGTGAAGTAAATATTCACTTTTATACCCAATTTTGCATCATGAACTACCTTTAGGCCTCAAAAATCCATTCTGGCTCTTTTGCATTCATGGCTTTATGTAGACTAGATGGAGAACAGAGGCCGAAGGCTGGGGCACTCTCCATTCTGAAGGGAGAGTGGTAGAGAAGGCAATGAGAATTTGATCTCAGACACATTTCAGAGCAGACCTGATGGGGCTTCCTGGAGAATTAATGCTAGAGGGAAGCAAAAAGAGGAATCAAGGATGCCTCCAACTTTTTTTTTTAATTAATTTTATTGACAAAGAAATACCAATGAGACAGTTTCAAAACAGGTTAGTAGGACAGTTACAATAATTACTACATTGTGTACTGTTGTCTTCTAGTGGTTATTCATAGTACAATATGCAGACATGATATCCTGTCCAAACACTATTAGTATGACTTTCTTCTCATTGACCTTACTTTGCTGAATTCACACACCTACAATATTTGAATGGCTATGGAATACCCTTCTCTAACAAAGCTAAGCAAAAAAGGAGATATAAATGACCATTTTGTAATAGATAGATAGATAGATAGATAGATAGATAGATAGATAGATAGATAGATAGATAGATAGATATAGAAATAGATATAGATATAGATATACAAAATAGCATAGATATACAGCTACCTCCAACATTTTAGATGGACAGCTTTATGGAAACTAGCACTTGCAACTGTTCCATGGAAGAGTGGGTAAGGAAAAGGCTCAAAAAAGGATGGGTGTTTGTCACCAAGACATGTTCCATGTGCCTTGTGTACTATGCTGCCCTCCCTGCTGCCTATCATATGATACATGGCACTGTGGCCCCACCCACACGACACCCAGAACCTGAGAGACAGCATGTGCATAAGTGTTCCAGCCAATTTAATTTAACCCTTGTTGTACTAAATATATATACATGATTCTTTAGCAAAACAAAAACAGATCTCTTGAATCAAACTATGCACATATACGTGCACACACACACACACACACAAACACACACACACACATATGCACACAACTCAAGTGTAAAAGAACTCAGGTTTGGAGTGAGACAGACTAGTGTTAGCACCTTAATTCTGTCACCTGATAATTGGAAGACCCTGGAACATTAGCATAACATTGCAGAGCCTCTTATTCCTTTTCTAAAAATGAGAACGATTATATGCATCGGATTATCACAAAGTTAAAGAAATACAGGGCATGCAAAATTTTAATACAGTATGCAGCACACATTAGCACCCAGTAATGGCAGGATATACTTGCGTTTCATTTTCTTGTCAATACTGCACAGATAATGCCAACAACACAGGTATCAGAAAATCAACACACTAGCAAATGTTAGAGGAGAGAGGTCATAATTTCAGCAGATCTTACATAATTTCAGAAGATGATAATAGGCTTCTGAGCTCCTCCAGCCCTGAGAGGGGGAAGGGATACTAAAAGCACTGTGAGCCGAAATAGAATGAATTTACCCAATTCTTTACTGCACTGTTTAACCTCTGCCTTCTTAATCACACGCACAGCAGGGGAAAGGATGTGCTAAAACAATTCATGTGTCATGAACAAAGCAGCCACAGATTTTCGCTCAAAAACCACACTAGGAAAACCACCAGCTGGAAGGAATGTATAGGGCCAGATTTATTTTTTTAATTGAGTCTCGAGTTACAAACAACCCTTTAATTACATTAATCACACAGGGTTCCTCTCAGCAAATGATGAGGGCTATGTATTATTCTAAATTTTGCTAAACTTTGAGGGTTTTTTAATTGTTGAATATTATTTCTACATGTGAAGAATAAGCCCCTTGATTTATTTTTATTTTTTCCTATGTGTCCAGAAAAAGCCAATCATATCATTGCTTCTAGACATTATTTACTTTGTACGACTATAACATTTGAAATTTAAAACTTTTATAATATTTTTAAACATTAGCACTCCTCAACCAGGCTTTATTTTGCTGTTAAATGTTAATACTATAATTTTTTGTTTCCATCTTAATTTTTGACATATGTTCCCAAGATAAGTGGCACCATTAATTAGGTGATTGTCAACTGGCCAGCTACTTAGCCCAATTAACAGATGGAAATGCTGAGAATTACAGGAGAGTGGAAGACCAAGAGAAGCTGCAGTCATTCAGTTCCAAAGCTTGAACCATGCACAGGTCTGCTCGAGCCAACCCTTCCCCAAGGTAGTGCACCTCTTCTGTTCTGAAGCAATCTTCTCACGCTTTGCTTTGAACACACTCCTTGTTTTTTGTGTCTATCCATCTGGGGCTCTTCTCTCCCTGCTGAGCCCCACCGCACGCTAACTTTTGCACATCCCTGAAGAGTCAACATGGGGGCTTTCTTCCCTTTAAGCATTTCCAAACGCTCAACCTGGCCTTTCACCTCAGAATGAGTGGGCCTTCTTTGGCCTACATTTTTAGGAGCCTTATGTGTATTTCTAATCATTGTTTCTCATTTTTTTCCATGTCATCCTCCCAAGCCCCATGGGCTGTTCCTCTGTGAAGCCCCAGCCCTTAGCAGAATTGGCTTACAGTGCATGCTCAGTAAATGAGTTTTTTGATATGGATCTTTTTGTTTTCTGGAAAAAAAGTTATGAAAGCTATAAGGGACTTCTGAGAGTTTAGCTTGATTTTTGAAGAGAAAATGTATAGAAGAGGGTAGGATGAATGTTAGAATTTGAAGTGAAATATTTCAAATAAGCCCTGAATTAAAATGTTCAAATTGCACAATTTCTGCAAATGTAAAGATCTTTAATTTGCATTTCTATCATTGACAGTTATGCTTTGATAATGCATTAAAATGGCATTATACAGTTATGGCCCAAACTTTGTACATTAAACAATTTATATTTTCTAGATTTTAAAAATGATTATCACTACACAATTTACTCTTTGTCCAAAAAATCTGATAAGCTTTCTCCTTTAACATCAAGCAAGCCTCATTTGATCAAGCAACTCATAAGTGAAACTAGCTGGAGAGAGATGGTGTTTCTCTTGGTTCCAGAGAAACACAAGTACAGCAGAGGGCGTGCCTGTGTGCATGGTATATCAGCCTTCCTCACTCTAGTGGGTGCTAGAGAGCCACAGCTACTATCTACAGAAAGGGAGTGATGTCACCCCTGGTACTTATTGTTCCATGGCAACCATTAAACCACCTCTGCCCCATCTAAGAAGGAGGGGGAAAAAACACACAGTGGGAGACTTAGTAATGTACTAGAGTTAAATAAGACTTATGATTTGGTAAGACTGAAATAAAACATGAAAACACATTGACAGCGAGGTGAAGTGGTGTGAGTTTTCATTTCCAAATGTATGCCTATGCCCTGGAGACTTATATTGTAGGAGATCCTCCATTTGCTACTCTTTCCTTGGATTAATAGCAAGTCCTCTGAAAGCTACATTTCAGTGCTATTCCTGTGGATACATAATCTGTAATATTTGTCAAGAGCTTTGGGAGAAAACGACTATATAATTATCAATAGTTATTAATTTTTAAATTTTTTATATTTAGCTATCAAATGTGTTTCTCATGATCTATCACCAAAAAGTCTATTTGTATACTTCAAACTATAAACATTTTAAGTAAAAATAACCACTGGCCAGCAACAATATTTCTTCTGTTCTTTATACTCAAAGTGATATTTATTAGAAATAAGCACATATGCTTAAATTTTCCAAGGCTCAAATTTATTTTGAAATATTTTAGTATTCCAAATTCTTTAATGCCACTTTTTCTCAGCTTTGGGTTGTTACTCAGAGGAGCAGCTAGATGATGTAGTGTCCACACACACAGTGCACCACCCTTCCTGCTTTTCTCTGTCGGCTGACCCCCCCTACTGACATAGCACTGTATTCAGCTGTCAGCTAAAGAAAGTTTGACAAGGGCCAGCAAAATAGCTCAGTGAATTGAAGTGCCTGCAAACAGGTGCAAGGGCCAGAGATTTGATTCCCAGGCTTGCTGTGTGGGCCCTGCCCCTGGGGTGCACTGAGATGGAAATTGAGACTGGGCATGGTAAACATGCCTGCAATCCCAGCTCTTAACAGGCAGATTACTATGAGTCTGATCTAGTAGTGAGACCTTGAGCACTCTACTGTAGATCCTTCCCTAAAAAGTACATAAATAAATAAATATTGACAAACCCAAGAGTCCTTTATCCTAGTCAGATGTATCCATTTTCACACCATCATAATTGCCTATAGGAGCATTTCTCTCCTCACCTTCAGACTGTAATCCTGTGAGGACACAAATCCCACTTATGATGTGTTTAGTACGTGAAGCATGCTCAGATCTATTGAACTACACTACATTCTAAGACAAGTGTGTGCAGTACAAAGTTTACTTGCAGAGAGACATAGCAAATCTAGGAAAATGATTTTTTCACTGTTTCTTAAATGGTATTTTAATTCCTTTTTTCCCTTTTGAAAACCAAAAGTGTTTGGAAAAAGGGGGGGTTCACAAGATGAAACAGTTGTGTTGACCTACAACTAGTTTTCTAAGATAGGGCTCAAGTCCCAGTTTAGGTTAAAAACCATGATAGATTTGAGAGACTTTTCCCACTTGCTTTATCCACTGAGGCATAGTTTAAAGACCACACAAATTCCCATGTTTGGCTTGACTGCTCAGCATGAGCACAGGTCAGAGTACATGGGCAGCGCTACCCAAGGGGCATCTGCAGTGCACAAGCCTGTGCTCTTGTGGCTCAGGCCCGCAACATTAGCCCTTCAGTTTTATGAGTACTAAATTTTACTCTAGTTTTAATAATAATAACAATAAATACAATAATAAAATCTTGTTTATGTAAGAGCTTCATCTTGTTAAAAATGCACTGAGACTCATGAAGCTTTATAGGACCCTGTTTATGCTCTCTTTCATGATTTAAAGGTGATAACTTCATGTGATTCATTGCCACCTAGTTCTGAATTTTAATAATATAATGACTCATGATTTTTACATTTCTTAGAAAACCAGCTTGGTTAAAACCATTGCAGTTGTTTTTACTGGGGTCATCTGAACTACAGTTCCCAGAATGTTCATGAGAGGGGCATGTTTTATGTGCTCTGGATGGCCGTAATCTATCACGGCTGGTGCTGTGTAGACAGACTATGAGTTTACAGTGTCAGCCCATGAATTAAAGCTTTGTTGCAGACTGGCTTGCTGTGCAATTATTTCCAGTTCATATTCTATAAATCAGCATTCACTATGTGACAATCAGAAATTTCCATCTAGCATTCTTAACATCTATATTTTGTCTTAATTGTACTGTATGCTTCTATACCTAGAATAGCCTGATATGACTGGTAGCAAAAGCTTAGAAAATAAATTTCACCTTCATCAGAACCTATTTAAGGAATATTCCATGTTCTCACTTTTTGGTGTCAAGCTGTTTGGTATTTATGTTGAAATAATAGGAAATGAATTTAAATAGAAACAGTTCTCATGTCTTATCTCTGCAAACAAAAAGTATAATTTACAATAAATTAGCACAGCAGTTGTTAGTGGAGCACAGCTTTATTTTGCAATTCTCACACCTAAGCTCACAAGATGACACTTTTTCTGATAAGGTAATCTTTATAATGTAGTTCTATAGGTGATTAAATCTGACAGATGCTAGTGAGATGGTGAACTTCAGGGATATAACAGCAAATGCTTTGAAAAAATTCCTGTTAAAATAATGAAGTATTTTATGATTTGCCAATAGAAATATCAATCTGATAAAATAATAAGACAGCTATATTTCTATATCTAAGACCAAAGCAAAATGGTTCACCAGTAAGTATACCAATTACAACAAAACAAACTGTAAAGAAATTGGCGCTGTCTAGGAAAATGAAGAAAGACTCCTCTCAGTCATTCCTTAGCATTTATACAACATTGCTCTACATGAAAATGAAAAACTTCTAATACAAAGAGAAGCTAAAGCGATGAAACGTGTCTTCTCATAACATTTTGATAGTCTATCTTCTGCAAAACATGCCTTGAACACCAGGCCTTTCAAAGGTAAAGGCTTCATCTCCTGGGGCAATGATGATAATCAGATGACTGATGTTTCCAATGATACTAGCAATCTGAAATATGTTATGGCTTAATTGCAGATTGTATAATTAGATTAACCCAATTAATTCTATACTCAGTTTTGCAATGCACCTTTATTATTTGAATGTTTGTAGCTCTGGTGTCTTATGCCTAGAAAGAGAGTTTTAAAACAGTAGCTTATTGTCCTTGTTTGTTTTTGATTGCTGAACTATTATCTGTGCTAGAGTGAGTTGATATTACAGTCTGTTGAAGCACTGTATTACAGGAAGTGCTGTCTTCTGATTGTCTTATCTAAATATAGGTTGCCCAGTATAAAGAATTCATTTATAAATAGAGTATGGGAAGTTCCCGGAATCAAGTAAATTAACATGCTGGGCCAGCGTCACCGGCTTCATTAGCAACCCCTCATATCAAGGCTGTGTTCATACAAGTGTGAAAACCAGAACGACCCTTCCAGGGTTTTCCTGGCCTGAATAATTCCCTCATCAGGGAGCAAGCTACACTCATCCTGAAGTTTCAGTCTCCCTGCCACCATCTATTCACTTTGCATAACTCCATCTAGCACAGATTCCTTTTTGAAGACTCTAATCATAAACAGAAAAGAAATATGAAGAACTCCAGATACAGAAATGATGAGCAGCCTGAGGCCAAAGGTTGTAGAAGGGAGAGGAAAGAGTTTGGGAAAGAAATCCTCAAATTCTTGTATATCAAGAGACAATATAACAACGGGGCAAGCAGTGATATCAGCTACCTGCAAAGCACTGCATTTGGGGAATGAAAAAGATGAACACTATTAGCTGGTTCAGCATTGTTGAAGACATCAAGGGGACGAAGAAACCTTATCCCCACCAAAGAAATACAACACAGCCTCACACATTTAAGGTTTCTGTACATGCCAAATATTACATAAGAACGCTGTTATTGTTGCTGCTGTTTGACACAGGGTCTCACTGTGTAATGTAGGATGTCCTTCAACTCACTAGGTAGCTCAGGATGGCCTTGTACTCCCTGAGATTCTCCTGATTCAGCCTCCTGAGTGCTGGGATTACAGGCAAGCACCATCACACCAGGCTTGTAAATGCTTTTTATATATTAACCGAAGCCCATAAAAAGGGCTGGATAGCCATTTTTATCCCTATTTCTAGATGAGAAACAGGAGCTTAAGTCATGGGACCAAGAGTGAACCTGCACCTGAGAGAGCTCCAGTGACCTTCTGCTAGTGACAGTGATGGTGTTTTGATGTGGCAGATGACTAGTGCCTTCCATGCTAGAGCTTTAAAATAATATTTATGCAATTACAATTACAATTTATGCTGTCTCTCACTCAAATAAATGAATGAGTCAAACTGTCAAAATAGGTGCCTTAAAATCCACAGTACAGGAATAACCCCACAGTCCCCATAGAACAGCCATTGAGACGAAGCCAGCAGGTCTCTGCTATCAAAGTCGGTTGGTACAGCTGTATAGTCCCTTCTTTGAAATGGAGGGATCTGATTGGGAATTAAGAGCTGCAGGTTGGACAATGAAACTTGTCCACAACAGAAGTAATATCTTATTCAGCCAGGTTTGAGTTTAAAATTGTATCGGTCATGAAAATCATTTCACTGCCATCTTCAGTCCTGAGTAATCAGGCTGTATTTAATTTTAATCATTACTATGTAAAAATAATAAAAGCTACCAAAATAGTTCATAGTCAATTTTCTGATAAAGCAAATTTGCTTTTTCCTCAATTTGTGATTTAAATGGCCTCAAGAAAGTTTTTTGGAGCTAAGTGTTAATTAAAAATATGGAAATGGATTTAACCACATTAATAGCACCTGGTAGAAAAGATTGGTTCGCACAACCCTACCCTGAATTTTCCTCAATGTACTTTTTAGCTGTCTATGTTATCAGTTTGCTTTTGTGCATGCTTCCTCCTAGAGATTACTGTAATCCCAGTGAAAACAGTAATTACAATTACAACAAATAGGATAAATTGCTATTTGAGGTAGACTGCATAGTTTTAGTTACCCAAAGCAAGCCGATGCCTTCTAGTTTACACCAATGAGTTAAGCTTGTTCTTGTTTCCTTAAAAAAACGTAGTGTTTTTTAAAATATATTTTACCATGTTGAAAAAGAATTCAATTCTCAGGGCTGGGGAGATAGCTAGGTAAAATAAGTTCTTGCCTGGCAAATGCAGGTTCCTGAGTTCAATTACCAATACAAGAAAGAAGAAAGAAAGAAAGAAAGAAAGAAAGAAAGAAAGAAAGAAAGAAAGAAAGAAAGAAAGAAAGAAAGAAAGAAAGAAAGAAAGAAAGAATAGAAGGAAGGAAGGAAGGAAGGAAGGAAGGAAGGAAGGAAGGAAGAAAGAAAGAAAGAAAGAAAGAAAGAAAGAAAGAAAGAAAGAAAGAAAGAAAGAATCCAATTCTCTGTGACTTTCTTTCATTGACTTATTTTTGGAACAGTTCTCTGTATCTTGATACCTGAAGGGGCAACTTTTCTGAAATTCCTACAGAACTCATTTTTAGATCCCTAGTGTGTGTATCACATTACTTTTTGAATGTTTTATTTCCTTATCCATAAGTTGGAGATAAACATTTTTGGGATCCACAAAGAATTAGTAGAATTTTAGTTGCTCCTAAGGATTAGATACATGGGCTTTGGAGTTAAGTGATCAGCATTCAAATTCTGACCAGACTGAACCATTCTCTGGTCATCTGACCCTGGCTCAGTTACTTAAAGTCTTCTAGTTCTAGGTTCTTCATCTAAAGAAAAAAATTGAGGTCAACAAAACCTCTCCTCAAGTTGCAGCATGACTTGAGGAACCTACGATTGATGATGTGTGTTCCCACTGGCTCTGTGCCCATTCCAGAGGACATTCTCAGTAAGTGAGGGCTTCTGTTTGTGTCATCCTTGCCACTTATCTTTTCAGATGGCAGCAAAGGCCTCCATATAACACAACACTGGTGAGGATTTCTCCTCCTCTTTCAGGAATGGGGCTGGTGGGAAAATGTGACTGGGAAAACCATGAATTGTGGTGTCAAGCAGGGCATCTCAGCAGCCCTCCAAGAGATTTTTCGATGTGACTTTCATCAGGAGCTAGGTGCGGAAACAGTCTCTGGAGAAGTTTTCGTAGTTTGAAACTACAATGTCTATGAAACAACCAGCTTGTCAGTTAGAAACAACTATCAGTGTAATCAAGTCAGGGCGTATTTGGTTGTTTGACGCTGTGCTAACCCCATAGATACTGTAGGGCGCAGCGGATAAGAGGGAAAGAGCGGCACTGCGCTGATGCAAAAGTGGGGCCACCAGGTTGGGTCCCAGGTGGAATCGTGTCTCGTGATGCACTTTTTAAAAATAATTGTAGCTGATCAAACAAACTAAGCAGGACTGGGGAGATAGCTCAGTAGAATAAGTGCTTGCTTGGCAAGCACAGGGTCCTGAGTTCAATTCCCAGCATTGCAAAAAAAAAAAAAAAAAAAAGAAACTAGGTAGTCTGGAGTTCTTTGTATTTAAGAATGGATATCCTGATGGCATATGCAGTGTCAAATAAAGGCTTCCCAAGGTCAAAGACCTAGCACTCCCTGCCTTCAAATTGTTCCCCTAAATGAGAGGAAATAATCACTTATACATGGCTGCAACTTCACATCAGGATGACAAGTTTTGTGCAAGAGGAATATGTGAAATACTCCCAGGACACAAGGAAGAAAAGCAAAATGCCACTGAGGTGAATGGGCTGACATTGGAGGCCAGATGGAATATTGACAGGCAGGGATGAGGGAAGGAAAAGCCCAGCAGCACGGCCACCAGCCACAAGGGCTGCGAGGCAGCTTCCGCCAGGCTTCTTTGCCTTGTTGGTTTGTTTATTCAGTTGGCTGCCTGGTTGGTTGGTGTTTTACTCATCTAACAAATGTTTACGAGGCACAAACTATCCAGGCATGTGTTCCAGCCACAAAACATTTAAGCAAAGGTTGAGTAGACCATTCTAGCAAGAGCTGAAGATCTCTGAGGGAAAGGAGGTGTTTTGATGGTTTCAAGATGGACATTACAATGGAAAATAAGGGTACAGCTGTGTCAGATACCATGGAGGTGTCCCCACGGAGTGGAGCGTTGTGGTTCACTTGATGTCAGAAAGAGCAGAGAGGGAATAACTGCAGATAACCACAAGGCTTTGAGTCTACCTATTGCGAAGCTCGCGATGCCACTGAAAGATAAGGACAAGGGGAGGAGAAGCAGGTTTCAGAAGATAATTAAGTAGAAATAAGTGGACAAGCTTCAGCCTGTCTTAATTCCAGTAAGCACGGAATGCGTAGTCCAAATATTCTTCCTCATCATGATAGAAAATAACTAAGTCTGGGGATCTTCACAGGCCGGAGACTTCAGGGCTTGTGTAAATAAAAGCTACTTGAAATCTGGTAACATAGGATCTAAAATCTGTAACTAGAGCCAAGGTGACCGGGTCCAGCTCCTTAATTTTACAAACAAAAACCTCTCTCTGACCTACTCTGTACCACGTAGCAGCACCAATCCAGAACTGTGAGTACATATTTAATGAAAAAAAATCTAGATTTCTCCAACACTCCAATTCAAAATAAAGATACTACCTACATGTTGTCAGAGCCCTGTGTTTTTTTATACTGAACTGGCATGATTTACAGACCGTAGGTGAAAAACCTTTTCTGAGAATTTTGATTGCTAGATATGCCATTGTCCACAAAATCAGTCTTGTAGGTAATATGTAAGACTTCACATTCCACGAAAAGCCCCAGAACCTTAAAGTACCCAGATTTGTTCTGTACAAAGGAATTAATAACTTCGTGTCATTGAAATGACACAAGCTAAGTATAAATTAAAGGGCTGCCTTGCATAAGAGGAAGGGTTTAGAATCTTCTTAAAAAGTGCCCTGTTTAGAGTATGGCAAATACAGAAAAGCAACTAGCAGTGGTATCCCTCAAAGCAAGAAAAGCCTTTGCTGACCAGAGAGAGGGCCTGGCGGGCTACATAATTAGTTACTAGAGATTAAAAATAAATAAATTGGGGGCTGGATAGAGCAATGTGGAGAGGGAAATATTTATAACTGTGACAACATGTTTTTTAGTAATAATTTATGGTCCTCTTGGAGGAAAAGGAAACACCCAGGCTATGAATGAAATATCCGAAAAGTAAGCCTCATACCTCTGCAGATTTTCTTTAGTTAAAAATTAAGACTGAGGTTGACTAAAGTAAATCGCTCAATGTCCATAGTCTCTGATTTCCTTAATGCTAAGGGTTACCAACTGATTTACAACTTCCTGTGTTGTTTTTCAAATCTATATTTGTCAGCACATTTTTTAATGTCAGATTACTTAAAATAGGCATTTTAGGTCTCAGAGGTCAGGAATAATTATATTGACTTCTCTAAAGATTTTATAGCATTTTATAAACATTTTAACTTGGCCAAAACAAACTTTGTATTTCTAACTGAAATTCATTTCAATGCAGGCTTAGGATTTTTTTTTTCCACTTTAAATTGATGACTCCAGAACTGAAGTAAAGTTGAATCAGTGTGCTTTGAAGTTAAGTAAATTACACATATAGCTTTCTCCAAGTAATTTCAGCCTCCTCTTATTCAGGCAGTTTCAACTGGGAAAATAACAGAAAGTCTGTGGGGGGGAAAAAAAGAAAGAAAGACTAAAACCAAGGACATAGCATTGTTCCATTGTAGTTTCTGTTTTAACCATTATAATTTATTATCTCACACAATTTCTGCAAATTATAGGTACTTGTTCAAAAAGAATGTGTTCTCGAATATGAAAGCCAGGAAATAGCTTTGTATGCACAAGTAAAGTAGAAATGCAGCACATGTAAAATAAAATTTACAGATTTAAATTAGATAGTTGAAAACAGGTTGTCCAAAAAAAAATAGCTGCATAACTCACCTTTATTATTCTAATTGACGGATACTGACATTTAATTTCAAGTCCTTAGAAAAGAGATCATTTAGAGTACTTCTTCAATTTAAAATATTAAATCCCTCAAATCCTGCATCCTGAATGAAGCCAAACAAAATTCTGTGTGTGACTGCAGTTGTTTGAGATCTTCTACATTATAATTAGAGGCTGTGCCTTGGAGAGTAGAATGCAGGAGGCTACACAAACGTATTCCAAAGTGGCATCTGAAAACTGTTTTTGCAAAACATTCAATATTTTCCAGTTATTTACAATAGAACCTTAATTCTGACTCACTCAAAAGAAGTTGCCAGATAAGGTCAATCTAAGAGCCAAAAATACAGCACTGAGAAGAGCTTATCTGAGAAGCACAAAGAACAAACTAGAAGAGAGATAAGCAGGAGATAGGGTTTCAAATATGTCTCCAAATTACAAATTCCATTATTTTAAAAGGTTTTTCAGCATACAGTATATGCTAATTGGTTTCAATTACACTACTAGTTTATCTTAGTTCATTGGAAAGAAAGATTTCTGTTATTATCTGTTTCCTTTTTGTAAGAATCTGTTTGGTTTGTCTTCCACTGGAGTAACTACTTTGAAAATAATGATTCAGAGTGTACTAACTATTGTTATTTTCTTATTATTTAATTAGGAGATTCTGTTTTATTTCTTCAAACATACAAAAAGAACTCATATTCTTCATTTTCACAAAAGAATACCTAACAGACATGTTAAAAGTTTGCCCTGTAATATTCTTAATTCTTAATTTTTAGTAAAACTTGTTGTAGGCAGTTTTTGGGAAGTGAATTCAGTGTAGGCAACCACAGGCCACATTTGATGTTGAACAACAAAAGATAATCAGAGTGATTGGGTGGGGAGGGGAAGGAGGGAGGCGGGTCCTCATTTGGAGTCAGCTGTAAACACGCTTTCTTCCTGCCAGGTGACTCACATTAGTTCTGACTGTAACCCCTGACTACCCGACCATGTCCTGCTCTCTGGCTTTCAAAGAGAAGGTGCTTGGGTTCAAGGAAC
Source organism: Ctenomys sociabilis (assembly GCA_004027165.1). Lineage (NCBI taxonomy): Eukaryota > Metazoa > Chordata > Mammalia > Rodentia > Ctenomyidae > Ctenomys > Ctenomys sociabilis. The sequence continues at coordinate 154,643 of PVKA01000348.1, forward strand.
TCCACAGAAGTACAGCCCTGGTTGTATGTTTGATATCTTAAAGACTGTCACTGTACAGAAACAGAGTGACGGCATGTCCCCAACAAATATGAATTAATTGGACTGCCTGAGCGATGCTAAGCAATACATAGACAAATCGCGTGGACCACGTCCTCAGACATGGCTACTTTAGTCTGTCAAATGTCTGAAAATGGTGGCATTAGACACATGATCCTTTCAATAATAACAGTAATTATAAATAATAATAATAATAATAATACACTTTGAGGTTTAATAATACCTTCCCTTTGAAGAACTCCCAGCACTTTTACCCACATTATCTAATTTGTGCTTAAAACAATTCAATGAAGTAGCCAGTGGTAATTATCATTATCTGCCTTTTACAGATAAAGAAACTGAGGCCTAGGGATTTTCTTAGCATCACACAATTAGGAACAGAGTCAAAGTTAAAGCCTTTGATTCTGTGATCTATCTTTCAGATTACTACACTTGTAGAAAAATATCTGCTTGCCTGAAGGACAGGAGCAGTATTCCTTAGGAAATGCTTCACGAGAGCCGGGTCAAAACATTTTTCCTTTTTGAACACAATTCGCACCACAGGAAGGTAGAACTTTTCTGATTCATTGGACAGGATTGCATCATCTGAGGTCGTGAAGATGGGGGTACTCAGATTTCCTTCCAAACTGCAGCATTGGCCTTAAACAGAAGTACATTTAGAAATAAAAATACCTAAAATACTCTCTAATCCATTTCTTTAATTACCCAACTTTTAAAAAAATGATTTTAAACCCAAAGCAAACAAGATCAAATCAAGATATAGAAATGAAAACGGGCACAAGGTGCTAACTGGAGTCTTCCAGCCAGATCGCAAATGGCTCTGCGCGGCTGCCAACTGGACCCCTCCTCGCAGCTTCGGCTGGAACAGGCAGCCTTCATTTCCTGTCTCGACTTGCGCGCTGTTGCCATTCCCTGCTTAGGTGATTAGCATGTGTGGATTTGATGGTCTCAAAGCTCTATTAAGTTCTAAATGTTCAAACTACCACTACTCTGTGGGTAAAAATAGAAGTTGCTATTAGATGTCTATTCATACCCTGCAGAAGCCTGGCAACATTTTGAACCTTTTCAAAATGTAAATACTGCATATTAAGCATAGGAAAGAAAATTAATGTGCTGCATTTGCAAATTTATTTCCAAGTCAAAAATGCAAAGGAGGAGGAGGAGGACTCTTACAGCAGAATTGATACTCTATATTTACAGGGCATATTAAGACATTTGTAATGTCCTTAACACAAAAGAAAAATACTTTACAAGTAGATTAATTAGCTTCTCTGATAAGCTTAGCTTTTGAATTCCCTTCCATTTCATTTCAAATTTATGGCCTCAGTGTGACATTAGTCCAGTCTACTGCATCCTGCAGGTGGCATTCGTCTATTTTGTTACTTTATATGCAGTGCATTGTGGGCAATGAGTTATAATTTTTTGTTAAAAATTTCCAGAACCACACAAATACTTCTTAATTCCACTCACAAATGAGCAATGACTTTCTTGGGGGGTGGGGGCATAGTTAAAACATTACAGGAATTTTTGTGCCTCTTTCCTTTAGTTAATAGTGCAGAGCTAGCAATAAAGTTTGCTTTTGAAACTTTGACATATTTTAGTTAGTTCTGATTTGCATATGAAGTCATCCTCTGACAATTTCAAACAAATGTCTTTTCAAACAAACCCACTTTCTTGTCTTTGCAGCTTTGGCTCCAAGAGGACTGAACAGATTTATCTTGCTTTCTACCATTCATGCTAGTAGAAAGTTGTAATTTCAATGGCATTGTTAATACCTTGAATAGTTTAATAATAGATTTTAATAATTTAACAATAACCAACTCAATTAAAGATTTTATTAGTATAACATTTTCTCCGTGAACCACTTGTCTCCAAAATAAAAATTTCCAAGGAAAAGCAATCCATTTGTGTCAATACCATTGATAATGTTAACCCATGAAGGAGAAAAGAGAATTATTATGAAATAAAACAATGTTGAGATAAAATCTTTACATGACTTCTCTGACATACAAAGCTTTGAAGCAGAGTCCAGTTCCCATAAGTATGTTTTTAGACCCAAACTGACCCTGTACTTAGTTCCAGAAGGTCAAAATTTTTAGCATTTATTCCCATGGTAGATGTCCAATTCATATTAAGTATACAAATCTTTTAAAGATTGCAAGTGATTTTACTTGGCTTATAAGTAAAGATCTTGCATTCTTCATAATTTCTGATGCTGAAATTTTTACTTAGAAGGATTTGATTATGCCAAAAAGCCACTTACTTGATATGCCTTAAATACTGTAACATAATTAAAGGCAAGCACAGGTTATGAGCCCTCTTAAATAACACTGACACAATGTGCACATAACTTACAATATAGCTAACTTAATTTTCATGTAACAGATAACATCTGGGGGAAATGTGTATTGGTAAGTTATGCAAAACTAATTTTCGAGTGACCACATCTGTAGATGGTCTTTAGCGTGCATTCACTTAACAGTCCATTATTTTGTTTAGAAATCTATTCTCTTCTTTATTAGAACTCTTAATGTACTCACCTTGGTTCAAATGGTCTACTCATTATCAGGAAAAAAAACGTAAGTGGCATTTACATGGAACAACGTGATTGTTTTTATTGTATCCATTTGTGTGCAAGCATTCAGAAATGGCAAGAAGGCATATTTACTGCTTCACATTCAAAGTAATATTTAGGAAGTATTTGAAAGTCAAGCAAAACCAATCATTTGGCCAAATGGATGTATGTATATAATCAGAAACTCCTGATTTTTAATCTCAGCCTCAGGCCTGAGGCAAGTCACTTAAACGCCTTCCTTTTGTTTCCTGATTTTATGGGTGCTATTCTCCTATGGAAATGGGGGTTTGCTAAGTCAACCCCCCCAAAAGAAGTTTTCTTTTAATGAATTTACTTGATCCCCTTTCTGTTTTTATTTTTTTCAAATTTAAGAGGTAACATATTAGACTTTTGAGGAAAAAATATGAGACAATTAGAATTCTACAGGAATGTATAAAAATAGTTATAAACTAGCTTTATTTAATTTGCTTCAACTATTCATAGAGTTGAGGAAATTATAATGTTCTTTCAGAAAATCTAACTTAATAAAGCTGACCATGTCTCTCTGTTTTAAATAGATTTTATTACAGAACCAGTGATGTTGTAAAACATGAGGTTTTGTTAAAAAAAAAAAATACAAAGACCTAATTGTATTTTTTAAAGAAAGTATTGCATCAGACGGTTTCATTTAAGCATATTTGTTGGCTCTGTATTCTCGCCACAATTATTGATTCTAATTTTCCTTAAACTTGTTTTTCAAAAAAGGCTACTCATTTTTAATGGGGAAAAATCACTTGATGCTTCTGGGCATTATGTTTATTTCAAACTACATATTGGAAAGTGGACTTTCTTATTCTTAATGAAAACTTTATTTTTACCTCCATCTAAACCTGGGACATTTCTTTTCCTTCTAGTAACTCACTAATGTAAAGAAATGTATTTCTATATAAAACTGAAAAACATAGCTAGGGTTCATTAATAGTATGCAAACTGCCTGAAGAAAAGAAAGTCTACCCCCTTTTCATGCACAAATTAAGTCAATTTAATAGTTAGAGGAGCTCCACTCACAGAAAAGGGAAAGAAAAGCCAGGCTCCCCGCCAAAACTCAGTTCATTGCAATAAATGGGAAATTCATTCTACTAAAACAAATGGTGATGTGGAGACATACAGTTCCAAGTTTCCATGTATGTACCCAAAACACACACACACACACACACACACACACACACACACACACACAAAGCCCAGGAAACTGGTAGTCAGTAAGTAATGCAGATGATTCATATAAAGAAACGCAGGCCACAGGGGTGTGAGGCATGAAATGGAACTCAAATATCTGTTTGCATTCAAGTGCATGAGCTGTTGGGGAAAGGATCGCCAAGGGAGGACGGTGGGATCTATCATCACCACACGGAGAGGCTGTCTATCGAGACCTGCACGGGGTGGGGGTGCAATCAGCACACAGGTCTATCCTGTATATAGAAAAGCAGTGAGATGGATATGGTGACCACACACAAGATAAAGTTTACTTCATTAAAAGAAAATACCTTCCTTGTGAAAATCAACTCATGCTAACTTTCTCAGTACCTGAAATAAACTCGGGAAACTCCAAATCTTTTCTCTTTTCAATGTCACACCTATACCCCTGTACCTCAAACCTTGCTTTTCCCCAAATACTAAAGTGTTTTCCATCAAGTAAATGCTTTGTCGTTTTCCCTTCTCTCTGACTCTCACAAGCAACTTCTTCTTTATCACTGTGTTCTTTTTGAGCTTCTTTTTCATAAAGAGCAATAGAAGACATGGTACACCAATGCCAGTGAGGTAGAAGAAGGTGCAGATGATTCTGTGAGACAATGAGAATCCTTGTACAGCCAGCATGAGAAACAGCTTCTGAATAGACTGAGAGAAAAGAGCTGTTCTGATGTGTTTCTCAGTGTTCTGTTCTCATCAACATTTAGTCAGCTTCAAATAAACAATCCGGGAATGATGTCATCCAATACAATAAAAAGTCAGTGCTTCATAAGATCAATAACTTCCAAGGATGGCAACTTGGTGATGTATTACAGTTTACTGAAAACTGCACAGGACAGGAAATGAGCACACCAGGGTTTAATTCTTAGTCTCGTATCATCACAGCCAATTGTTTGATATTAAGCCATTTAGCCTTTTTGGTTTCTAAGTCCCTTAGCCTTTACAGTTAGAACACTCCAGAGCTTCAACACTCCACTGCAACAACTTCTTATAAATTCGAATTAAAACCAGTAATACAAATTTGATCCTAAATGCATACACACATTAGAACAAGAAATAACTTTGCTTCTGTTCCACTTCAAAACATACCTCAATCAAAAAAATGTAAATAATGGAATGTAACAAGGAAGTTTGTACGACATGTTACAGAGAAGTTAGAAGCCAGTGTGTGATTATTTCATGATTTTTCTCTGTGCTTGATAAAATGGTCATTTTTCAGTGAACCTAGGCATTTCTAGAGTTTAGTCTGAAAACCTGTAAACTTGGGGTCTGGCTTTTTCAGCAAACAGCAAGAAATTTCATCTCTGAGCTGCAATAATAAGCTCATGAGAATTCACTATACAAAATGGAACCATTTATTGATTTATGGTAGGAATGTAAGAGGCACAAAAGCCAGAACACGCAAGTGGGCATGCCTTTACAGATCAATTGAGATGGGAAATTAAATTATGGTCAAAATGTTGCTTGTTAACCATGGAATTAGAACAAGAGGAACTAATTAAATGATTCAGATGTTTAATGCTGTTAGTTCTCTCATCTCTTCTTTCTCTCCCTCAAATTATTGTCGGATGGGCACTGCCAAAGTTGGCTTTGCTTGTCTTTTTTTCTCCGCTTTCAATGTTGACTATCACCCTCCCTCTGATTAATGCCTTCTAACTAAAGAGTTGTCAAGTGCTTATAGTAAAGTGTTCCCTGGCCCGCTGGGTTTTCAGTAATCCACCCAGTCTGCAGTGGACTGACTGCACATATTAATCTTCAAGGCATTCATGTCCTCCCCATTAAGCTCCGGATGGCCACTTTATTGCTGCCCACAATCACAGCCATGTTCTGCTGCATGGTGTCCATTCATACAAGGCTGCCATGCAACACTACTATCTGCCAGAACTAGAGAGGAGGTGTGGGGCTTTTAAGCTGCTGGTTCCACCTACAAAGAGTGTGGAGCCTCTGGTGGTGAGTGGAGGACTGGAGCTTAGACAAAGCACAACATGGAACCCCACACGATAGAATATAGAAAGAAATTAGCATAAGAATCTAGGAAAATAAAATGTAAACAATGAGTTACAGCGAGAGCACTAGATAACTGATAGGTCAGTAGCAGTAAGAATTCCGAGGAGATGGCTCCCAAAATGAGGCCAGGCTTGGAGTATGACAGAGGTCTGAGGGAACTGGAGGGAATGGGGGTGACTCACTGTGCGCTGTCATCATTCAGCTTTCTTCTTCCTTGCCAGCAAGTAATAGAAATCGTCAACCCTGCAGGAGGCCCTTTACCAAGACCTCTGGAAGAAGGAATCTCATTAGATATTTATTCAAAATTCATAGAGCCACCGCCAACATCAGATAAAGAAATGAAGGTAAGGTTTCTTTTGTATTTTCATTGCTGCCACCTAGGAATTACATCTTAGGGTTAGAAACGAAAAAAATGTTCTTCCGTTTTCTTTGCATCTGACTACTCTCAGACATATGCAAATATTTATAGTAGCATGGATTCCAAGAAGGACAGCTGAGGGTAGGTGAGCAGCTTTAAACTTTTCTGTCTTATATTGCCTAAACTCTACTTTCATTTTTGCAAAAGTAAGCACTGCCTTGACACCGTGACTGAGTGTCACAATTCCCTTAAAGAATAAAAACACTGCACAAGGTAACATCAAATCAAGACCTGCCAGGTTGACATCCTTCCTAGCATGCTATCCCACCGAAACCAGAGATTCACATCAACCACTGAATGCTCCACAAGTTATGTGAATGTTGTTTCCATTCACTATTTCAGGGGTTGGATCAAGAGCAAGGCCATGAGGAGTCCCAGCCAGAACCAGACACTTTGAATATGGATCCTCTAGTTGGCTTCACCATGGAGGACGTGAAGTCCGTGCTGGCCCAGGTCACAGATGACATGTTAAGAAATGTTCAGGTACTAAGTACTGATAGTTTGCTCACCTTATTACTGGATAACTAGCAATCCGCAGCTTCCATGTCTGCATACACTGCCAGTGCTGGGCATGCAAGAGTAAAGCGCCTGGCGGAGAGGCCCACTGTAACACGCCCATATCCAGGCATCTGAGGTTCAATAAGATACTAAGTAGATTTATTAACCAGTTGGTACATGTTAGTCAGTATGTGAAATCATTCAACATCCAAGTCCCCAACTTTAAGATGATAAAGACCTTCTGCTTACCTGCACTGTCAGCATTGCTAATGTGAAGATAATTGGTGCATATTTCTAAACAGTAAACACTGAAGGTTGAATTGAGAACTATAGCTAAGTTTTTCATAAGAATTCTTCAAAAAGGACTCCTTGCAGTCCTGCTCAGATAGTTCATTCCTTGCCATATGTCACCAATAGCTAAACCATTTATGTCAGTAGCAGCTTGAAAATGGCCATGGAAACTGCCAGCTCAGTAGCAACCGTCTAGGAGCTGTTGCCTGGCTCAGTTCCTTCTCATTCTCTCCAAACAAACAAATATTTCTACTTAACACAAAGACTTATGGGAATTCACATAATCTTCCAGACCAAATGATTAAATAAGTGCATTGCATTTTTTAGCAAATTTGTAATTTCTTGGAAATAACCATAAATCAGTAGGCCAGCGTAGCACATATTTAAAACACTAATGCATCTCAAAATATTTAGTCATGATCTGAGTAGGAGACCATATATTAAAAGCATTCTATATTAATAACTAAATTAGAAAGAGCAAAAGATTACCTTGGCATAAGTATGCCTTGCTACTTGTTTAATCATCAAACATTATTGCATTATTTACATGAACATTTAATGATTTGGTGCCAACAAAATCAGCCAAAGTCCTCGTTTTAATAAGGGGTGTTTAGTGTTTACCAGAAAAAGTAGAAGAACACGTTTTACACAAAGCTTTATTGTTAACAACCCCGTGAATGTAATAACTGGTTACTGTGTGGAAGGCCAGCATGCAACTGAATTAGGTTGAGCTCAGAACGTATCTCCTTTTTAGATTTGATAACATTTCATCTAAATATAGTTTATGTATAATCATGGCCTGAGGCTCCTTTGCAATCCTGCAGCTCTGAAATTATTGCTGAGGAACTGCTCAGCAATAGAATTGTTTGCAGGCCCCCAAAATTGAAAACATCTTTACCAAGGTCATATTCCATGTAGTGAGCAGTATGCTTTTAACTGTTCACTAAATTTTTTTAATATTAGTCTCTGCAGCATTTATACCTGTACTCTGTAGCAGAAAGAATGTGATCAGTGTACACACACATTATCTTCCCATTGGCCTAAAGCCATCTGGGAAGTTCATTAGCTTGGTCCACTAAATGCAATTAGGCACCAAAAGAACTTGAACTAGAGGAGAGAGGCGCAGGTCTTTTTTGAGGCCACAATCATTTCCATATTAAGTGGATCTATGGATCTCAGCCTCAACCAAATTATTGCCAAATTTTTCAATGAAACAGCAAAATGATGCAGATTTATACAGACTCAAGTTGGCCAGTCCTTTTAGGTATTTTCTTTCAATAATCTTAGTCAACTCCATGTGGGGAAGGAGAGCATATCCCCTGAGCAACTGAGAAGTGACACTCATAAAGATTAAGCCATTTGTCTAGAGGACCCAGGGTTAAGAACTGATGAAAGCCCCTGAAAATGAGCCATGCCCTGGGTTCTAGCCCCAGTACCAGTGCTATGCACGGAAACCACATGATTTCCAAAACCACCAGATCACTTTGGATTTTAACATACTTGTGGGGTGATACTTTTTCAGTATTTACCCTTGTGTTTTGGTCAGACTCCAAGTTGGGTAATTACTCTCCACTTACCTAAATTTCTCCTCCTGTTTCAGATGGGTAAGTTATTTTCCACTTCTAAAGTCCGACCTTCCATGTTCCTGGCTCTAAAAACTCCCACATTCCTTTCCAAAAGCAGCTGCCTGTTAGCGGTCACTGTGCATGTGCCCCCCGAACAAACATACTACACAAACATCTAGCCAACTATTACTTGTAAGATGACTTATGTTTCCCCATAGTTTTTTCCTTCTTCAGTTAAAACTCACACAGTTATTACAGTTTTCTTTCAGGAAGAGGGACCAGAGAATTCATAGTTTACGCATGTTGCTCTGAGTCTCTTCACTAGCATGGTTACAAGAATATGTCATCTATAATGCAGACATTTCTGAAAATATAGTGTGAATCCTGAAATTTTTCATGCTAATCTACTTATTTTCCAATTGACTCACTTTATAGTTTCAGAGATTTATTAAGAATGAAGTTATCTTGGCCCTCAGCTGTTAATTAAAATTACACTGAGTAGAGCAAACATTTTAAGCCTATATAGTTTAGGTATTTTAATTTAAAAAATACATTTGAGATGGAATTATTTTGGCCCTGAGTTGCATAATAAAAATTACACCCAATGGAGCAAAATTTAATATAGTTAAAGAATTACATTTCAGAGAAATGTGAACACTAACACTAAATTCTTGCATTAAATATTGGCTGTGGGAGTAAGAACAACGTGGAAACTTTGAGGGAAGTTTGCCATTGCAGAGATCTCTAGGTGAACTTTGAATTTTAAAAGCTAGAAAAGTTGAAGAAGATCAGCTCAGGTTAGCGGCCAGTGAACAGCTCCTGCACCTAGGCTGCCAGTTTCACATTCTGTCCTAAGGGAAGCAGAACCAGCCCCAGCTGAGATACAAGAGCCTTTCTAACCACAGTGCTCAAGCCGACACAGGCAGATCCATGGCAGCTTCTTGCCCAGTCATAAAGTCTTTTGATCTGGTTTCTCTTGGTTATGTCTGAACTGATGCGCTCATCTCCAAGATCTGGAGGGATGCAAGGTTATTCTCCTCTAAGCACAGCACTCTACTAGCGTGCACCTCGCATTCAGGAACCTTTCCCCAAGTTCACACTTGTTTCAACAAATTCTGATTTGGTGACATAGCAGATGGGTCTCCAGATCACTATAAAAACCCTTGTGAGTTGGTAAAGCAGAAGCTGTAGGTGATGCTCCTCCAGCCCTCAGCTACAGTGTGGAGAGGTCACAGAGGACACAGAACAATAATGGAAGTGGGAAAATTGTCTGGGCAAAGCTATTCTTCCAATCCTTTAGAAACACAGTAAGATTTTTTTTTCTGCAACCCATTTCATCTTGTCCAATGCAATATGTAACTGGTGAAGTATATTATGAATTTAAAGCTAAGATATCAGATTATGCAATCCTAATCTCCTATTACTTTTTTAGATGAGTGTCATTGGGTGGCTTGCCCAACATTAGATGGCTACAATATGTCAGTCTCTACTCCCAGAATGGTGCTCCATTTAACCACACCAAAACCATCTGAGAGGGAGCCTTTCACCCTCAAAACAAAGTTCCTTTGTAAGTTGGAAGATCATTTTATCCTTCCTTCCATCCATTATCCAATAACCTTTTCCTTTTCCAAGAAAAAAAAAATAGGAATAAAATCAAAAGCCAAACACTGGTCCGAGGACATTAAAAAATGTTAAACTAAAAACACACTAATAAATAAAACTTTGATGTTTACATGCATTCTGAATGCAGAATTGCTGACCCTCATGTGATCTTGTCAGAAATATCAGTCCTCCCAGCACCACATGCTGAGCCGGCCACTCCCTGGGGCACACTGAGGCAGCCACGGAGTCTAGGCGTGGTGCTGCACACCTGTAATCCCAGTGCTGGAGAGGCTGAAAACAGGGGGATCGCTAGAAGTCCAAGCTACATAGTGAGACTGTATGCCACATGCATAAAAAAAGAAATATCAATCCTTACTTTGCTGGTAGAACAAAATCTCATCTGATAAGATGATTATGGCAGGCAGACATTTCCAAACTATTATAGTTGCTCTGGAAGGAAGGAAGGGAGGAAGGAAGGAAGGAAGGAAGGAAGGAAGGAAGGAAGGAAGGAAGGAAGGAAGGAAGGAAGGAAGGACTATGAACCTAAAATTACACTTATTTTTCGCATTCCTTGTATCTAAATTAAATAATACATTTCCTCACAATGCAATTACTTCAGAGACCTAAAGGTATGTTGTAACCATACATATTCTCAACTTAGAATTCATTAATCTATATCTATGTAAGCCACTTTTCATTACCTCATGAGCATTTTTAAATCATCCCAAATATAATAACAATGATAATATCACTTTTAGGGGGGGCTACATCTGCCAACAAATGTTTCTTTGCACGTAGCTTTATTATCTACTGTGGTAAAAGACAGACATTTCCAGCTACTAATGTTCAGATACTAGGTAAGTATTTCTGAAATTGTGCAGGTACCGACGTTGGTCCACAGAATATCATGGCCAGGGGCTAAGTGCTCTCACAGCTTCAGCAATCTCCAGAGTCTGTCGGCAGTTACTTGCTTTTATTCGACAAAAACATACCACAAAGTGGCATCACTCCAAGAGTTATAATGCATGATGAATACTCTTAATTATAAGAATTGTTCTAATTGGAAGATTATTTGCATTCTTAGTTCACAGCAGACGCTTTCTGAGATCCTGTTTAGAATGCACTGCACTGAAGACAAAAACCATCCATTGTGGAGGGGTGGGGCACTCACAACACTGCAGTAGCCAAGCCCAAAGCAGTTATTCTGACGTGGTGCTTATTGGTAAAATCTGTCTGAAAATACAGATAAATTATCCTATCTTCCAACACACGACTATGTGAAAAATGGCTGTCCAAATACCACTTCCTGTTCATAGCAGACATGCTATACATTGGGACTATGCAGAGAAATATGATAAAGTGTTATCACATCACTACAGGCTTAAACACAGCTCTGTCTGCAAAACAGGAAGGTGTGTGAGGGATAATGTCTGTCTTTAGGCACTATAGTATGTCAAAACCACAAAGACAATGTGCAGCAAAAGATAGCTCCGTCATAACCATTTTTTTATGATTGTCTTCACAGACTGAGATAAACGAAAAGCTGCAAATACAGGAAGAGGTCTTTAATTCACGGATAGAAAAACTGAAAAAGGCCTGAGGACTCGGTATGTGGAGAGAGATGCTAAACTTCACAGAAACAAACAAAACTAGCCAGAATAATAGATTCTCTAGAGCACTGTGTCTTCTTTATTTCATTGTGAGAAGAAAAACAGGCCTTACTTCTTATTGTCCTAAGTATTTGGAAAAGTATTAGGCCCAATTTTGCCATCTTCTGCACCCTAACAGCCTGTGAGTTCACTGCACAGCAGTAATAAGAATGTTTTGCATACAGGAGCGTGGAGAATTATAAAAATACGATTATTTTTATGATAGTTCTTTGACATTTTATGAATAAATACTACATCTTCACTGAAAATGAAACTTTTTAAAATAAAAAGTAAATAATAATAATAATTGTATCCACATTGACACAAATAAGCTGTCACAGTACTGAAGCATCATGGAAAGATACTAGAAGCACACTGTGGAGGTAAAACTCTAAGCAGTGGTGACTCAAATGCATACACTAGAATTTTTTAAACTTAAATCACTTGATTTTCTTATTTAAATGTTTCAGTGTGAAACCAATTTTCTGAAATTATATAATGCAGTTTGAAGCATTTTAATTTATTCTGCACTGTATTTGTTATTTCTAATCTTGTTACTCTCCCAGGAGAATACATGACCTATATAAAAAGAAGTAATGTATAAATGGTTATTAAAAACCAACCTATATATAGATTGTAAAAATCTTAAATAAAAATCAAACTCGCAGAGCTCCTAAAATTAACCATTGCATGGCAGTGGAATGAGTAAAAAATATCTCAGGTTTTTAAATATCCTTATAAAAATATGATTTTAAAACAAAAATAGCTATGTCCTGACTGTCCCTAGTTAGACAGATGAGGTCTTCACTACCTCAGCCCTTTCCAGAGATCCTAGATTTCAGCAGATTCTAGAATGGAGGCAGAAAACTGATAGGAGGAGTTAGTTCTCTCAGAAATTTTCAAAATTGCATAATACTTGCAACTGGGGCATTTTGCTAAATATGGATTGTACCCTTCCTTGTTTTCCCTTCCAGTATCAAAGGAACTACCCAAAAATAATCTCCACTTGGAATACAGACCTAACAGCTTTTGGTAATTTTCTGATTATACTAACCTGCAAATTAAGAGTAGTCCTTAAGATAAAATCTTGTTGTTGTTCTTATAGTTCTCAGGCCAGAGGACTACAGATAGGTTTCCTCCCTGCGCTGTCCTTTCTGAAGCAAAGCATTAATGATTGTGGGAGACCACGTGGAAGACTCACATCTGGGCTCCCTCAGCAGTCTTTTCTTGAGGGAAAACAGTAAAACTGGGATAACCACAAGCTGAATAAAGAAGCTTCTAGAAATCACCCCGCACAGCTTCAAATGCAATCATTGGCACAAAGCGAAACTGAACTTCTCATAAACAGCGTTTACTGGAGCAAGGTTCCCAGGAGCCTATCACCAAATCAAAAGTAGCATGGCAGTCTTTAGACACTACCTGGGGTGATGTAACAGGCAGCTGAGCATTGGGGAATAAGACTCTTCGCGACTGAGACTCCATGCAGCTCTATTTATTTATTAAGTTGCGATAGTACCATATTTGAGGTGGTGACAAGGATTCATGCTAAATGACTTTTTTTTTTTTTTTTTTTTTTTTTTTTTTTTGCGGAACCGGGGATTGAACTCAGGCCCTTGTGCTTGCCAGGGAAGTACTTATTCCACTGAGCCATCTCTCCCCAGCTAAATGACTTTTCTTATAAGGTGTGGCTTGCTTGCCCTGGAGCAAAATGCCTGGCTCAGTTGCTGGGTCAGCCTCTGCCCAACCCAGCTCCTCCCCTCCCTCCCTCCGGAGGCTGCGGTGGGTGTGCTCTCACACTCTTGCAGTCGCCCCTCAGTGACCACTCCACCCCCCCTACTGTCCTACATGTTTTATAGTAAACAAAAAAATAATAGGATCTAATAGTCACAGGAGACAGCAATCAAAGAAAATTTTAATTTCTGTTCTTTAAATTAACATTGATTTAATAAAAGCATACAGATAGTTTGTAAAATAAAAAAATTAAACACAATGAAGACAATGAAAAGTAATTCTCTCCCTCAATACCCTCTTTCCTCTCCCAAGAGACAGCTAGAGCTCTCCTTACGTACACAATTGGATGCATGCTTGTATGGGTAGTGACTTTTTTTTAAATTTAATTCATTTTAAAGAAAAAGTGCAATGAAAGCAGTGATACAGAATTTCAAAACAGCATGATAGGAGATTAACAATGATTAACACATTGTGTATTGTTATCTTCAAAGTATTTGCTCTGATTACAAGATATAGGCATGAAAAATTAATCAAACAATATAAGCAAAAACTTTTTTTTAAAGTGGACTAATAGAAATTAGTAGTGTAATTATCTTAGCTACCAAAAAGTTAGAATTAGAAGACACGTTCAACTCAGAAATTTCCTTTCTGTGTATTTTCACAGTACAATTACAAACAACATACCACACTGATACATGGGACATATGTGCACCTGTGCACATAGCACCACAAAATAGCTAAATCTTGGAAACAACCCCAATGTCCATCAATGGAGGAATGAATAAAAAGATGTGATATTTTTACACAACGAAGAATTATTCAGCTATTAAGAAGGATAGGGCCGGCGGTATAGCTCAGTGGACTAAGCGCTTGCTTAGGTAAGCGTAGGAACCAGTGTTCGATCTTTGGTTCCCCTAGCCGCGCCGGCCCCGCCTTCGGGTGCGCTGAGCCGGCGATGCAATCCGGGCGCGGTGGCGCGCGCCTGTAATCCCAGCACATGGGAGGCAAAAAGCAGGAAGATCGCTATGAATGTGGGCTGCATGCATAGTGAGACCCTGCACCAAAAAATAAATAAATAAATAAATAAATAAATAAATAAATAAATAGAAGGACAAACTCGAGGCTTTTATAGTTAAATGGATGCAACTTGAGACCATACTCAAAAGTGACAGAAATTAGACTCCCATGTGTAAATATCATACTGTCCTCCTAGGATGAGAATCTGGAAAAGTAAATAAGTTCCAAAATGTGCAATGGGTACTGTGAAATCAGAGGAAACTGCTCACAAAGCGAGAACAGCTAGGCTGGAGGAAATGGGTACTGATGTTTTAAAATAATTTACATTGCTTCCTCCATTCTTCTATCAAATAATATATCTGAGAGATATTTTCCCATATCAGCAAATTTTAATGACAGCATAGTATTTCATTTTTCTCAGTTCCATCGCCTTTTTAACTGGTCCTATTGATCAGTGTTTCCACTGTTTCTAGCACTTTGTCATCGTACCGCTATCCTGCCATCGTTGTGCTTACACCTTTGTAAAAATGTGTAGTGTCCACAGAGGAGGAATTTCTAGGTCAAATCATATGTGTATTTTGGATGACACAGATCTACAGAATAAGGTACTGGACTATAAGATAAACCCTGAGGGGACTTCACTGATCTCATCAGAAACAAAAAGTACATGTGTTGGTATATAGGTCTTGCTCTATCTAGGTCTTAACCATCCAGCAGAAAAGTATAAAAATGAAGTACACACCACGGGGTCATAATAATAAGTTGAGCTATAAATGGCTATGGTTGACAACTTCTTCAGATAATTCACTATTATAGTGGAATGATGGACTGTGTTGGACTGTGTCGTCGAGTTCAGGCACCTAAATTGGTTGAATGACAATGGAGGGCCCATCTTTGACAAGTGTAGACAAAGGAAGAGGTATAGAAAGGAAGAATCATGATGTGTGTGCACGGACAGTACAGTTGGGATAGATAACGCCATGCTTCTACATAATTCTATGAGAGGCAAGATTTGTACTAATGTTGGTTAGACAAGATATTATGTTGTATGTACATTTTGAATTTTGATAGAATCAGAGATGTATTTTACCATTTTTCAAACCAACAGTGCATTTGTTTGTTTGTTTGCTTGCTTTTGCTGTTGTTATTAAGTTTATTGGTACAATCTAGATATACATCACAATCATATTCAGCATAGGGAATTTGTTCCTGTATGGGGTGTATCTTAGTTCATCTTTTTCTCCCATTCCTTTCCCCTTCAACTTGAAAGAGTTCCCATTCAACTCCCCTTCCCCTCTTTATTTACAAAAGCTTTGTTTTTGTTTCATTTTTCCCTTCCATCTCTCCCCAGATCCCCTTGCCTTCTTTTTGTTGTTGTTGGAACCAGGGATTGAACTCAGGTCCTTGTGCTTGTCAGGCAAGCACTTATTCTACTGAGCCCCATCCTCCTGCCTTATTGGATCATTTCTTATTGCCTTATTTCACAATATCTATTATGCATGTTAGTTCTTATTTACACTTTCAACTTCTCTCATCTGAGACATAATGCACTATTTATTATATGTGTCCGATTTATTTCACTTAAGAGTATGGTCTCACAGTCTATCCAGTTAGCTATAAATGTCTTAAACTCATCAATCTGTGTGGCAGAGTTGTATTTCACTGTATTAAAAACAACATATCATTTTTGTCCATTTGTCAGTTGATGGTCATTGAGTTGCTTCCAAGATTTAGCTATTACAACCTGTACTGCTGTATACATGGTATGCACCTATTGTGGTTGTATGATGCTTTTAGTTCTTCCAGGAAGATACCTAGAAGGGGAATACCTGGGTCAGATAGGATTTCTGCTCCTAGTTTTTTTTGAATCTCCACATTGATTTCCACAGTAGTTATACCAGTCTACACTCCCACCAACAGTGGAGAAGGGTTCCTTTTTCCTCATACATCACCAACATTCGATAATTGTTGATTTCATGATGGTAGCCATTCTCTCTGGAGCGGCATAAAATCTTGGTATTGTTTCAGTTTCCATCTCTTGAACAATCAGAGATATCTAACTTTTTTCTTGTGCTGATTTTCTTTTTGTACTTCTTTTTAAAAAGTGCCTATTCCATATGCTCATTTTTGGGTGAGGACTTTAAATTTGTGGGTCTGATTTTTTCCTGTTCTTCATGTGTTCTATGTATTAGTCTTTCGCCTCAAGAACAACTGGATAAGATTTTTTCGCTCTCTGTGTGTTCACAGTGTATTTGAATGGCTCCCTCTACATTGTTACCAATAGCATGCATTAGCCAATGCTTTAATCATTGTCATTCTAATAGAATGTAATTTCGTGATATTATTTCAGTTTGATTTTACTGTTTTACTGACAATAATTATGCATTTCTATATGCTCATAAGCAAATATATTGCATTGTATATAGACTTACCTATTCATTTAATCCTAATAATCATGAGAAATCGACAAATATTATTACCCTCATTTTATACTGATGGAGCTTAACACTTAGAAAAATTATTAACTTAAGCCAAATTACACAATTAATAATTGCTAGATTAGGGCTTCAAACCCAGATCTGATCTATTTTACTGATAATAAAGCTGTAACAGAGAGAAACTTTAAATAATTTTCCTATAACAATTCAACTAGTCAGTGGTAGAGTCAAGTTTCGAACCTGAGCCTGTTATAAAATCTACATCCTTAACATTTATCTTCATCTATCAATTTCAGTTAGCAAGAAATAAAGCAAAGAACCAATCTTTTTTCCCTCTGCTTATGTCTCTAGCATATGAAGTATTTAGAAAATTTACATAAGGCAGCTGGTACAACTCAGTTATATTCTTTCATGCTTGCATTATATACTCTTTGAACACCACCTATGAGCCTTGTATGTAGTGATGAGATGGAGGAACAAAGCCTTTACCCTAATAATTTATTACAGTTAATATTAACTGTGCTGAAAACAAGCTTTGGAGAATTACAGAAGTATAGAATAAAGGAGCTCAGTTTAGCCTACAACGTCAGGAAAGATTCTTATGAGTACTGACATTTAGGCTGGAATCTGAAAGCTTAAGTGGAATGTAACTAGACAGAGGAAGGTGAAAAAAGCTGCCTTTCATGCACACAGAAATGTATATGTAAAGCCCCCCAAAACAAACAGGCTGCATGACCAGAGACAGAGCTTTTTTTTGGAGGCATAGCTAACATTACAGACTTTTATTTTGAACCTAAAAAATGTGAAATTGTTAGTACATTATAAATAGCAAGTAATGGGGCCAGTGAGATAGCTCAGCAGACTAAGTACCTACTTAGGCAAGCACAGGGACCAGAGTTCAATCTGGCCCCACCCCCAAGCACACTGAGCCAGCCACTGAGACTGTAATCCCAGTGCTGGGAAGGCTGAAACAGGAGGAACACTACAAGTCCAAGAAGCATAGTGAGACCCATTACCAAATACATAAAAATAAATAAATAACAACTGACATCAGATTAGTGTTTCAAAGGAGATTATCCCTCTGGTATCAGTACTGCTATTCATGGAGATATAGAAAGTGAATGTTCACTTACTAGCAATTTCTGGAAGTGGAATAAACATGAAAAATTTAATTTTCTTACTGTCACAGAGTATACCTAAACTAAGTTCCTTAAAATAGGGCAGCCCTTTGAAAAGTCAGTTAAAAAGACAAAGACCTCTTCTGCTTCAGTCCACCAAAAGTGCATGCCCTTGCCTCCTACCCTATCCATGTCTTCTCACAAAACTTTTAGAATCAAAGGATTCCTGCCAAGAAGCAAAAGCAGACTCACCCCATTCCTCAGTGGATGAATATGAAAACAGGTAATAAAATCAGGTACAACTCCAAGAGGAGACACTGAAGGACTAAGCTAGGACTATAAGGGGTTGCACATGAGCTGCAACACATTTACCCTCTGGGAGGTCACAAGATGATGTCCTCTTAATCATGGTCAAGAGAATAACCATTACCTCTTGACCATGATTAACATTTCTGGACAGAATAGTATTACTGAATCAGTAAATTATTGATAGATAAATAAATAAATAAATAAGCCCACTATTTCCGAGAAAGGAGCAGGCTTTCTCTTACCTTGTCCAGGAAGACAATTGCCTTTGCAAGAATAATTTTAGGGAGCTTTTCTCCTAACTTCCATGATAACTATGATGGATTGACAACTGGTGGGCAACTTGTAACTCCCAGCTGAACCAAATCAGCATGGTTCTGGGTGTGGAAGAAACAACAACTCACCTAAGAGTTGTTGCCAGCAACATTAAAAGGAGAGCTGGAGGGGAAGGAGAGTCTATTGGTTCTCCTGACGGAGCTTGGCATGCTGGCTTTCCTGATATGGACTTGTTAGTTCTCATCATTGGAGGAGCTCAGGGGCCTCACTGTTACTGAGGATAGTCATGGTGCTTTTTGGGGAGCTCTGGTCCTTTCTTTGCAGGTTGTCTCCTGGATCCAGTGCAGCTCCTTCAGCCTCCTGGCGCAGATCCTTCATCCTGCTGGTGCAGCCTTTCTAGCTTCCACCACTGACCTTTGGGCCTTTCCTGCACAGATCCATGAAGCAGGCTTACATGAGACATTGCTATGGCTCTACGCCATCAGTTGGACTCATGGTGGCCCTTGTCATAGGCTCTAGGTTTTCATGTGGACTCATTCAGGATATTTCTGTGGTACTCCTTGAGTAAGTTGGAGTCTTTGAGTGTGTGGACAGATTTCTTGCATTTTTTGTATTTGGCTCTTGGCATGACTATTATAAAATAATTCTAAAACTTATGTATCCTGTGTTAAATTATTTCCTTTGCAAACTCTGACTACAACAATAACCCTCCAAGAACAAAGAAAATATACTCATTATGTTATCAACAAGCTAGAGAATGCCACTGGTTCAAGTATTTACAGGCACTGTTGCACATAAATATAACTGTGGAGTTATTTTTTCCCTAAAATCTGAATATAAAGCTCTATTTCTATCTACCATTTGATTGGACCCATTCAACCATCCTGGTAGATAATAATTTTGTGTTTTCTTAGATTGCATTTAATTATGCTTCATTCCCCTAGAGGATAAGTGTGCTCCTTTCCCAACTACCATAGAAGAGGGCACTTTCAGATGTCAGTCTCAGGAAGGCATTCCCCATCTATATATCAAAGTCATGTTTCCTGGACATTAATTTGTTAAATAGAAGAAGTCAGACCCTTTCACACAAGCAAAGTAACTATTAAATTAAATTTCCTAAAGAAAATGAGTATAGATCAGAATAAATCCATCTTGTTGTAATTTATAAATGTTAACCCATAAAAATGCTAAAAATTCCATTTGTTTATGGGAACACTTTCTTTTTCATGGATTTATCAGCAATTAAAAGGATCAGTGTATCATATTTGGTAAATGTTTACATATCGAAGAGCTTTACATATTGAATTTTAATTTTAGCTTCAAAGAACTATCAATGATAACTCCAGTGGGGTGTGGATTTTTTTTTTAATCTGGCCTTTAATTTATTCAAGCCACTTTGTAAGTACCAGAGTGAAATGAGACACTGTATCCTGAAGTTAAAACAGCCTGACATACAACCCACCTGGGTTATGACAGGAATTTTAGTTTTAACTTTGAACCAAAGTCTTAAGCTATGGCCCCAGTGCCTGCTGCTTATGCTTCCAGATGGTCTGAGATTCAGATTTAACCCTTAAAGAGTACTGCAAGGAACATGACAACATCCTTTGCTGAATGAGGCTAATTAAGAAATCCTCAGACAATGTCTCTCTCAGGATGCCGAGATCATCCTACACCCAGCAGAAAGCCTGGGAAGCCTGGATACAGGAGCCCAAGCCTTGGGTTGACAACTTGAGTTACAACCAAGCCTTGGGAATAAACTGAGTCAGTAAGTCAGGGGTCCACTGTATATGATACTTGGATTCATGGAATTAATAAATCTTATAATCTAAAGGGAGAAGAAAAACAGTTGAGTGAATAAGATGATTTTATAGGACAACACAGAATGCACATGAAGAATGTCAAGCCATAAGACAAGTATGAAATGTGAGAGCAGAGCAATTTTCCTTATGGGGCTCTAAGAATCCCTTCAAAGAATGAATTTTGAGCTGAGATCTGTAAGACAAAATCAACAAGGGGCTATGCTGAGGAGCATTCATTGCAGGTAGCTTTGTATATTGCCAAATACAAACGCTGGTCACTGTAAACAGCTCTCTGGGAAGAGGGACATACTGGGATCATATGCAGCTCCTAGAAAGTAGTCAATCTGGTTTGCAAACTCAGACATGGGTATTCCTAATTTAGTGCTCTTTCTGCCCCACCATGCTGACAGGACCATATTACCTATTTCAAGAGATTGTGCCAATGGATAGCCACAAAATGCTTGTCAGGATAACCCTCAAACCCAAATCACCTTATCTACTTCAAAAAAATTCTGATTGATATATCTCTCAATGAAGAATATGAAATAGATCATGAAGTCACTGCAATGAAGAAAAAGCAAACTCACCCTTATGTGTGACAGGCTGTACATAGTGACTTCCTTCCAAAGAAGAGAGGAAAAGGTAAAGGGTGGGGGTCAGCAAGGCACCTTTAGAGTTAAGACACTGCAAACAGCATCAGCCAGGTGATCTAATGCTTACAAATCATGTTGATACCAGATGAAATTCCAAACATACCTGATACAACCATATAACTGATAATACTCAGCATTATCAAAGCACCAAAAATAAGGGAAGTGTGAGAAAATCTCACCCATGAGAAGAGTTTAATAAAATATAATGACTAAGTGGAATAGGAAATCTACAGACCAACAAGTAAATAATGAAGTCTAATAAAAATGTTTTGATATGGGTTCATTAATTGAATCAAATGTGCCATACTAATATAAGATTAGTAAGAAAAGCAGTAATAAATAATAGTACTTATTTCTAATGTCGTCCCCTTCTTCTACTTCTTTATTTTCTCTCTAACCACTTTTAAATTCAAAACCTTGATGGTAAGATTGACAAATTAAGGACCTATATTTGTAGTGGTTGATACATTTGTGTCAACTTGGCCGGATGACTCCTCAGTGAAATTTCAGCTGGTGGGAGTCCCACCCTGGGGCAAAATTGGTTCTTCCCCAGAGTGATTCAGCACAAAGACACCATAGAGAGCGGCTGAGGAAGTAGACAATGTTCAACTTCGTTGGAGGAACTTCAGTCTTCGCATTCAGCTTGGACTTCATCTCCTGGCTTATAGCCCCGACTCCTCGGCCTCCAGCTTGGATCCTTCACCTTCTGTCACAGATTATTCAGCATCCATTGCAGGCTCTTCAGCATCCATCGCACCAAAGACTCTTCAGTCTTCCATCACAGACCCATTAGTTGATGAATAGAGACTTGCACCAAGCACAGCAGTGAGCTTCAGACCTTGGATTGAATTCTTCAGTCTGGGGTGTGCAGACGCTCTCTATAAGCTCCCTTATCTTATTACAGCTGACTGTCGAAAGCCAATCTTGTAATTCCTTATACATTATATATCTTGTTTTAATATCTGTTCCTTATATCTGTTCCTCTAGGTAAAACCCTGACCAATAAAATATTGCATATCATTTTCTGGATTTTTTCTAGATTTTGTTATATAACCACAAACCTAGTTCATATGGTTAAAGGTTGCAATTAATGCTTACCTTACTTTGTCGTTTTCTACTCTGTGTTTGATGCTATTCTTATCACTGATGTGTACTTTATCTAAACTTGACACAATTATTCTAAAAAGCTGTTCTTCCTGGTATTCCAAGAGTGAGCTTGACTAAGATTCATAGAAAATACCATGGCAGAGTGCTGAAGAACCAGGGGCTGGGTCAAGTAGTCAGCAACTTTTCATTCCCAAGAAATTAAAAATTGAGGATCTTGCTACAAACTCAAAACCCGAAGACCAGCTTTAGTTGGAAGATACCTTAGAAAAGCAGTCATTTCTGAAGGTCTCTAAAATACTAGCAATACCACCATGGGCAATTTACAATCATTAAAGAAAAAATTTAAAAAACTGAAAGAAACAAAAAGGATACAATTCCAGACATCCAGTTTACCAAAGCTAAACTCAAGGAGCAAGGAAGTAGAGCAATTCAAAGCTTCCTAACTGGCCTCTCTAGAGTAGTAACAAGCAATTAAATGGGCCTCTAGAAAAAAATCAAATCAGAAATAGTTTCTTAGGGCAGGCTGGACATCTCAGTGGACTAAGGCATGTGCTTAGGCAGAGCGCAGTGACTGGGGTTCAATTCCAGGCATGCTGTACTGGCCTGGCCCCAAGCACACGCTGAGATCACGATTGAGACTGGGTATGGTAGCACAGGCCTGTAATCCCCAGCACTTGGAAGGCTGAAAACAGGAGAATCATGAGTATGATCTACATAGTAGATCCTGTAGACCCTTTTGACCCTGTCCTAAATACATTTTTTAAATTGCATTTAAAAAAAAAATCTCTTAGATAACTGCAGAGATGGCATCCACAATGAAAATCATGGTTAGTGGCTGTAGGGCAAATGCAGATTAAAAAAAAAAAGATCTTAAGAAAATTACAGATGCCATAATATTCATTGTACAAAAGAAATGGATTCATGACAGATTCAAGCAGATATCCAGTAGACTAAAAATTGCATTGAAAGTATATGAAGCAAAATAAGCCAATATGCAGACAGGATGTCAGATACAGAAGATAAGCTAGTGATTACTGATCATGAAAAGAACAATTTCTTTTCTTTTTCTTTCTTTTTTTTTTTTTTTTTTTTTGATTAATACAGATTCTGCAGGGTCTACAGGGTCTCACCACATAGACTGGACTCACAATGATTCTCCTATTTTTAGCCTCCCAAGCACTGGGATTATAGTTGTGCACTGCCACTCCCAGTCTCAATCTCCATCTCAGTGCATCCCAGGGGTGGGGCCAGCAGGGCATGCCTGGGATTGAATGCCAGCCACTGTATCTGCCTAAGAAGGCATTTTAGTTTGCTGAGCTACCTGGCAAGCCTTGAAAAATTTCTGAAAAATTGCAAGGGACCATGAGAAATCAATCCAGCAACTGCTAGACAAAGCAAAGAACAAACAAACAAAAACCCCTTAATATCGGTTGGAGTCAATCAAAAAAGCAGGAGAGAGCACCAATGATATAAAGAATTTTTCACAGGTGTCATGGCGAAAAACTTCTCTGACAGTGAAAAAGAATTTGACTTACAGTTAAATGAAGCATAAGGAACTCCAATTAGCCATGATCAAAGACAGTCTACAGCTAGGCACATCGTAGTCAAGAGTTCAGAAATTGAACAGAAGAATAGAATCTTAAAAGCTATTAGGGAAAAGAAACAAATCACAGTAAAGGGAAGCCCATCAGAATCACGTTTGACTTCTCAGCACAGTCAAGGAGAGCTTCAGTGAAGTATTTCAAGCTTTAAGGAAAACAACCTTCAACCCATATTGATGTACCCCATAAAAACTTTCAAACTGATGGAGAAATAAGCTACTTCCATGACAAAGAGCATCTGAAGAAATTCATGATCATCAAATTAATACTACAAAATGTTTCAAAAGATATTCTAGAAATATATAACTAGGTCTAAAACTACATGAACCCCAACAGAAGGAATCTTACAGGCAAGGCAAACAATTGAGACAGAGGAACAAAGGGAAAGGAGCCAAGAACAGAAAAACAACATGACAAGGACAAGTCACTACATATCCATTACAAACACCAATATTAATGATCTCAATTCAACAGTCAAAATATAGAGAATGGCACAGTGTACTAAAGATCAAGAACCACTATATGCTACATGCAAAAAACACATTTAATTCAAAAAAATTCATAGCCTGAAAGTCAAAGGATGGAAAACAATATTCTATTTCATAGGATATTCTCCTAAAATTGCAGGTATGGCAATTCTATTTGCAGAAAAAGTGAATTTCAAGCCAAGACTGATTTAAAGAGACAAAGAAAGCCACCTACATCTTTGTAAATGGAACAATCTAAGAGGAAGAGATTATATATATATATATATATATATATGAAAATACCAGTGAACCTCACTATATTAAAACAAACATTAATAGTCATGAAAAATCAAGTAAGAACTGATACAAATGTATTTGGAGATCTTTCTTTTTTTTTTTTTTTTTTTTTTTTGTGGAACCGGGAATTGAACTCAGGCCCTTGCGCTTGCCAGGGAAGCACTTATTCCACTGAGCTATCTCCCTGGCCCTGTATTTGGAGATCTTAATTTCCCACTGTCATAAGTAGAAAGATCAACTAGACAAAAGTGTCAACAATGAAATATTAGAACTGAACCAAATTTTTGAACAAATGGAATAAGTAGATGTCTACAGAGTGTGCTAACCCACAATATCATAGTAGATATTCATTTCAGCTGTATGTGGAGTGTTCTCCAAAACAGAGGACATACTATGTCATAGAACATGCTTAAGTAAATACAAATGAACTGAAATTATTCCACTCATATTATCAGACCATAGTACAATGAAATTGCAAATCAACTGCAAAAGAAATGACAAAAACTTCATAAACAAATGGAAATTAAGTAACACCCTCTTGAACAACCAATATGTCACAGATGTAATTATAGAAGAAATTAGTCTGTACAATTAAATGATAAAGATAGTACCATATACTGGAATTTATGGTACACAATAAAAGAAGTCATAAGAAAAAAATTTATAACAGTGAATAATGGGGAACCTCAAACTTCTATAAAAAAGAGCAGGCTAAACAAAAAGGTTATATGAGGGAGGAAAGTATGAATATTAGAGCATAAATTAATGAACTAGAAAGTAAGAAAACAATGCCAAGAATCAATGAATTGGAGAGTTGGTTCTTTGAAATACTAAATAAAATCAACAAACCTTTAACCAGAAAAAAAGAGGAAAGAAAATACTCAAATCCACACAATTAGGAATGAAAAGCATGAAGTTACAATGGACTTTGCAGAAATAAAGGTCATCTATTCCTATTTCAAGAATATGTATTCTAATAAGATGTAAAATGTAGAAGAATTGGACAGATTCCCAAGAGCATAAATTACTAAAGCTGAATCAAGAAGATACAGAATTCCTAGGGCTAGGGAGATAGCTCAGCAGCTTAAGTGTCTGCCTGGCCAGCACAAGGTCCTGAGTGGAATCCACGATACAAAGAAGAGGGAGAAGGAGAAGAAGGAAGAGGAAGAAGAATTAAGAAAAAGAGGAAGAGAAAGAATAAAAAGAAAGAAGAGGAAGAGGAGGAGAAACAATTCCTAAATTAACAAATATTAATCACTAAATCAAATATATAATTAAAAACTGAACCAACAAAGAAAATCCCAGGAGCTGACATATGCATTGTTTCTTTGTACAAGAAATTTGAAGAAGAGCTAATACAACTACTTCTCAAACTCTTTAAAGAAATTCACTCCTGGATGCAAGCATTACCCTGTTACCAAAACCAGAGAAGGTCCCAACTAAGAAAAAGAACTATAGACCAATCTCTGTAATGAACATATATGCAAAAGTCCTTAGTAAAATACTAACAAAAAAAGTGCAGCAAAGATGACCAAGATGGATTCACCCCAGAGATGCCAGAAAGTTTCAACACATATAAATTATAAAGGTAATACACCATATTAACAGAGCCAAGGACAAAAACCATATGATCATCTCAACAGATGCAGCTTTTGACAAAGTCCAGCACCCATTCATGATAAAAACTGAGCATAAAATTGGAATAGTTTTGATCTCAATCCAATAAAATCCATCTATGACAAAGCAAGAGCCAACATCATCTTAAGTGGACAAAAACTGAAAGCTTTTACTCTAAAATCATGAACAAAAGAAGGATGTCCACTGTCTCCACTCTTATTCAGCATAGTCCTGGGAACATTAGCCAGATCAATTAGACAAGATAAAGAAATAATGATAGGAAAGGAAAAAGTTAAAGTAACTTTATTTGCAGATGACATGGTAATACACACAAAACTCAAAAGCTCAACTAAAAGACTACCAGATTTAATAAGGAAATTCAATAGTGTATCTGGATATAAAGCCAACACAAGAAAAATTCAATAGCCTTCCTGTATACAAATAAAAAACTCACTGACAAAGAAATTATGGAAAGAACATCTTTCACAATAGCATCCAAAAAAAGGTAGAAATCATTATAACAAGGAAATAAATCTACTTTGGAAATTACAGTACTCTGAAAAAAGATGATTGAAGATATTAGAAGATGGAAAGATAGCCCTTGCTCTTGGGTAGGAAGAAGGAATGTAGTAAAAATGGCTACACATTTAAAGCAGTAATACAGGACTTAATACAACTCTGATCAAAATTCCACTAGCATATCTCACAAAATTAGAAAAAAAAAATCTTAAAATTCATTTGAACCCAGAAGAGACACACAATAGCAAAGGCAGCGCTAGGCAATGAAGGCAAGACAGTGACCATCACAGTCCCTGACTTGAAACTATACCACAAACCTACTGGGATAAAAACAGCATGATACTGGCAAAATCATACCCAAGGATCAATGTAACAGATTAGAAGATAACAGACACAATTTTAGACATACTCATCCACCTCATCACTGACAAATGTGTCAAACATATTCCTTGGATGAAAGACAGCCTCTTTAATAAATGTTCTGGAAAAACTGGCTCTGTACCTGCCAAAGATTGAAATTGGACCCACAAATTTCACCATGCCTGAAACTAAATTCAAGATCAATCAAAGATCTCAATATTAAACAGAAATGTTAAATCTGCTGGAAGATAAAATAGATAAAATTCTTGAAGACATTGTTTTCGGCAAAGACTTTATGAATAAAATCTCAATCACACAGAACTATCACAAAGAATCAACAACTGGAATCTCATCTTATTAAAAATCTTTTACACCAAGAAACCACCAACAGAGTGAAGAAACAAATCTCGATGTGGAAAAAAAAAAAAAAAACCTGTTCTTTAGCTGTTCCTCAGACAACAAAGTACTGTTAAGAAGATATAAAAAATTCAGGGCTGGACATAGTTCAATGGCATAAGGAATCTCCCTACCAAGCACAAGGTCTTCAGTTTGATCTCCAGTACCCAAAAAAAAAAAAAAAAAAAAAAAAAACTTTAAATTTAAAGTCCCAAATTTAAAGACCCAGTCTAAAAATGATCAACTGAGATACATGTTTGCTTCTCAGATTAAAAAAATATAAACAGCAATAAATATATGAAGAGATACCTAACATCACTAAAACAAAAACATCATTAAAACAACACTGAGGCCAGTCAGATTGCTCAGCAGACTAAAGTACCTACCTAGGCAGAGCACAGCAGCCAGGATTCAATCCTTGGTGTGCCACACCAGTCCCACCCCCAGGGGGTGGCATTGAGACTGGGTATGGTGGCACACGCCTATAACCCCAGTGTTTGGGAGGCTGAAAATAGGACCATCACTAAGAGCCTGATCTGTATAGTGGGACCCTGTAGACTCTGTACTAAATACATTAAAAAGAAAGAAAGAAAGAAAGAAAGAAAGAAAGAAAGAAAGAAAGAAAGAAAGAAAGAAAGAAAGAAAGAAAGAAAGAAAGAAAGAAAAGAAAACCATTGAGATTCCATCTCTCCCTGGAAAGAATGGCTGTTATCAGAAATCAACCAAGAACAAATGCTGGAGAGAGAAGCTGAGGGGAAAAATGAACTATACACCCAGTGTGGAATGGTGCAACCACTGTGGAAATCACTGTGGATGTCCTCAAAAAACAAGGATTGGTGGTCCCATTTGATCCAGCTGTTTCCATTCTGGGCATCTTCCCAGAAGACTTAAAAACATCATACCACAGCGATGTATGTGCACCCCTGTTTATCGCAGTGAAATTTGTAGTAGTTAGATATTAGAAGCAACCCAAATATCCATCAGTCAAGCAACAGATAAAAAGATATGGTCCTTTTATACATTACAGTACTGCTCAGCCATATGAATGATAAGCTGGAGACTTTTATAAGTAAATGGATAAAATTTGAGGCCATACTCATAAGTGAGACAAACCAGACTCACATGTGTAAACATCGTATTGTCTCCCTGATGTGAGAAACTGAGAGGAAATGAGGCCTAAAATATGCACTAGACATTTTAGAAAAGGAAGAAAGCATTCAAAAGAATAGAGAAGGTGACATGGGGAAAGGAGAAAAGAAGGAAAGGGGGGAATATATATATATTAAGATTAATTTCAGTTCATTAATAAGAAAGGTTTGTGTGAATATTATTTGGATAATTAAGGGCCTATAATGATACTCGGTATGATTTAAATATAACAGTATGCAGTGTATTAGCCATTGTCACTTTTCTATTGTTTTGTTTTTCAGATTTGTTTTTCTCTTTAAAATATTGTTTTAAAAAGAATAAAATTTAAATTATAATAAG
Organism: Ctenomys sociabilis; assembly: GCA_004027165.1. Lineage (NCBI taxonomy): Eukaryota > Metazoa > Chordata > Mammalia > Rodentia > Ctenomyidae > Ctenomys > Ctenomys sociabilis. The sequence continues at coordinate 183,725 of PVKA01000348.1, forward strand.
CCAAAAAACTTGAAAAAGAAAGAATAAAAGGTGTTCTCATACTACTTTGCCAAACTCAGAATTTGTTACATCTGGTTTGGAAACACAGCTAGGCCATTAAGCAGAAATAATTATCTTTCCAATTCAGCTTTAATTAGGACCATAGAACCATGATGTTGAAAGCCCTAAACATCATCCACCATAACCCTTCATAATAAAGAAACAGGACCAGAAAAGTAAAGACTATGATCATATGGCTAATTGTGACTGCGGCTGAACTAGAGTTTAGATTTTCATTCATTTATTCAATTATGCTTATTCCAATAAATGTTTTCTGAGTGCCTTCAGTGCTGCACAGAGTGTGTCAAGCATATCTAAGCAAAAATGGAAATAACCACTGCTTCAAAGAATTTACATTCCAGTTTGAGATACAAATTTTAATCACAGTAACAAGTATTAAAAAAAAAAAAAAAAAAAAACTCTTTAAGTGCTACCAAAAGAATTCTGTGCACCCATGTTTATAGCAGCACAATTTGTCATTGCTAAATCTTGGAAGCAACACAACTTCCCATCAACTGAGGAATGGATAAGAAAGATATTGTGTTTTTAAATGATGGAGTACTATTTAGCTATTAAAAGGATAAATCTGAAGTTTTTATGGGTAAATGGGTGCCACTGGAGACCACAGTCAGAAATGAAATAAATCAGACCCACGTGTGCAAGTATCATATTGATTCCTTAGTGTAAGAGCCTGAAAGAGAAAATAAAATCTGAAGGATACAACTGATACTTGGAAAATGGAATGAATCTATTCAAAAGGAAGGAATTATTGAGAGGAGGAGGATAGAAGACAGAATGGGAGAAAGAGATATATGTATGTGAGCAGGACATTTTGGACTAGTGTACTGTGGATTTCTACTGGACTGTGGAAAGCACGATGTTTAATTATTTTGTCTTTTCATTTTTTTCTTTTTCTATCTTCTTAATTTCTTATAACTTTTTTCTTTCTTCTTCCAATTTTGCATGCATATATCTGATAATCTGAACAACTAATTTGAAGACAACACTGCAGTACAACAAATACTGTTACGCTCATATAATTTCATTTAGTGAGTCTGCATTAAGTGTATTTTTGTTTTAAAACTATTTTTCACACTCTTAAAAAATTTTTAATAAGTAGCATACCTGTGAAATCTTACATAAAGGTATTTGGCCAATCATAGAATATTCATACTTTAAGAATAAATAGGCAATAATTAAGTACAAAGAGGGAGGAATTTTCAGGGAAAGGGAACAGAAACTGCATAGGGAAGCAGAATTCTATCTAGCTCTGTAGAACTAGAACTCTAGATGTGAAAAATGTGAAAGCCTTGTGTGGCTAAATCCTTGTAATGAGAAGGCTTCTTATGAAAATGAAGATGAACGGGTAAGTGGAAAGTAAATGATCGAGAGCCGGCAGGATCTTTTCTTTGTCCTCCATATCTGAGACTTTATTGAAAGGGTTAAGAGGAAACCTGGAGATAATTAGTACATGACAAGTATAGCTGCGCTGTGCATAGAAAATGTTAGTTGTGGAAGGGAGTTTAGAAAAGGAGGTAGGAGGATGGATCCCCCACTAAAATGCTTCGGCAGCATTTCGCTTTTACAGTTACACTGCACAGCAGTTGGCAGCTGTCCAGCAAGATGAAGTCTCCCTTTTTGCTAAGCACATATCTAGGCTCCATGTTCCAGATCTCTTTGTAGTCCAGCCCATGGAGAGTAGGCAGAATTGAAAAGCATCCCTTTAAAGGAGCTGCTCAAGACCAGACACTGGCTCCTGGAGGGTCTCCCTCCCATTTTGTGGAGCTCCTTAACCATGGGAGTCTGAAGATCAGAGCCATCCTTGGCCTAATTCTTGAAAGGACACCTGGAAGGAGGCACTCACCACCTGGGAAACTAGGGGTACATATATATCTATACTGTCTTATAAGCAGAAATGAAACTTTCATTTCTTAAGCTTTTCCATTGTGGGTTGTCACAGCAACCTAGCCAGGCCTAATTACCTCCATGGATGTGTTTCTGCACTAATTGCAAATGTAACCAGTCTCACATGGATCCATGTCTATAACATGGGGAAATAACAAGGAAATTCATTAAGTAGAGACCTGATCATAGATTTATCATAAAAAATAATTACATCATAGTATATATTGGTCCACAGTCCCTCCTAATGTTCTATGAAATAATTCATTGAATTTCACAAGTATGATGAATTGCATGCCCAGGAATTTCTAACCAATGACCACACCTTACATACTATCTTATTTAAATGAGGCTATTAATTTTTAAAATATCTATGGTTGATTTGAAAATTCTTTCATAACCTAAATTATTAATTTGTAAATATTGCTTCCTTTAGGATAAGATCATTTCTTCATATGATACAGTCTTTAATTACCTAAAAATTCTTCACTAAATGCCTACCCCAAAAAACCTGGATAAGACCTTTGATGGGATCAATATGATATATTTGTTGTGCTGGATAGCTGATAGTAATTATGTCCTTCTCTGAAGATGAATTTATAGTTCTGAAAAAATATTTTGGAAAAAAAATTCAAGGGGCCGAGAAGATAGCTCAGTAGAATAAGTGCTTGCCTGGCAAGCACAAGGGCCTGAGTTCAATCCCGCCCCCCCCAAAAAATATATATAGATATATTTTGGTTTTATAATAGGCAGTTTCCTGAGTTATACTAAAAGGTTCAATACATAGAGTTGAAAAGAAACACAATTTGTTTTCTGTCCCTTGAACATGCCCTGGGACCAGTTCTTCACTTGCTATGGGTGACCATGACTGCCTCAATCTAATAGGGATGCTTTAGGCTGTAAGTAAGCAAAATTCAAAATGCAAAATGTCTCAAATATTATACTAGTTTATCCAACAAAGAAGCTGTTCAGAAATAGGGAGCTTCAGTAGCATGTTACTCTAGAGTGTAGATACTTTTACATGCCATGTCTTTCATATTGTAATTTTTGTCCTCCAAAGTGTTGAGAGTAGCTTAATGTCCCCAACAGTCAAAAGAGTGAACTTGCACTTCTATTGTATCTCATTTGAAAAAACAGAAAATCTTTCCCCCAGAGACTTTCAGGAAAATGTCTCCTTTGGCTAGTACTGTGTCACATAACAACCCTAAACTAAACACCAGGCACTGAAAGTAGAATTATCATGAGTAATATAGATGAGCAGGACCTACCAGGTGAAAACAAAGTCAGGTAGTCATGGACCACAATTAGGATTCCATTAGAGAGAAAAATAGATGTGCTCATTGAGTAGAGGATAGAGCAGGTTGTCAGCTAAGCATGAACTGAATGCCTTTAAAATGTAAGACATGTTATTAAAACTCCACACTTTTAAATTATGTGCTAGGTCATGTGCTCAGAAGTGGAAAAGCAGCCTGAATATTGGTACAGGAGAAGTGGAGTCATGCTTTAGCTATACTTGATCATACTGAACAGTTGCTTTTAGAACTGGTTTGGTGGAGGATTTCGAGAAGATTATCAATGCAGGCTGGAACACTGTAGAATATTTAAAAAAAAAAAAACTTCATGGAAGATTATGACTAGAGATCAGAAGATGAGAATACTGATAGAAATGCAGATAGCAAATGTCACATTCATGAGGTTTAAGTTGATGAAATGTCCATTGACAGTTTAAAACCATGATCTAGGTGTAGAAAATTTATTTATATTTTTCCCATGCCCTGAACTGATTAATCTGGTGAATTGCCAAAAGAAATTTTGAGATAGCCCAACATTCAAGCTGTGGCATGGATGTTGCTGGCAGCTTTTAGCCAGACTTATAGTGAGAACTGGGGGGTGGGGGAGTAGAGCAGAAAATTTTGGAAAACTGAAATTTGGGTCCTGAAGAAACCCTATCTAGAGTGGGGACCAAAGGAAGGAAAAGTGTTGGGAAGTACTAGCACCATAAAGTGGAACCATGTACTTCATAGACAACAAGAAAGATGCCTGAGAGTATCTCAAGGTCAGCAAGATATGACTCATCTCAGCCTCAAAGATGCAAGATATAAACTTGTCACTTGATCCAATTCCCTGCTCTAGACCATCTGAGAAACTTAAGAATTTTCTCCCTGGGATCAGCCATCCAGACACTTGCCAGCCACTGCTGCATGGTCTAGGGGACCTAGTTACTACCCATGCTAGGTGGATGACTGCACTATGTACGTGGTAATAACTTTATGGGCATAAACAATGCATGTGTGGTGGCATCAGGGAGGCTTCTACTCAGTTTTCAAGACATCTGCATGAATCTAGACCCAAAGCCCCTGAGAAGGTGTATGTGAAGTTGTGGAAATGAAATCAAAGATACACTGGAGAACCCAGGAAGTCAGAGATGTCAGAAATGTGAAACATTTGGGATGAAAATACATTAGTCAGGATTACAGCCTGTGTAAGACAGAGGCCATGTGCACATTATACCTTTCATATGTTAGGCAGAATTATGAACTTGCTGTTGTTTTTATTTGGAGGTGAAGTATAGCTTAGGGAGCAGTGTTTGGATTGTAAGTTAATAGGGCTGGGGTCTGCTAGTAAATGGACTAGATGTAGGATTGGCTGCAGGGCTTGGAGGAGCCCTCTTCTGAGTGTGGTGGGAGGAGCCTGGAGGTGTGGCCTTAGATCTATGTCCGGTCCCTCCCCATCCTTCCAAGCACTGTTTTCCTATTCTGCATCACAATCACTTTGAGCTAAGCAGCTTTGCTTTGACATGCTTTTCTTTTTTAATATATTTTCCTACTACATATTTACAGTGCATAATGACTACGCTCCTTTGGGGAGTTGGTACATGCATAGAACATCTCAATTCTTCCTCCCTCCTCTTCTACTCCACCCCTTCCATCTCTTGATCCTCTAACTAAAAGATCTATTTTCCTACTTCCTTCAACTACCTTTTATTTTGCCATTTAGTTATGATTTGGGCTTCTTAAATAAAAGAAACCACATGATACTTGATTTTGTCCTGATTTATTTCACTTAATGTTATGATTTCAAGATGCATTCATTTTCCTGCAAATGACTTATGTGTCCTTCCTTATAGCAGAGTTGTACTCTATTGTATGTAAATGCCACATTTTCCTTATTAATGTATCTATTGCTAGGGACAGGGAGAGTTCTATCTTGAAGTCTGATGGGCATGGCCTGAATCCCCTTAAATGTGAGCAAAATTAATCCTCTTCTCTTTGTTTGTGTCTGGTATTATGTCCAACAGTATGAAAACGGACTAATTCAACCTCTGTAACTATTTGTGCCTTGGAATGCTCTGGCATTCTCAGCATTCTCTATTTCCAAATGCGGATTTAAGCAGAAAGGTGCAGCAAACAGACACAGACATAGACAGGTCTTTCCTGCCTTTTCAAAAATCATCGGCTGTTGCTGACTATTGTCTTCATGGTGGGTGAGGCCTAGAATGTTTGTCTTGGAACAAAGTCTTGAATTCCAACTTGTGCATAAAAAATAGAAGTTTATGAAAATAAACTTATTCAGCTTTTAAGATGCTGGCCTTGTACTGACTTAGTGCCATTTCCTTTCTGTTGAAATTTTGATGGCATGGCCATCACTCATTCAGCCAAGTGTGACCATTTCCGATTAAGTGAAGTGTCTCGACTTGTGGTGTCCTCATTGGCCTGTATTTGTTAGAACTATTGTGAAATGAATCGCCACATGAATTTCCAGAACACAGTGAAACAAAACTCATTGATCCAGGACTAAGTTGAAGAAGGAAAACAAATTAATGAAGCAATCGTAGATTTGGGACATTGTTCATGCTATAAAATGGAAAGAAGTCTAAAAGCTATCATTTAATGTACCATGTGCTTTAGAGGGATTGATAGGAAAGACAAAATATCACACAAAGTGGGGTTACCTCTAATGGCAATAGTGGAGGTGTTTTTCAAAAACTTTTTTCTGTATCTTCCATACATTCTGTTTAACTATTTTCCTCCAGTAAGAGAAAATGAATATTGCTTCCAAAGGGTATGTGCCGCCCTTCACCTCAGATACCATTTCCCACACACCAGTCTCTGGCCTGATCCATCAAGAACTCTTGGTTTTCCCTGCCCTCCCTGTCTGTGAGGGAGTCCTCACAGCAAGCTCAGAATGCAACAGCCACTGTTTCAACCCAGGGAAGCACAAGGAGCTCCCCGCTAGTTTTTCTTACATTGAACAAATTTTTCACCAAAGTCAGAACACTGGATGCCTCACAGTATTGAGCAAATATATATACACACTCACCTTGCACTGTTAGTGAGAGCTCTTCTAGAGTTGGATTCTGGGAAGGGCTGGCTCAATACCAGCAGCATGGTGTTGGGTTTACCAATCATAAAATGGGTGATGTGAGGACCTGCCAGATAGCTCAGCAGATTAAAATGCCTGCTTCAGCAGATGTAGGGACTGAGGTTCTATCCCCAATGTGTCATTCTGACCCCACCCCCAGGGCACGCTGAGACAGTGATTGAGACTGGGTGTGGTGGCATGTGCCTGTAATCCCTGCATTTGGGAAGTTGAAAACAGGACAGTCACTAAGAGCCTGATCTGTGTAGTGGGACCCTGTACTAAATACATTTTAAAAGATGATATGAAAATATATAAAAGGGATCAACATTCGAAAGCCCTTTCCCAAACTCACAAAATTTTCCTGACTTGAAAGTACACTAGCAAACTACCTTTAAAAATTAAAACATGGGGCTGTGGAGACAGCTCAGCAGTCTAAGCACCTGCCTAGGCAAGTGCAAGGACCAGGGGTTTGATCCCTGGTTCCACATGCCATGCCGGCCCTGCAGAGCTGGCTGCCAAAACCAGGTGTGGGTGGCACACACCTGTAATCCCACTGCTGGGGAGGCTGAAATAGAAGAATCGATATGAGTCTGAGGTGCATAGTGAGACATTGTACCAAATATATATATTTTAAAAATATGATTTATAAAAATCACAGCTTGGCAGAAAATTGAAATATCAGATACATTAAAATGAAGTCTGAGGTAATTAAATGAGATTTCCATTGATTGTATAATCATCTAGTTAGTGTTGCTCGCTAGTCAAGGATGGACCTCTAGAAAGACAGGAAGTGTTTCTCTCAGTCCAAGGACTCTGTGTCCAAGGTATAGCCCCATGCCTAGCTCAGAGTCAGCTGGCACTTCATGAATGATGTGTGGGAGAACAAATGTAGGCAGACATGTTTGATTAGTTTATTATAATCTAACCTATTATAATCTACACATTAGCTGGTAGATTATTTTCTATGTTCATAATTTGCTTTCTGGAACACTGTAGTAAAACAACACATAGAAATTAAAGGTATAATTAACACAAAGCTAAAATCATTATTATTTATAGATTGTATGACTACTTACAGTGAAAACCCATGAGAAAAGCTATTCTTTTAAAAATCAGAAGTCTGATAAATTTAAAATATTTAAGAATCAATTTTCTACAAATGAATAATAATTAGGAAAAAACCTAGAAAATATCTTAAAATACACTTGTAATGACAATAAATATTGAAAAGAGCATTCCTAAAGAGAAAAATGTAACTCTTCTGAAGTATGTTTTGATAGATGAACAATTTAAATACTGATGTCAAGTTTTAAACATAATTCCATGGAAAATCTAGGGATATGTTTCTGTATCTGCTGATGTTAGTCTGAGAGCAATGCTATATTCAGTAAGTGAGAGGAAGAAGGATAAAATCTGGTGAGTATTAAGCAGAAAGTTTTCAGGTTTAAAAATATTGTGAACCTCAAACACTTGAGTTTGATGTTGTTGCAAAATCAAACCCAATTTAACAAATCAGAATAAAGATTCAAAACTGGCCTTATATAAAGAATTTGTTTTATTGTAAAATGTGTATGAGGAATTGAGTCTATAACCTTTGAAATCACTCAGCTCCACCTCATAAAAATGTGCAATTTAAGCTACCTAAGCTTCAGTTTGCTCAACTGTAAAGTGGGGATAGTCTACACAAGGATGTTGTTGCAAGGATCAAATGAAATGTATATTCATTAAAATTAAAAACTCATTAAAATATTTAACACTAAGCCACCATGGTGATGCCTGCATATAATTTCAGCAGTTGTGGGGCTGAGGCAGGAAGATGAACATGAGTACAAGCCCACCCCTGAGCCACAAGGTGAGTTCACGGTCAGCCTCAACCGCATACCAAGACCCTTTCTCAAAAAACATATATACATATTTAACCATAAAAAGCAATAAGACAGTATGAGTAATTATTCTCCTTATCTTATGAAAGAAAACTTGAACATATAAAAGTTTTGAAATGTCATCATAAAGAACAGACAAAAGGAAAGTTTAATTTTTCCATGGGAAAAATGTTAAACTTTACCATGTAAAAGAAAAATTACAATAAACAAAAGAAAACCACAACTGGGCATGGTGGCACATATGCTTGTAGCCCAGGCACACAGGAGACTGAGGCAGGAGGGCTGGCATAGGCTCAAGGTGAACCTGAACTATACAGTGAGACTGCCTCAAAAATCAAAACTACACTAAAATAAAATAAAATTTAGTCAACTATAATAAATTAATAGCTGTAGTATGTAAATAACTTTCAAATTAGTACAAAAATAGCAACAACTCAACAGAAAAATTGCAAGGAATAGGAACAAACATTCATCAACTGAAAAATAAATGCAAATTATCAGCAATGATGAAAAGTTTTTAATTTCATTAATTCTTTAAAGACATAGACCTTTAAATTTTTGTGTATGTAAAATCAAAGCATGCACAAAGAGGAATATAGAAACAAAATATTTTGTACACTGCTCCATCAAGAACTGCCTCAAATTTGCCCAAATGTGGAAAATATCGTGCATATCCCATTCACCCTCACTCACTCTGTTATAGCGTGCTTTACATTTTCAAATGAGATGTCAGATCTCTCTTTTGGTAAATTACAATATACCACTCTCTCTTGCCACTGCATGTTCTTCTTTTCCAGCATGGCATCTGTGACTTTCGCACCACCAGTCATTTCCATGTCATGAATATCCATCTGGAAGAGTGTGTACTAAGAAGGAGGTGAAGCCACACTCAGGAAAACTGTGAAGAGCTCCAGCTCCCGGTCTTGACCTCTTTATGGTACCTGGGAGGCAGGCCATGGATGGAGCCAGCCCTTCTCGTATTTTAGGATTTCTGTCCATGAGGGCCACAGTGGCAACCTGTCAGAAGCAAAAAGCAGAAATAACTGGACATTGGGTATTTTTAATAAGCACTCAAATTAATGTTAAGTATTTTAACATTTGAAAAACAACTATCACAGTAGACCACTAAGTCCTTCCACCCAAAATCCTGCAACAAAAATCACATATTCTGAAGCAAAGAACATACATGTCAAGCAACAACTTCCAAGTACATTAAAGAATAGCTAACCACCTCAGTTCTCTAAAGCTGGGTTCTCAATTTTTTGTTATAGTGGAGGTGATATCTTTTCAGGTTTATTCTCCTAATCCCAAGGATCAAAGTACACTCATTGAAGCTGTCAGTCTTCAACAGCACTTTCAGAAGGCATATAAATTCAGTCTGTCTTCTTATGATTCAGGCATTTAATCACACTATAAAGTTAATGGAATTCAATTTGAAAGTAGACACCTCAACGAGTACATTGCATTGAATTAGCATATTTCATAAAATGTGGGTTTCAAAGTGAGTCACCAGCTGAATGGAAAGTTCAGAAGAGAATGGAGCCCTCTCATTGGTCACTGTCCAAATCTTCAGTTGCCAGGAAAAGGCCACAGCTGTCAACACAGTGTTGTCACCCAGGCAACCAGCCACACCACTAGGAACTTCCTGAAGTCTCAATAAAATAAAATAGAAGTGATTATAGAAGCTTTCAGGTGCTTTTCAGTTTCGGGGAGGTTAACCCATGGTATACAAAATGTGGCTATGTAGGTCACACTCTGCCTATCAATTTAAAATCTCCCTTACAAAGAAAAAAAGAGAAAGAAAGAAAGAAAGAAAGAAAGAAAGAAAGAAAGAAAGAAAGAAAGAAAGAAAGAAAGAAAGAAAGAAAGGAAAGAGAGAAAGAAAGAAAGGAAAGAGAGAGAGAGAGAGAAAGGAAAGAAAGAGAGAGAGAGAGAAAGAAAGAAAGAAAGAAAGAAAGAAAAAGAAAGAAAGAAAGAAAGAAAGAAAGAAAGAAAGAAAGAAAGAAAGAAAGAAAGAAAGAAAGAAAGAAAGAGAAAGCAAGGAAGCAAGAAAAAGAAAGAGAGAGAGACAGAGACAGAGACAGAAAATATGCTTAAGAGCCCGGAGATGGGGTGCTCTTCTACTCATGACTCAACCAAATTGCCAAAAAGCATGTTCCTCTGGTGGTGCCTGGTCCCTGGGGTAAGAGAAAATAGACACTCTGTCTAGAACTGCAGCAATCCAGTCATCAAACAGCAGAAAGTAAAGATGCCACTGGCCCTCCAAACTTCTGGGTTGTTGGTGTCTGATGGGCAGACCCACCGGGATGAACGTTGCCAAGTTCTCAATCCAGCCGTGGCACCACGCTGACAGAGTGCTCCCAAGGGCACCAGCGTGAATCCGCAGTTGGTACCAAGCTAGCAGCATGAGCATCTTTGAAAGCGTCTCTGAGCTTTCCCACTTCAGATAAGATATCTTTGCTCAAAAGAACAGGATCTACACGACTGTTCAGATTACCCGGCTTTTATGTTTGTCAAACGTTTGTAGTCATTGCTAAGGTAAGTGGAAGGTAGGTCAAATCCTTTCTTGAATTTTCTTGAAGACAGCTGCTGGAATCCACTTATTCTTACAAAGGTATTTACCTAAAATAGGAACCTCCCATATAAGGGAGACATGGCTCTCAAAATGTCTTGTGTACTTTTTTGAGTCCAATGTGCTGAACTGCAAATTTAATCCACTGAAGTGGTTTCATGCAAACGTTCTTCTCAAATTCCTTTTGTACAAAATCTTGATGCATAATGTATAGAGTCTGAAAATGGATTAAACTACATTTGGACATAGTTTGAGGGTTTTTTTTTAACAAGCAAAAATGAGCAGGTTTTTCTGTTGTTGCCTTTTTTAACCCTTCTTGCTCCTAAGTAATCATCACGTGGAGCATGTCTACTCAAAGCCAATTTCCATAAAGTGTTTCTTGTATTTTGTTGTCAAAAAGCTTGAAATGTAAAATGGAAATGGGAATTTTAATTGGAAATGGGAATGGTGAACTAAACCCATTTCCCTCATATTTCCTAACTAAAGCAAGCGAGTAGAATGGCAAAATTTTCTGACTTATTTCTGGAAGACAATTCAGCAATGAAATAAGCATGAGTGAAATCTCACTGTATAACATGTTTCCTGGTCCTCCACCATTTTAATTACCCTAAGACCATGCTCCTTGTTAGAACATGGCAGTTGGGCACAACTAGCAAGTATGGTCAATGCTCAGAGGAATGTTTCTATCAGTGCCCATCAGGGCCAGCAGGGAAGGTGCAACGAATGCCAAGAATCACAGTCAAGAAACTTACAGTTATGTGCCATTGTCTCAATGGGATATTGATGCTACTTGATAATCTATCTGTATTTGTGTGCCATTTGAATAGAAAACCGTAATAGAACAGGGATGGCAGCTGGAGAGAAGAGATCAGATCCCAGCCCCAAGTATTACTGTGGTTTCAGGAATCAGATGAGGAAAACTGTGCTCTCTCTATCTGTCTGCATCTTGGGACTATGGAAGGATAGCAAAGACAGGTAACTGACCTGGGTGGGTGTTATGGCTATTGTCTAGATGTCCCCCCAAGCCTCATGCAGTCATAGGTGGGACTTTTTAGGGGTGGCTGGATCTAGGGTGTGTGATGCTGTGACCGAAGGTGTGCTGCTGGGATGGATTCATGTTGAGATGCTGGGATTAAGGGCACACCATCCTGGGTATGAGCACTGCCAGCCTGAGGGGTGAGTAGCCTGGATGAACTGTAAGGGATAGAAAGAGGGCTGATGTGGTCACTTGCTGCTTCCATACTTTGCTGCCTTGTGCCTGCGATGAAGTGTTTCTCCTCTGAGCTGACCCCCCTACTGCAACCCTGCCTTGAAGCTAGCCAACCACGGACTAGAGCTTCTACAATGTGTGGGCTGCCATGAGCCATTCTTCCTTTAACTTTGGGTGTCAGCTATTTTGTCTTAGAAATGAGAAAAGAAACCAAACAGTGGGAAACACTTTTTGTAAGGTTACTGTAAAGCCTTAAGCTTTACCTACTCTGCTAAATTCTCCCTTGAGTGGTTCTCCCAGAAAAGATGGTATCTTTGGCTCCTCTTCTATGTTATTCATTCAGGTTTCCCAAACCCATGAGTTAAATGAATGAGATATTGAATAGGGAAAGATACTCCTGCAGCACTGGCCTCCTCTGAGAGTGTGGGACTCTAACAAAAACTCTTCCAACACCACTCATAACGTGAATAAATGTTAGAAAATATATATACATCCTTCCCTCACCATGAATTCTCCAGATCCTCCATGCTGAGCTGTGCATGCTGACCTTGGGTTTGATCATCTGGGCCCTGACTTTGACTCGCCATTCTTCATTCATTCGCCTCATCCCTCTTGCTTGCTAAGTAGTTCCTGTTACCTGTGCTGGACTTTGTGATTATCTTTTCCATCATGATACCAATGATTCCCCTAACCACACTCTCTACCAGCAGCATAGACTCCAACCCTGCAGGTGGGAGGCAGACAGACAGAAAGTCTGAGTGATGGTTACCAAGGCTCAGATGTGCCTCTCAAAGCAGGCAAGCTGCTTGGAGCAGCTCAACAACCACCTTGAGAGACAGAGCCAAGGCAGGGGGGTAGCTTGCATGGGCACCATACCATCTTCTTACACTCCATGTGGACCTAGAGCCATGGATGAAATACTGAATGGTAAAGTAAGATTAATTCATATTAAAATTAAATCCCATGTCTCCAAATGTGTTTCAAAAACTGCAGAGGGAGCAAGAAACATGTTTGTTGTTGTGTTTCAGGACCTGGCATGACACTTGACACATAGTAGGTACTTTTAAATATCTACTGCTAAAATGAATGCATAGGAAAAAATAATAATATTTCAAGGATATCAACTTATTTGATGTTGAGGAAATGATTTAGAGTACTAGTATCCAGCAGTACAGCTTGCTAATACTTTTTAAAACGTGTTGATGCTCATAAATCCAAAATAAATGACCTGTAAGATGGAATAATACACATTTAACCAGGCTTCCAGAGTAAAGTCTGAAGAAAAAGGAGAGAATGTCAAGAATTATTAAATCTTTTCTAATACAGTCACTGCTGATCATAGACGCACTGCACGTCCCTTTGCCCCACAAACTGTCACTCTAGGCAGTCTGTCTCAGCCCTTCTTGATGAAACTCCTAGACTGTAGCCACCTCCCAGAGCTACAGGAAAGAACTATGGATCAGCTGAAAAAACAACTCTTCACACAGGTCTACCCAGCTGTCTCTTTTACATTCCACAGAGAAATCTTAAATAAAGGCAGAGAAATTGAAGACATTGCCCACATACTGAAGGCAGAATTTTCCAACTCTTACACATGTCCTAGCTTAGCGTCATGTCAAAAGGACCTCTTCCACTGACAAATAAAATTCAAAGCACTGTGAAATGCCAGTCTCTACCTCTGTTTTATAATCCTGTTCAAGTTCCTGGAATTTATCAGGGTTCTGATACCTTCCATTCCTTCCTGGGTTTTTACCTTTGTCTGCTAATGAGTTACTTTTCCCTTTTTCAGAGTTTGATTAAGGTCCTGAGGGTGGCAGTAAAATGGATCCATGTTTTTGTTGCAAACTCAATTAGCACAAGTTGGAATTGCTCTCTTCACCAAAGTTAAATAAATTGTTAATGAGAATTTACCTTCACTTGATTTGCTAGTTGCCTTATTAGCTTGGAGTCAAGACTATTAAAGGAGGAGATGTTTATTAAAGCTTAAGGTGTTTTGCTGTATAGAATGTTAAAGAGATGATGTCAGGATAGTACTGCTGACTTCTTACTTCCAGAACCTGGAGGGGATTCCAGGATCCATCAAAATCTACCAACTTTAAGCCCTTATTTGGGTAAATTCATTGGAGAAATGGCCACTTACCTTATAGATAGTACCACACATTCCCGGGCCATATAGGAATCTTCTCTTGCCAGGCACCTGTCAGAAGGAAATTTCTAAGCCAAACAGACACTAACCTAGAGAAAGACCACTCACTTGGGACTATAGAGACGTTGTCAGAGTAATGTGCCCTTTGCTCTTCTGCTAAGGAGGGAGCTCAGGCAGCCTCATCACAAATGTCAGGCTGTAGGAGACAGAAGCTGCATATCTAGGCAAGCCCACATGCAGGTCTCGACTACCTATTCAAAGAAAACAATAATGTCTCCTTAATGTGGCATTCCTAAAATACCTTAAATTAATAGCAGCTCCTGACAAAATTAAGAGGTCAAACAAGGAGTTTCCTCTCCAATTATTTACTCTTCAAAACATTTTCTGGTTCCCCATCACATAGGGTAAAATCGACAGACTGGGTCATCCTCTCAATGCCAGGCTCCTCTTAGTTACTATTTGGACTCCAAAAGTCTAGAAAGCTAAAGGTCTCATCGACCAGAAAGCTCTGCAGTTGGGGTCCTATATGAAGCCTGCTTTCAGCTGAGCCAACCTTACCCCATCAGTGGCAGAAGGTGAAAGCAGACACTGAGAAAATCCTGTGTCCTACTCCCCCTGACACAGTGCGGTGTAAGGAGGGTGGGAACTGTAACACACGGCCCACACTCCAGAACCCAGCGCTATGGCAACTTGCAGGTAAGTGGAGCAACTCCATTTCATGGGTCCAGCTTGGGAAGGATACGCTGAAGTCCAAAAGCAGGCAGACCAGACCTCCTCATCACTTTCCTAATGATGATGCAATACTCTGCCATCTTCCACCATCCCACCCCACGCCATTCCAGCCAGAGTAACTGGCCTGAGACAGCGGGGCAGACTCCAGCACCCTCCTGGATCCCACCCCCAAGCCCTGCGAGTGAGTGGGAATTTGCATGACTCGCCCACCTTTCAGATCAGTGAGTGTGTGGTGAGTCTAAGGGAAAGCCTTTGGCTTCTTCCCGCACGCACTACCCAGATCCCCACCCCCAAGCCCTCCAAGAGAGCGACCGGCCTGAGACTTCAAGGCCCACTCAACAGCAACTCCCCCCCCAATCCCCTGCCCCAAAGCCTGCTGAGCAAGTGGGAATTTCCCCGATTCCTTGGGCATCAAAGTTTGGTGTGTGTGTGCTGAGTCTGAAGGAGACCTTTGGCATCTCCTTGCACACTTTGCACCATCCAGAGCCTCAGTGACCAAGACATCCTAGCCAGAGATCTGCCTGAGACACCACAGACAGACCTACCTGGCAACTCCCTGTAGCCACTGCCCCCAAGATCACTAGGGGAGCGAGAACTTTTGGTGACTCTCCTGGCACTCAATCCACCACCACTCAGACTGGTGAGTGTGAAGGAGAACTTCTGCACTCCCCAGCGCTCCCCTAACCAGGGACCCAATAGAAGAAAATCACAGAAGCTGCAGCAAAAAGGAACTAAACACAACAGGTAGATCCAGGCCAGGCATAACTGGATAATCTCAAACTTAATAGACTGGCACCTGAATCTCATTATGCATTAAGGCTATAGCTGTATCAAAGCTCCACACCAAAGGTCAGAGGTCAGAACTATACAAAACGACAAAGACAAGGAGAAAAATGCAATCTCAGGTCTAGAGTCCACCAATAAGTGCAGAGGACATTAGCTCAGCTGAAATGAATTAACAGAGATGGAAGCAAATGAACAACAGCAAAAAGGTATAGAGGAACTCAGACAAGAATTAATGCCTGAAATAAAAAAAGAAACATTTGAATATATAGCATCTGAAATAAAGAATCAAATCTAGAAATATCTGGAGGAAACACAATGCTCACTCAGAACAAGTGCAGAGAACACAATTCCAGCAGAAATGAATGAATTAACAGCGTTGGAAGCAAAGAAACAACAGCAGAAAGATCATGAGGAACTCAAAGCAGAAATAATTTTCGAAATCAAAAAAGAATTATTTGAAATCATAACATCTGAAATACAGAAACAACTCTGGAAATATATGGAGGAAACCCAATTTGGAAGAAACTCTGCAGAAAAAGAATTAATAGCTACCTCTAAAGAAGACATAGATAAAAAAAAAATTAGATGAGATCAGAAATATGACAGAACTCTGAAATGAGCAATACAGAAAAGAAATAGAACGCATGAAGCAGAGTCAAAGAGCTATAGAAGAGCTAAAAATATCAATCACAAGTTTACAAAACCATGTGAGTGAAAGTGAAGACAGAGTTTCAGATCTAGAGGACGCTGATGCAGCTAGTGAAAAGGTGAGAAAGAATCTCTTAAAAACAATGAGAATGCAGGAAAAAAAATCCATCACATGCAAGATAAACAATGAGAAATTAATTGGCATCAGTGAGAATGGAGTCAATACAAATGATATAAAAAGAATATGGGCAGAAGTAATCACAGAAAACTTCCCAAATATGAGGAAACAAACCAACATTTAGTAACCAAAGCATACAGAACACCAAATAACTTCAATCCAAGTAAAAACACACCAAAATAAATAATAGTCAAGATCCCAGAAATCCAACATAAGAATCACATACTAAAAGCTGCTAGAGAAAAGAAGCAGATCACATTCAAAGGAAAACACAACAGAATTACAGCTGACTTCTCTATACAAACCATGAAGGCAAGGAGAGGATGAAGCACAGTTCAAGTCCTGTATGAAAACAAATTCCAGCCCAGATTATTATACCCTGCAAAACTCTCTTTCAAGTTTGATGGAGAAGTGAAATATTCCACAAAAAAGAACAAAGAAAGAATTTCATGATGACAAAGCCATCCCTTCATAGGCTGCTGAAAGATGTTCTAGAGAGAGACCACAATGACCAGAATTCCACGAATGAGAATGGAAGGAAGCCACTAAACAGAACAGACAATTAAACACAGGATACGAAGGAGTAAACAACACCAGGTAAATATCATGGCAAATGTAAGTCAACACATTTCAATTATAACCATCAATGTAAATGGACTCAATTCACAAATTAAAAGAAATAGACTGGCACAGTGGATTAGAAAACAAAATCCAACAATATGCTGTATACAAGAAACACACTTAATTCAAAAGGACTCAAAGTCAAAGGATGGAAAACAACACTACATGCCCAAGCACCTCAGAAAAAAGCAGGAGTAGGAATTCTGTTCTCAGACAGAATTTGAAGTCTCAACTTCAAATCAAGAAGGACAAAACCATAGAAAGGACAGTCCATATTAAGGAAAAATTTCAAGAGCAAGAGGTAACACTCAAATCTCTATGCACCAAACACAGGAGCACCCAACTATTCAAGACAAATCTTAATGAACATGAAAAATCTATTATCTAGGACTACAATCTTAATAGGAAACTTTAACACCCCCTTATATCAAAAAGATAGGTCAAACAGACCAAAAATTAGCAAAGAAGTAGTAGAATTGAACCAGAGCTTGTAACAAATGGACCTGGTGGACATATACATAATGTTCCACCCATCCACAGCTGAATACACATTTTTTTCAGCTGCACACGGGTCATTTTCCAAAATAGATCACATACTAGTCAGAAGTCATGCTTAAGTATATGCAAGAAAACAGAAATTATCATATGCATATTATCTGACCACAGTGCAATGAAACTGGAACTAAATGACTAAAGAAACCAGAAAAACCTGCTAAATTCATGGAAATCAATAAACACCTTACTCAGCAATTAATGGGTCACACAAGAAATTCAACAATATCTACAATACAATGAAAATTAAAGCATTGGATGTGATGAAAGCAGTTCTTAGAGGGAAAATCATAGCTATGAACTTACACATCAGGAAAACAGAACGGGAATAAACACCCTAATGTTGCACCTCCAACATCCAGAAAAAGAAGAGCAAACAAAACCCAGAGTGCAAAGACGGAAAGAAATCATAAAGATTAGATCAGAAATTAATTCAACTGAGATGAAGAAAACAGTTCAAAGAATACACAAATTTAAAAGTTGCTTCTTTCAAAGACTAAATAAAGTTGATAAGCCTCTAGCCAACCTCATGAAAAGGAGGAAAGAAAAAATTCAAGTACAAGCAATAAGGGATGAAAAGGGTGAAATCATCACACACACAGAAGAAATTTATTGGATTATTAATAGTTACTTCGAGAATCTTTACGCTCACAGAAGAGAAGACACAGAAGAAATGGAGAGATTCCTCGAAAGGTACAAATTACCAAAGCTGAAACAAGAAGATACAATAACTCTCAATAAGACAACAGAGCCAATGAAATATGAAACATAATAAAAAGCCTACTGACAAAGAAAAGTCCAGATGCTGATGGATTCACAGCTGATTTCTACAAGAAATTTATAGAAGATATAATCCCTACACTCCTCAAACTCTTCAATGAAATTGAAAAGGAAGCAGCCCTCCCAAAATTATTTCTGGAGGCAAGTATTATACTGATTCCAAAACCAGGGAAAGACAACTAAAAAGGAGAACTACAGGCCAATCTCCCTCATGAACATAGATGCAAAAATCCTCAACAAAATCCTGGCAAATAGAATACAGCAAATCATCAATAAGATCACACACCTTGACCAGGTAGGATTCATCCCAAGGATGGTTCAATACTCGAAAATCTATAAATATAATACACTATATTAATAGACTGAAATCTAACAACCACATGATCATCTCAATTGATGCAGAGAAAGCTTTTGACAAAGTCCAACACTCATGCATATTCAAGGTCCTACAGAAAATTGGAATGGATGAGCTCTACCTTAAATTGATGAAAGCCATCTATGACAACATAAAAGCTAATATAATTCTAAATGGGAAAAAACTGAATTATTTTAACTCTTAAATCAGGCACAAGACAAGGACGTCCTCTATCATCCCTCCTATTCAATATAGTTTTGGAATCATTAGCAACAGCCATTAGAAAAGAGGGAGAAATAAAGGGAATAAGAATAGGTAAAGAAGAAGTTAAATTATCACTATTTGCAGATGACATGATACTTTACTTGGAAGACCCAAAAAATTCCACCAAGAAACAACTAGAACTGATACAGAAATTCACTAGCATTGTAGGATACAAAGTCA
Source organism: Ctenomys sociabilis (assembly GCA_004027165.1). Classification (NCBI taxonomy): domain Eukaryota; kingdom Metazoa; phylum Chordata; class Mammalia; order Rodentia; family Ctenomyidae; genus Ctenomys; species Ctenomys sociabilis. The sequence goes on from PVKA01000348.1 coordinate 202,935, forward strand.
ATACTCAAAAGTCAATAGCATTCCTCTACACAGATAACAAGCTCACTGAAAGGGAAACAATAGAAATAATGCCTTTTACAATAGCACCACAGAAAATGAAATTCCTTGGGATTCACTTAACCAAGGAAGTCAAAGATCTTTTCATGGAAAATTACAACACTCTAAGAAAAGAGATTATAGAGGATTTCAGAAAATGGAAAGATATTCCGTGCTCCTGGAGAGCAAGAACCAACATCGTGAAGATCCCAAAATTGTTGTACAGATTTAATGCAATCCCTATCAAACTGCCACCAACATACCTCCCAGACCTGAAGAAATCATTCCTAAAATTCATTTGGAACAAGAAAAGATCTAGAATACCAAAGGCAATCTTGGCCAGCAAAGACAAGGCAGGAGGCATCACAATTTCTGACTTGAAATTATACTACAAAGCCACTGTGATAAAATCAACATGGTATTGACAATGAAATAGACCTGAAGATCAATGCAATAGATTAGAAGACCCAGAGGCATCTACAAATACACTCAGCCATCTGATCTTCAACAAAGGGGCCAAACAAGCTTAGTGGAAGAAAGATAACCTCTTTAACAAATGGTGCTTAAAAACATGGCTTTCTACATGCCAAAAACTAAAACTTGACCCAGCTCTATCACCATGCACTAAGTTAAAGTCAAAATGGATTAAACATCTAAACATTAGAACAGACACATTCAAACTCCTAGAAGAGAAAGTAGGAGGAACTCTTCAAGACATAAGGTAGGTAAAGAGTTCATGAACAAACATATATTCGCACAGCAAGCACTTGAAAGAACCAACAACTGGGATCAACAGTTCTTGAGGAGTTTCTGCATGTCAAAAGAAATTGTCAACAGAAATTTTGAAAAAATTCTAACTAATAAGCAGACAAATGTCTGCTATCTAGAATATATAAAGAACTAAAATATAACAGGGCCCTCAAATTGAAAGACCCAGTTCAGAAATGGGTACCTAAGATGAATACTCTCTTCTCAGAAGACGAAATTAAAGTAGCGAATAAATATATGAAAAAATGTTCCACATCACGAGGTGTCCGTGAAATGCAAATATAAACAACACTGAGATACCATCTCACTCCAGCAAGAATAGCTATCACAAGGAAATCAACCAACAACAATTGTTGGAGGAGTTGTGGGGTAAAGGGAACACTACTCCACTGCTGGTGGGAATGTAGACTCGTACAAGCATTGTGGAGATCAGTGTGAGACTCCTCAAAGGAGTAGGCCTATAAATCCCATCCAAGCCTGCTATCCCCTTACTGGGAATTTTCCTAGAGGAACTGAAGACATTGTATCATAGTGATATATGCGTACCTATGTTTATAGCAGCACAATTTGTGATAACAAAATCTTGGACAAAACCAAGATGTCCGTCTCATGAGGAATGGTTGAAAAAGATGTGGTATTTCTATATAATGGACTATTACTCAGCTATAGAGATAAACTTGAAGCATTTACATTGAAATGGATGCCACTTGAACATATACTTGTAAGTGAAATAAACTGGACACACATGTGCAAATATTGTATAGTCTCTCTAGTATAAGAAAACAAAAGAAGAAACACAAATAGAAATGTACAACAACTGAAACGAATTGAGTCAGATAGCTAGGGCAAATTGAATGGCATATGCTGCAGGGTATTAATCAGCTTGTCTTCTGGATGGGTAACAACCTAAGTTCACAGATAAAATTGGAGAAATAGAAGAGCTGCAAGGCCAGCCAACATTTTGGCTCTAGCCTTTCAAGGTCAGCAAAGACTCAGGACATAGGTGAACCTATACTGTAACATCATGAAATTCACTTGTGCCCCAAATTTTCTGATCAAGGAGATTTTGGAGCCACAAAGGAAAGAGAATGATGATGTATAGTGTGCCTGGGGAGATTCACATGGAGAGAAAACTTTCTCTCAGGTTCTCACAGAAAGCAAACTGGTCAAGCATTGGCTGTGACTCATACACACGGATGACACAGACAAAGGATCTACAGAACAAGGTACAGGACTACAAGATAAACCATGAGGGGAATTCGCTGACCTCATCAGAAACAAAAGCTACATCTTTTGATAAATCTTGCTCTATCTTGGTCTTAACCATCCATCAGAAAAGTATAAAAATGAGATATATAACGTAGGGCCATAAGTTGAGCTCTAAAAGGCTATAGTCAACAACTTCAGATAACTCACTATTATTGTGGAATGCTACACTGTGTTGGATTGTGTTGCTGAGTTCTAGCACCTAAATTGGTTTAATGACAATGGAGTCAATGCCCATCTTTGACAGGTCTTGAGAAAAAAAAACGGGTATGCAAAGTAAGAATCTTGATGTGTGTGTATAAACAGTACAGTTAGGATAACTCTGAATAATTCTGCTGTGCTCTGAATAATTCTATTTGAGAAGCAAGATTTGCACTAATAGTGGTTGGGCAAGATATTATGTCGGCTTCTAGTATTATGGACAACCACTAGAAAAATAATAAGACAGAAAGTATTAATTATCGAATCTGTGATATAATTCAGCTATAAAAATAAGATAAGTAAACAGTTACACTCTCTTAACTGACTGATTTAGAGACATCTTCTATAATAATGTCTGTAAATATAATATCATGTATGCACCTTGTACGATACCAAAATATTACGAAAGTTTGCAATGTATTACTTTATTGAATTTGTCCTGTTAATTTGTCTTGAAACTGTGTCATTGCTATTTGTTCTTCAATAAAATAAAATAAATAATTTGCATTTCACCAATGGCTAAAAAAAAAAAATGATGATGCAGACAGCAGGTATCGTGGTGAACCAGGATAGAGCTTATATTCTTACACATAGGATCTTATTCCTGAAAGTTCTTCCTGCCATCTACTCCTCCCACCTTTGTATTGGTTTTTGAAAGTTCCTTGTGTGTTATGTGAGTTCACTTCTGCTGACATTGGCCAGGTTGAATTGTGTTACCTGTAATTCATTTTGGACAGAAAGACTTCCTCACATATAGCCAAACAAGTGCTGTAATTCTTGACCCTCTATCTTCTCAGGTGAGTTGATAGTTAATGCACAGTAAGTAACTAATAACTAATAGTCTTTTCGTCATTGTGCAGTTTTAAATTATATACATTCCAAGGCTTAGTAAGCTTTGTATCAGTTCTGGGATATATAGGTATTCTTACTAGCAATTTTTTATTTTATTTTATCAGTAAACATTTGTCATCCAGGGGTTTACAATCATCTAAAGAAGTGGTTACATGTACATACTACAACCATAGCTTATTTCTTTTTTATACCTATCACTTCTCCCTCCTTTCTCCCTCCTCTAATTTCCCTGTTCATTTTTCATTCTTGTTGATGTTATTAATCATAGCCATGGTATGTATTATTGCACATGCATAATGCATGTCAGTTGAGGTGAACATGTTCTTATATGCAGGGTACCTTACTCTATTCATCTTGCCTTCCCCTCCTCTTCACCCCAAGCTTGTTTCCTTGCATCACTTCCCTACTGCTAGAGATCTCCCCTTCTGTCCACCCAGAATTACTGTCTTTCTTTGTACTTTGCCATATTGTATTGAAGCTGTGTGTCTTGTTTATTTCACTCAATGTTACATTGTACAGTGCATCCATTTTCTTACAGATGTCTCAAACTTGTCATTCCTTGTAGCCCAGAAGCATTCTATTACATACCAATATTGCATTTTTTTAATCTAATCATGTGTTGGTCTGTTGATCAGTATGCAGGTTACTTCCAGTATTTAGCTATTACAAAATATGCTGCTGTGATATGCCCATATCACTGTAGCATGATAACCAAACTCTTTGGAGAAGATACATAGCAGGGGAATAGCTGTGTCACACAGAATTTCCTTTTTGTGGGAAAAAGCACATTTTATTGGGAAGCAGAAAGCAAGCAGCATATGACCACAAAGGCTGTCCAGTAGGCATCCTATATGTCATATTGGAAAAGGCATGCCATGTTACCAATAAAAACCAACTGTCTCTCACAGGTTGCCTTCCCAAATCTCATCCTTCCCAGGGGTTGAACAGAGTCCCAACCACTTGACTGAAGGCAGCTGTGGTTCAGTAGAGATACAGCCCCTTGGGAGTGCCTTCCTGTTTCTTACAAAGAACATTTTCTTTAGAGTTCTTGAAGTCTTCATCTGTTACTTTCTTTTTTTTTCATTTATTTTTATTTTATTAAAATACAAATGTCAATCAGACAGTTTCAAGACACCTTAACCATACACATTCAATGAATTAATACATTGCAAACTGTTTTCATAACGTTTTGGTATTGTACAGGGTGCATACATGATATTATATTTACAGATATCATTTTAGCAGATATCTCTTATCAGTGAATTAAGAGTGTAGTTGCTTACTTATCTTATTTTTTTATACCTGAATTATATCAAAAATTCAATAATTATTTACCTAGTGGATGACCATAGTACTAAAAGCCGACATAATATCCTGTCCAACCACCATTAGTGCAGATCTTGCCTCTCATAGGATTATGTAGAAGCACAGCGTTATCTATCCCAACTGTACTGTCTATACACACACATCATGATTCTTCCTTTCTATACCCCTTCCTTTGTCTACACCTGTCAAAGATGGGCACTCCATTGACATTCAACTAACTTACCACATTCTACATTCTCTAATGCCTTGATATCAGCACCAGAGAGATCATGCTGTGATCAGGTCATAGAGGGTTACATCATTGGCCAGCATCATCCTACTGGTGTGAATCTGAAAGATGTGCTTCTCTGTCTTTCCATTGGACAGGGGGAACTCGATCTTCCTGTTGATGCGTTCTGGTCTGATCGGCGTTGAGTCCACAGTTTCTACTTGGTTTGTGGCCATAATAACTTTCACGTCTCCCCTTGAGTCAAATCCATCCAACTGGTTCAACAGTTCCAACAGAGTTCACTGAATTTCTCTCACCTCCAGAGACTGAATCATATCTTTTGGTCCCATTGGCATTGATTTCATCAATAAACATGGTGGATGGTGCATATTCTTCAACAACTTGAAATAATTCCCATATAAGTTTTGGCCCATCGTCCAGGTACTTCTAAACAGCCAAGTACTCTCAAGGAAGTGGTGGAAGTTTGGTTTGCTACCACTTTAACCAACAAGGTTTTACCTGTTCCAGGTGGACCATAGAGAATGGCCCCTTAGGGGGTTTTATATCCATCTTTTCATTGCATTTAGGATGGGTAAGAGGAACCTACACAGATTCCTTAATTTCCTAGATTTGGTTGCATAGGTTTCCTGGGGAGCCTCTTCCACCTTCATCACAGTGACCAAAGGAACTGTGTCATCCATCAGCACCCCAATCACAGCATGCAGCTTGTGGTTGAGCAGGACTGAGCACCCTGATTCCAGCAGATCCTTGTCCACAAATGAAAAGAGGTTGATGTAGTGTTCTAAGCTCACAGATGTAGACACTATGACCTAATTGTCAGCAGTGATCTCTTCCAAGGTTCCTACTGACATTGGGGTCCCACTCAGATCATTTACTTTTTTACTTTTCCTCCTCTTGTTTTTCTTCTAATGATTTCATTTGTTCCTAATTTCTAATACATTATTCCTCCATGAGAAGACAGTCTTTAATTCTCTCTAACTTGAGTAGTTTTAAACAGAACTGAGTGTGAGGTGTCACCAGTGGCAGTTTGCTGGCAGCAACTGGTCCTTTTGTTTTCTTCTTCTTTTCCCCACTCTAGTTTGTACAGGAGGTTCATATTTCCCTTTCTTATCCTTGTCATCCTTCTTACCACCTCCAGGACGATGGCCACCACTCTGACTTTGACCCCTCTTGCCCCAGCCACTCTAGGCACCACTGCCAAAAGTGCACTTCTCCCAGAATTTCTGATTTCAATTCTTTGAGATATCTCCATACTGATTTCCATAATGGTTGAACCATGGTTCCTTAAGAGTGCTTACCTTAGCCAAAGCAGAACACGTCTAACAGTGACTACCCAGCTGTGGATGGTGTGTGTAATTGGGGGGAAGTTTTCTTGATGTAGACAAAGAAACTTTACAGAGGTTTGCGTCTGTGGCTGATGATGGCAATAACACTGGTAGTGATCTTTAAATGCTGAAGACAGCTGATTTAATCTGCAAGGTGCAAAAGCTGATTCTGACCACTGACTGAGTCCACCTAATGCTGCTACCAGTACGTCCTACCTCTCACTACAAAGCTCTCCTAGGGGCTCACTATGAAATCACAGCACTGTCTTTCAGCCTCCTTTCCTAAAAAAGAGACAAGCTTCAGGATACAGATGAGGGATGCACAACCTGCTCTCTCTTTCCCTGAACATCAGCAGAGCACTCTTGGAAAGAAGACAGAGAAGCAGCAGAGGACAAAGGGAATTTCAGGGAGAGCTATGACTAGAGTGTCAGTTTGCATGTCCACATACATTTTCAGGACAGCTGCTGCGTGAAGTCTCCACTCAGACCCTTGTGGTGGAGAGACCAAAATTGCCTGACTTCCAGTAACTCACAGTGTAGGGAAAAGGAGGAATTGCCATATAGTACTTGCCTACTATGTGCAAGATGTTATACACTTCATTTAATCAGTTTTTGTTTGTCTCTAATACACAAGCTGCCTAATTTCTTACCCAATCAAAGGAGCAATGCACACAAAGGCAATGGACTGGAAGGAACTTGTGTAGGAGAAGCGATTCCTATTCTCCCAGACATGCATAAAGCTACTGGGATCCAGGAAGCTTAGGTCGTTTCCTAAGGCTAGAACGTAGGGTAGTATGAACCCAAAGATAATGTTCTTACATATGATCAAAGCTTTCTTCCCTACAGGTGGAAACCTTTAAAACAATTATCAGGAGATCCTCTCGTGCCTTGCAAGGCTACTGCAACTCCTGAAGGAGTCAAGACAGATTTTTTTCATTTGCTCATGCCACTAGACCACAGATTAAATTAAATTAAAAGCCTGTTATTTCAGGCACAAAAAAATCCTGGATGCTTTTGCAGAATGAAGCCATCTTCTCTCTCCCCCAAGGCCTTTCATACCATTATGGTGCAGACCCAAGCTATCAATGATAGTGAAAAAATGGAGTTTTACAGTAGAGGAAAGAGGCTATTCAAACTGCTCCTGATTTCTATAAAGGAGTGATCTTTTGATCTTTGAAACAGTCAAAAGCGCAGTTTGATCTTCCTCAAACTCATTTATTTTAGATTCTTGCAAATTTCTTTTCTGTAGGTTTACTTCCTTAGAAAACTCAATACTCAATTGAACAGTGACTTTTATACATTGAAATGCAATATTGAATAGATGAAGCCTAATAAATGCCATCCCAGCTATATAGGATATTTTAAAAATCATAAAAGGAACGATTGAGCCCAATCCAGGCAAAGATGACAAAGCGAATTCAATGCTTCTTTTGAAAATGAGTCATGGTCAGAAATACTCACTTTGACCAAAAGCATTTCTTTGAATGCCAGAGGTAAATTTGCTCACTTTCATTTTCTGCCTGGGTTTCAAATCAGCCCTACAGAACAGAACAAAATCAACTCCAAGAGGCCTTGGCAGCTGTTCCTCACATGTAAATGTGAAGACAGTGAGGTTGGTCCTATTCTTTTTCATGTGTTATTTTCAAGTTATACAGATGATATTCAGATACAGATCAATCATATTTTGTACATTTTTTTCATAGAGGAGTAATTCATTGCCAGTCTGTTATGTTAACGTTCCCCAAGACCACTTTTCTATTAGTTATTAAAAGGATGTTTTATTGTCACGAGCCTCCAAATTACTGGCAAAGGGAGAATTTGACATATGTTCCCTGTCCTGGAGGGCTTGGGGGAGGACAGGCATGACACAGTCCATTAGCTGAAAGGAACAGCCTTTGATGTCAGGGAGAATTTCCAAATTTCATTTAAAACTCAAATAACCTGTGGAAATCAAAGTTCTCAATCAGAACTTCTGTCCCACTCCTCTGGGGACAGCTATGGCCTGAAAAATTCTGTTTAGCAATTTGTATGTGATGACTTAGTTTGGGAATGTGTTCTGCTCCTGGCCCTTTCAACATTGGAGCCTTTACAGAGATGGATAACTTCATTCTCCATTTTCTACTTTATTTATATATATATATATATATATATATATATATATATATATATATATATATATATTCTTATTTAGGAATATGCTCTAGCAAAATGCAGGTGAGCATTGCCAAAGAGACAGTTGTGAGGTGGTGTCCTTCTATTGAGTGTGACCTCTTACAGACTGATATTTAAACCATCTAGAAATACTCAGTGTTCTTCACTTTGCCTGCATCAGCTGAAAGCTGAATTGGAATTAGGGAAGGACTAGAATAGGAAGATCAGACTACCCTGTAACAAAGAAAGGATGATCCTTTGGAAGAAGCCAGTGGAAGAAAACCATCAGAGATGCATGAAAGACTTGGGACTGAATGTTAGAAATAGCAAAGCCAAATGTCGGAACTAAATACAGCATCAGATTAGACATCATGGTTCGGAGTTTAGAAATTTGGCTTTGTGGGGTTCTTTGAAGATTGGATCAGAAATATGAAATCTTAGACATTGCCATAAACCTAGCTCACTTTGGTATTTATAGGCAGTCTATAAAAGGAGGCTGTTAGAAGACTCCAGAAGTACCTTCTTGATCCCTACTTGCTCTACACTGGCTAGTATAGTGCACCACACCACCCTTATGCTTGTATTCACTTAACACTCTCTGTTCTTCATGATGTGTTTAAACATAAACACTAATCACTTGCAGCTTTTGCCTGAAGAGTAGTCAAGATGATGACAGGTCTATAAAGTGGTTAACACCATGGAAATGCCTAGCACAACAAAGAAAGAGAAGACTGGACAGCACTAGAGGTATCCCAAGTGAAGAGAGATGTGCAAGTGTTGAAGGCTAGAGCAGACAGATTCTGCTTGAGGAGAATAAAATTCACATAATTACAGAAACTCCAAGTAATTGGCTTTGCTAGAGTGAGCTGCTTACTATGAAAGTAACTCAAACCAGAAGATTTCAGGATTTCATCCACTGTGGATGCAACAGTCTGACATGTCTCTGTAGATGCTCTCAGAAGATCCCAGCAACCTGGTTATGGTCTCATAAGAAACTGAAACTTAGCAAGTTGGGGAAAGTTGCTGGGCAGGTGTATGGGAAAATCTAGTGAGAAGTATACCTTTGAATGTCATCAGAGTTGTAGAAAAAGGGAGTCTGACATTTCTTCACAATGTTGGAAGTAGGAGGGACCTTTGATATCACACACTTCAAGTGTCTGTGAGTTGTAAGGAGCCCCTGACAATCACCTCGAAGTCTTGCTGCCCTATCTGTACACATGTGCTTTCCACATGTTTCCATGTAGTATCAGGATTCCAAGAACATTCTCTGGAAGGCAAAGGTGGCAAGAGTCATTGCTGTGTCTTCAAACCTTTTACTGAACTCATCATGTCCATCTTAAGATAACAAACAAACAAACAAAACTCCAATTAAAGAAAATCTGTCTTGGAGATACCTAATAGAACTACAGTCTTAGACAGAGTGGTTGATAAGTGAAATTCATGAAAGACCTCTAGATCGTGTAGTCCAAGCAATTCAAGGATAAAATCTGAGCCTAGTGACATGCTTATCCTGTCTCTAGGCTCTTTACCTCCCCAACAGGCCTTTAGGGGAAGAAACTTTTGTTCCTTAGAAATAAATGGAGGCTTCATTTGGTTTCCTACAAGAACATTTTTAAGCAAACTAAAAAATAATGCCTGGATTTGCAGACACTTGTAAATCTGTTGTCCATAGGTTTCTCATCCTGCAAGACCTGGAATATAAGGGAATATGGTTCAGGAGAAACAAAATGTATGTAAGAAGTAGTGTGGTAATACATGAGGCATGGTCACAAAAAGCAACGATGAGTCAGCAAGTCTTAGAGCATACTCCAGCTCTGCACTCAGCTAGACATCAGTTTGAGTAACACTACAGTGATGAGATTACCTTTGTCACTCAGTCAGTGCATCTTGTCACTTTGTATTCACTTTGCTGCCATCTGGTAGTAATTTTATCAAGAGCTTGAATCAAGTTGTACACCTTTTACAGAATAGCATCCTTATTCACTTAAGAGTAGTTTGGGCAGGGGCTGGGGAGCTAGCTCAGGGAGCTAGTCTAAGCATCTACATGGCAAGCATAAAGACGCAAATTTGATCCCCAGTATCACGTGCTGTGCCAGCCCTTCCCAGGTGTGCCAAGCTGACTACTGAAGCCAGGCATGGAGGTACATACCTGTAATTCCAGCACTTGGGAGGCTGAGACAGAAGGATAACTATGAGTAGGAGCTGTGTAGCAAGACCCTGTACCAAATACATAAATAAGTCAGAAAGAGAGAGAGAGAGAGAGAGAGAGAGAGAGAGAGAGAGAGAGAGAGAGAGGAGGGAGGGAGGGAGGGAGGGAGGGAGAGAAAGTTTGGGCAAAGTTTTCAGTGTTCATGATAAAAATGTTGAAATTAAAAAAGTACAACCAACCAAAAATATGACATGGCATAGAGTCTGCCCACCTAATTAGAGTCGTGAGAAAAATATCATGAGACAAAATGCCCAACACCAGGAGAGAAGAGGAAAGACCTGGCTTCATATAAGCAGGACCCATTCTCCTAGCAATATTTTTCCCACTCTGCTGCAACTCCCTGCAAGACAGACCATCTGCCAACTGTGTGTCACCAAGCAGAATGGGTCTGTCAGCACAGCTGTCTGTTGTGCACATTAATTCTGGGATAAAGTAAGGAAAAATCCTGCAATACACAAGTCAGCACTGATCCCAGGGGTTGTAACTCTTAAATATCCACAGATAATCTGGAGGAGCAAGAAAAGAAGCAGCAGTAAAATTCCAAAGCAAATATATAATTTTGTCTAACACCGTTTGCTCAAAACATCCAGCACATGATGGTGAAAATAGACCAAAAGATTGATATTTGAACCCTGTACCTCCCCAAACTTCCTGTCAATAAAATTCTATCAAGAATGTGAAATGCATTGCTATTTTAATTTCTATTTCAGAGCAAAATACAACTCTGAAAATGTCAGTTTTATCTAGTTTAACCTTTCAAGAAAGTACATAGTTAAACATTAATGAAGTCTAGTTTGGAAGATTCCATTTAATTGACTTTTCAGTTTACTTGGAACTAGGTCCAAAAATACTTCTTCAGTTCTGGTACAAATTGATGTGTGATATTGATGAGTTAAGATACTGTCCCAGAGATCCAAGAACCGGGATCTATAGGCAATTTCTTCTGTTAATTTAATTTTATTTTGAAAAGTGAAAACAAAAGCAAGAACAAAAATCGGAAACAGTGCAACATACAACAATACATATGTTACAGATTTTTAGATCAAGAATAGTTGATCAACAATGATTAATATATTATCTGTTTTATCTTCAGATTGGTTGCTTAGATTAACACATGTAGTTATGTAAGATTGGGTACATGGTTGCATATTATCGCTTGCCTTCAAGAAACCTTAAATGTTTTTTCTTCTCTCTTTTTTCTTTTTTACCTCTTTAAAAAATGTAAAGAGAAGCCGGGCGTGGTGGCGCACGCCTGTAATCCCAGCACTCGGGAGGCTGAGGCAGGAGGATTGTTGTGAGTTCGAGACCAGCCTGAGCTACAAAGTGAGCTTAAGGCCAGCCTGAACTGCATAGTGAGACCCTGTCTCAAAAAAAAAAAAAAAAAAAAAAAAAAAAAAAAAAAAAAAAAAAAAAAAAAAAAAAAAAAAAAAAAAAAAAAAAAAAAAAAAA
>PVKA01000349.1:0-140459 GCA_004027165.1 Ctenomys sociabilis
CAAATGTCAATCAGACAGTTTCAAAACACCATAACCATACAGAGTCGATGAAATAATACATTGCAAACTGTTTTCATAACGTTTTGGTATTGTACAAGGTGCATACATGATATTATATTTACAGGTTTTTATATAGCTGAATTATATCAAAGATTCAATAATTATTTACCTAGTGGATGACCATAGCACTAAAAACCGAATTATAAAGCAATTATGTAATATTAAGGGAGTTACAAACTTGTTCTGTCAAGTATTATAAAAATATGTACATATAAACAAAAATCTTAAAAGGAATAAGAATTATAACCAGTTTTGTGACTGATGGGATTTTTCCTTTTTATACATTCTCTTTATATGTTTTTCATTTTCCCAAATATTCCCCATTTTGCATTTTTTAATAATTTGATCTATGTGGGACCAGGGTGATGATTCAGTAAAATAAGTGCTTACCTGTCAAGCTCAGGGGTCTGACTTGAATCCCTAATTCCTCCAAAAAAAATAATAAAAATAATTTGATCTATGTACACTATGAAATCAACCTTTTGATCTGTGTAAATTTGTGTACATATTTTTTAGTATATATTCATGAAAATCACATTTCTAATGCAAGAAAACAGAACTTCAGTAAAAAATAAATTGAAAAGTTGTTCAATGTTTTAATATTTATCATACATGAAATTAGTTTCAATCTTTAAATGTTCATTTCAAATCTCAGACCTACAATGTAATGTTTCAGTAGTGAAAATATACTTTTTCACTACAGATTATACAGAAAATGGATGATAATTATTTAAGAGCCAGCCAAATGACACATAGTATAATGATGAATATTTCAAAGTTTTTTTTTTTTTTTTGGAACCAGGGATTGAACTCAGGCCCTTGTGCTTGCCAGAGAAAGGTTTATTCCACTGAGCCATCTCCCCAGCCCTTCCAAAGTATTTAGAAAGCTTTCACTATATTATTGTAGAAAACATGCAAATTTCTGAATGACAAATTCTATTAACTTATTTATAGGTGTTTTAGATAAATATAGTAACCATACATATACATTCATGAATAAAGTCAATATACTTGATCATATCATATCACATAATTCCATTCTTAATAGTCTTAATAATGTATTCTAACTTTTTTACCATGGCAAAGGTGTCTTGAGGATCTTGCATTGAATTTTACTTTATACATTACTCCTTACATAATCTCAGGAACTTGAATTACCTTTTTAAGGTAAGTTTTATTAGTGCAAAGAAAATAGTATTTGCCTCACGTATTTGCCTTTATCACAAACTGTAAAGCACTTAAAATAGTGTCTGTTTCAGGTTGCCTAATGGGCAGGTCTGGTAAGGCATGTGTAGCTGGGGATCGAACAGTGGTACACTGGGCCTGGCTAAGTTTGCGTAAGCAGGTGTTTAAACGACTAAGCTAACTGGCAGGCCCCCTTAAATTGTTAGGAATTAGAAATTATTTGGATTTCTTTTCATTGTTAAATATTTCAAAATAGGTGTTATGGGGTGTTCTCAATAATGAGCCATACTATATTTGCCTTTAATATAATAAATGAAAGAGAGAAAATGTGCTTACAAAAAGTTTAATGAAAATTCATTATATATCACATCCATTCCATTCCATTCCATTCTAAATTATATATTTTATTTAGTTTATTTTGGCAGAGCTGGGGACTGAACTCAGGCCCTCGTACTTGCCAGGGAAGCGCTTATTCTACTGAGCTGTTACCCCAGCCACTAAATTATATATTTTAAATATCATTAGATTACTAAAACAAAAATGCATGTGGAGAGAAAAAATATTTGCTGTACTTCAGATTGCAAACATATCATTAGAAAAGGTCAGTTATATGCTGCACATCACTATTAATTGAAGGGTAGCTACATACAATAAACATTGTCTGAATTACATGTATAACAGTTCAAATACAAGTATTTGCATCACATTTTCTTTTGTTACTTTCTAGCATTTGGAAACAGACAAATTGCAGTATCTGCTATAAATTTTCTGGTATGTATGATTTGTATTATTTGTACACATGCACTAATGCTGTTATTGATAATATAAAATACATTTTATTGAAGAATTTGACACTTAAGAAATACTACTTCATTTTCATTCTGTAAAATGAAAAAAATCAAATAACTTCCTAATATCATGCTATTAACTCTATAAAAATTTTATTACATGTTAGAAAAACTATTGTTAAATAACTTTTTATAGTTATTTATAAAAGATTATTATATATCCTAATTTGAACTGTAGTGCATATTTGAAAAAAGCATAGTCAATGTTTCGACTAATTAACAAACTTTACAGGGGAAAATTTGTTTTACATGTGTAACAGAAAACAATCCAAAAACCACTTTAGCAAAGTTGTTAATTTAGATAGTTTAATAAGAAGAGAAATTCTGAATGTTTCTTTTATTTTACTTTATTCATTTGAGACTAACTCAAATCCAGGGTCTTGGATTTTGGCAAATTGCTTCCAATTTCATTTTGATCATACAACTTTACTAAGCACATATGCAGTATAATTTGATGCTTCATACTTTGTTGAAGTTGTTCTCTCACAACTTTTCTTTATATATTTGAAAGTCATGTGAGTCATGCACAACTTCATAATCCTTGAGAACTTTTACTGAAAGACACATATTCCACCTGTTAATACAAGGGATATGTTACCCACCACTTTTTGTAGGAATTGTCTACTCTCACGCTTCATGAAATATGGTTCTTAAAATTTTTACCACAATAACACAAGACAGAAAAGATAAAGGTCACATACAGGCAAGTAAGAATTCAAATTAAACTTATGTCTATATTTCAAAGACTAAATATTCCACCAAATGTCAGTTTTGAGCTAATAAATGAATTCAACAATGTAGCAGGCTGTAGAACAAACATGACAAAACCACTAGCTTCACTGTACATCAACAATGGACGAGGTAAGAAAAATATTAGCAAAAAAAATCTATTCACAATAGCTTGTAACATGTAATAAAACTCCTAACATCAACCTAATCAAATTTTCTACCATGAAAATTTCAAAACATTGAAGAAATTGAAGAAAATAAACACTAGAATATGGAAAATTCTCCCATGTTATTGGTTTGCCAGAATTAATATCATGTAAAAAGCCTATTGCCAAAGCAATCTGGAAATTCAGTGCGGTCTCCAAAAATTAGCAGTGACACATTTTTTTCACAACTACAGAAATGAATCCCAAAAATTATTATAAGATGCAAAAAGTTGACAACATAATCCTAACCAGAATGAGTCAGACTGGAAACATCACAATACCCAACTTCAAATGTACTTCAAAGCCATTGTAACAAAAATTGCCTGGTACTGGGAAAAAAACACACACACACAGCCTGATGGAGCAGGAAAAGGTACAGGGCAAGCCTGTACCACTGCAGCCACCTGATTCTGGAAAAAGGGGCCCTAAAATTAAATTGGAAAAAACAGATAAACAAATAGTATTGGAAACAGTGAATGTCCACTGGTAGAAAATGAAAACAAGATCCCTCTCTCTCACTACATATAAAATTAATTCAAAATAAGCAAACAAAACAGGTATGAAACCTGAAATTTGGAAACTACCATAAGAAGGTATAGGAGGGATTTTCTGAACAGGAATCCAGTAGTAGGAGATAAGAGCAGTAATCACCAACTAGCACTACATTAAATTAATTTTTTATTTTTATTTTTTTGTCTTTTTGAGACAGGGTCTCACTATGTAGTTCAGGCTGACCTCGAGCTCACTTTGTAGCTCAGGCTCGTCTTGAACTCACAACAATCCTCCTGCCTCAGCCTCCCAAGTGCTGGGATTACAGGCATGCGCCACCACGCCCAGCTACTACATTAAATTAAACAGAGGGAAGATAAAGCCTGCGGAAAGAGTGAAAATCTTTGCCAGCTACTCTTCTGACAGAGGATTAATTTCTAGAATATATGAAAACCTTGGGCAAAGCTAATATCAAAACATGTAATACCCAAATAAATAAATGCAAATAAACTAAATAGACAGTTCTCAGAAGAAGTGTAAGTGGCCCATAAATATATGAAAAAAATGTTGGATAACCTTATCCATTAGTTAAACATAACTGAAAATGTCACAGAAATTCTCTCACCCTAGTCAGAATGCCAAATCATTAAGAATACAAAGAATAACAATTACAGCCTGTAACTACATGGGGACAGATAGAGGAGAAGAAACGCTGCTATGCTTCAGGTGTGAGCATAAATTAGTGCAGTCACTCTGAAAATCAGTAAGAAGATTCCTCAAAAAAGTAAAAGTACAGCTGCCAGCTACAGCGCTCCTCGGTATGCACTCAGAGTGCACCCGCTGGAGCAGTGTTGCGCACCTGTGTTTCAGGGTGCAGGCCACGGGGGCAGAATGAGGAAGTGAAGGAAATGCGAGGCAAAGGTTGATTTAAAACATAGCACAAGTACGAAAGAGCGGCCAGGTAGGAAGACGCTTACAAGGCTGGGGAATTTCGCCCGATCTCCTGGCTGGGGGTTTTCGCTGCTGACACTTCCGTCCTTACCCATGTTTCCCTGGCTGATCTAATCACAGCCAGCCATGCTGTTAGGCTTTGTTTCACAGCAGAGGGAAAGGCTGTACATTTCACAACTTCCAGGCTGCTTCTTCCAGGACAGTGCAGGTTAGCCCGAGGTCAGTGCCCAGCCCTCAGCTGCCCCGCTGATACCCTGCACCTGCAGCCACTAGCTGTCCCCTTGGGCTCAAGACACCAAGACGCAGGAGCAGCTGCCTTTAATACAGACTCCAGCCAATGTAAATGTAACTGAGAACCAGAGGAATTACTCGTCTTTTCTCTGAGTTTGTATGATTCAATCATTCATTTAAAAAAAATAAAGAATTGTTAAATTTCTATAATGTT
This sequence comes from Ctenomys sociabilis, assembly GCA_004027165.1. Classification (NCBI taxonomy): domain Eukaryota; kingdom Metazoa; phylum Chordata; class Mammalia; order Rodentia; family Ctenomyidae; genus Ctenomys; species Ctenomys sociabilis. The sequence continues at coordinate 4,914 of PVKA01000349.1, forward strand.
TGGAGACACTTTTAAAGACTGATTTGTTAAGCCAGAAGAAGACAACTAATTTAAATTATACATAGTGCTCAAGATGGTAAAATTTTAATTAATCGTGAAAAATATCAAATGTGATTGCATTTCATAGAAATTTAGAAATTAGGCAAAGCAATTCAATTTCTCTTACAAAAATAAAACATGACAGTTATAAAAAATTTTGGCAGCCCTGGCATTGCTGAATAAGGATCAAGGTAACTAAGGCACGCAAAGTTTGCAAAGAAGTTCTGTCAAGTTTTAAATTTTGGGAAATCGATTCTATTAAAAATATAATAACTGAATAACATAATAATTGAATTTGTATATTCAAGTTCAAGAGAAATACAGATTATTTTCAAATCATAGTGTAATGCTCATGTTTAAAGTTTTAACTGAAAGTAAGATGCAGGCATATTTCAGGCTTCGAACAATCACTATTTGTGTAAATTGTATGGGAAGAATAGGAGATCTCGTTTAAGACCCAGAACCTATTTAAGTCATTTTATATTAAAACCAACAGCTCATAGTGAAATCAAATACTGGGCAGAATGAAAAAGGAAAAATTGTTTTCTGTAATATATTCTTGAATGGAAAAAATCTACCTTAATTGTGTGTTTTTAATAATAAAATACTGTTTTCCAAATATGCAATTCTAATATATTGATCTACGAACAGCTTTAATACAAGAGAATGTATTATTCATTTGAAATGACTTAATTTTTCTTGTTATGTAAGACCAGATTATCCCTTCATAATAAGGTGATATATTAGAACCTCGCTGAATACGATTATAGTTGACTCTTGATTACTCGGGAGTAATCCATTTTTTTTTTGCTAACAATTAACAATTACAATTTTCCCTTCAACTGTCTATGCTTTATTTCAAAAGATACTCTGAGTTATTGGAAATTTTAAGATACATATCTTCCAAATAAACTTAGTCATTTTTAGTAGAAAATTCTTTGATGTTGATGAGTTTCACACTATTGATACCAGATTTTTAAGGTGTTTTTTTTTTTCTTTTTGTTTACTTTTCTGACTACAGCTCTTCAGTGCTTGGTGATTCCATTCACTGTGGGGCAGTGGCATGTGTACATAGCACATTTCAATCTTTTTTTTTTCCTTCTTCCTCCACACATTTATTTTTCTAGCATCAAACCCTTTATTTATCTTATGAGGCCTTATCAAGTTGATCATATGTAAAGATTTAAAACCAGACTAAAGGCAAAAGAACATATAAAATGTACTAAATCAAAGCATCATTTTAGATACTTTATCTTCTATGAGACATTTTATTACTTCTTTTGTTTAAAATTTTCTCAGACTATCAATATAAATTTTATCATTCACTGCAATATTTTCAAGAATCATAAACCTACAGTACTAAACCAGTACAGGGAAGTTTATCAAGTATAAACAGCCCAAAACTTTTTAGTGTACTTTGTTTTTCTGCCATTGATACTCTCAATTATAGTGACTATAATTATTATGCTTCCCCAGCTTGTATTCATTTTGAAATCATATGCCATTTAAAATGCAATAAATGAAACACAAAATTAAAATTTTAAAAATAAATATTATGTTTAAACAACTATCCTATTTACCTTGTATTCTTTTCCTTTCCAGTTTTTAATCGCTAGGAGCAATTAAGGTTTTCCAGTTCTTTAAACAAAGAATATTTCCTAAAAAAACTGTAATTTCCCCTTTCCATTTTCACTATGGTCATAAATATAAATGGCATGAACAGATAATGATATATGACATGGTTTCTGAAGTCCTTAAAGGAGGCAGGCCAAATAGCTCAGCGGAATAAAGTTCCTGCAAATAGGTGCAGGGGCCTGGGTTCGATCCCAGGGCCTGTTGTCTGTCCCTGCCCTCCAGGTGCACTGATGCTGTAACTGAGACTGGGTGTGTTGGCTCCCACCTGTAATCCCAGCTCTTGGGAGGCTATAAGCAGTAAACAGGAAGATCAGTAGGAGTCTGATCTAGTAGTGAGACCATGAACACCCTGTAGACCTTTCCCTAAAATATAAAAAACAAACAAACAAAAAAACTAGACTTCATTGAATGTAAATTATTTGGGAGATGGCTCAGTAGAATAAACGCTTCCCTGGCAAGTGCAAGGACCTGAGTTCAATCCCCGGTTCCACCAAAAAGATAAAAAATAAAATAGAAAAAAATAAAAGTAACAAAGTACAGTTCTCTATTTGTGTGCATCATCATTGTCACCATTAGATCATTCATTGGTGGACTTTTATTATTAGTAACATAGAGATTTTTGGGAGAAGTAAAAGATATGTCCTAACTGAACAGGCGCACGGGCTCTCCTGAGATGGAGAGTGGTTGGAGTAGGGCAGCTGATTTCCGTGAGGGGAGAGTTGTGGGAAGGATGCTTCCCTGCCTTTCCTCCAGGTACGACTGGGGAAACTTGAGGTGACTCCAGAATTGACAGAGGTCAACGAATGGTGAAAATTAAGCTCAGGTATGGTTGTGACAAAAATTTTTTTTTCTGATTTCTTTAGTGTTAATAGACCTCACTTCAAGGACTTAAAATCCAGGGCTCTGGAAACACTTGCAGTTTCCATTTCCCTGCAGCTGTCCTGAGGCATCTACCATTGTATTTGCATATGTTGAGTCCAGTTGTTCAGAGAAAGTTTTATTTGAAAATTGGAGTGGAAAAGCAATGATGTGCAATTAATGTGGACAGATTTTATATTTTATTATTTTTGTTAAACTTGTTGATTTAATTGACTTACTTTGAGCACATTTTCAAAATTAAAATCAATTTCTACTGTAAAATATTAGTTGGGAAAATGTTTAAAATTAAAGCTAATTCAAAAAAGAGTCTTGGGTGATTAGGTTAAAAAACACAGTGATTTCATGAGGACTCATTCCACAGACACTATATATAAACAATGTATCATTTTAAAAAATGTACTTAATTTTATACTGTTACAGTCTTAAACCATTTGTGTAAAATCTCATATTACACAATATTTAATGAAATATTATATAGACCAAGAGATAATTCAGAAATTACATTTTTATAATGAAATGGACCTTCAAGAAAATTTAAGCATTTTAAACCATTAGTTACAATTTACCTATTGAATAACTTTATAGCAAAGATGATGCAATGCTTCTCATGCAACAGGAATTGCCAACAACTGTTAACATACAGTTTTATATTATTTAATATTAGGCCATATTTGAACTCATTAAATTTTTAAGATTAGTCATCTTTTTGTTTCAGTATTTTTTATTTTAAAGAGTAAAAACAGAGAGAAAAACAAAAAATAAAAATAAAAACAACATACAAAATACAGATAGTGCAGAATTTCATTGTTCATTTTCAAAATTAAAAATGTAATACTTCACACTGTATTTTCTATTAAACTTATAATTAACCTGCTAGAGTTTTCTTTTTCTGAATCACATGCATCTATCTCATCAGAAGGATGTTTGCATAAAAGATTTGAAAGTATAGCAGGGTTTTTATAATAAAATGTAGAGATTAAGCATTGGGAAAGTTATAATTTTATGTGCATAGTAATCTAAATTATCATAAATTACAAGATTTATGAATATTGAAGCAGTGTAATATTGGTTTATGTTATCAAATATCGTTTTCTTCTGTGTGACTACACATTACTTACTGAGATTAAAATAACCTTCCACAAATCAGAATATTTATGAATTTCACAGATGAAACAAATATTCATATTCACTTGAATATTATCTTATTTTTGCGAAGTTCGTTAAGGGAAAATAAAGAAAACATTTTGTTGTAGGTATGATTACAATAGTTATAAATATAGATAATAAAATAGACTCAGAAATTAAAAGTGAGTGTTTGAAACAGTTTTTTTATTCTGGCTTTCAATTAAACCACTTGTGGCTATAATGATTAAATTATAAACAAATAATTACATTTGTAGCATTAGTAGTAATGGTAACAATAGTAATGCATATATAATGGAAGGACATTTATGTTAATATTATTCATAAAATGAATAAGAAAATGATAGTTTTCATGTCTACAAAATATATGTGGTTGCACTAGAAGGATTTATTTTTTTATTGCGGAAGTGTAAAATTTTCTAATAATGATTTTTTCTGAAACAAAAATATAAAGCTCAACTTTCAAAGGCTACACATTTTTCATTAAAATGCTTAGACTTTAGAGTTAGTTATAAAGAGAAATCATTTCCAGAAATTTAAAGAAGAAATAGTTTAGCCTGATAAGGCTTATAGGGAAGAACAATATTATAAAAATGATGTAAGAGTAAATGCTTACAGTTTGACCTACACTGATCTTTGGTCGATGGACAGTGACCATTGGAATCTACAGTGACAGTACGCAGAGGACCAATGCCTTGTGCAGTGTTAAACGTGAGAATCTAGTAAATCCTCATATATTTCAATCCAATTTTGTTTCTGAATATGAGTAAATTAGATTTAACTGGAGATATATTTAGATGATTTTTGTGGACACTGACATATGATACATTTTTTTCTGGTATATTAACAAAGATCTTTCCTGAACCTATGCATTTGACACCAAGCTTATTTATCTGTTGGTAAATATTTAGTACTATTTATTAAAATCAAAATATTGCAGAACTTTTACAAAGAAGACTTTAGAAGAAGTAAAAGTGTATTTTATTCTTTCTAAATGAAAGCATTTTTAAAAAGATGATTTTTCAGGAGGGAACAATATATCTTTTTCAATTACATTGATTATTAATTTCATAGCTCACCTTTATCCATAGGATAATATCCTCTCCTTAAATTAAAATATAATTTGGATTTGGAATTAACATATTACTTGGACTATATGTATATCTAGAATATAATTTTAAAATAGCACAGCTATATTATACTGAAAAGTTTTAATCTGTTTTGTAGATCTGTGAGGCTGGGAATCATTTCATCAATGTAATATTGGCTCATCCCAATCACACAGGTTAGTTTATTTTTCTTTTTATCTTCAGCAGAATTAAATAATTTTAAAACCCTACTTATCAGGTTTCTAAAGGGTAGCAGTAGTAAGAAACATTCAACTAAACATGCCTATAAAGGAGCAATGTACATTATTCTGGTTTTGTTTTATATTAACATGCCAATCAATTCATCTTTGAACTGAGCTCAACCATTTCATTCTTGGATTTCATCTTAAAGGAGAGTTGGCCAAATGTGAAAATTGAACGAATAGCATTGGTTCCTCAGTACAGTGTGATATGGGTGTTGGGGTCCCTACCTATGAAATTCCTGAGTACACTATTGCTTATATATGTGTGATTGTAGATATGAAAATTCCATTGTAAAATAAACCATTTCTGGACTGACTAACTTATAACTTAGTCAGTATGATATAACTCAGGTCATGATGCCCAGTTATGGCTGCCTGGTCACGTGGTATCCCTTGAATGTGGTCTTCATTATCAGAATTCAGTAGTAGCGTAAACTTTTCTCAAACAGGTATAGTTCTCCCTTACAAGTAGAATGTTCTTGATCTTCTGAGCTGGTCATCAATATGATCGTCCTTCTGGGGCCAGTGGAAAACATTGCACATTATCTTTTCCTACCACTGACAGATTTAATATGGGGCTTTAATTATAAGGTCCAGTTTCAAAATTGCTTGTATTCAAGCTTCAATCTGCTATAACAATCTGCCTTGAATGCTACTAAAGGACTGCATATTTCTCCTATGTGGTGTGTAACTCAAACCAGCTTTTCCTCATGTATAATATAAAACTTCCACAACTAAAAAAAACCTACAAAATAATTAAAATGTATTATGTACATTATTCCAGTGATAAATATGATCACTATGTACTTAAAACATGTACTAATAAAATTATTCTCTATGATTCATTGTAAGGAAAATAAAACTAATTTGATTTGCGTTTGTTCTAGAGGAGGAAAACTACATTTGTAAACTGGGTGCCTATGTACGTCCATGTACCTAATGCTGGGTTAATTTGCTTTAGGAAAATTTTCATGTCTTTTTGTTAATTATGGTGGTGGATCCTAACAAGTTATAATATTTTAATAATCATCCTCAAATTTACACTTGACTTTTTTAAGAACTACAGTAGAAAGTTGATGGGGAAAGCATGCAGAATATTTCCCAAGCATTCTTTAGATCTTGAGTGTGACAGTAATATATCCCCAGATGCAATATTGTGTTACAGAAGAATGTCTGTTCAGATTTTTCCAATACCTTTTCCGCTTGTGATAGTTCATGCTCCAAAGACTATAAAAATCACACTTGTGTTAGCTTTTGAAGCTGTAGACTATGTATTACAGTCAGTGGAAAAGACCACTCTGGCCATCCTGGAACTAATTTTTTGTAGGGTTACTTTACATTCTCTAGAGTATAGAAAATAAATGACCTGAATAAAGGGCAGCAAGTAATTTAATGAGGTTCTTTAATGGAATATTATGCAAAAAAATTATGTACATTTGTGGTGTGGTAATGTCTTTCTTGCATCAGTCCACAACTCTTTTCCATCAATAGGTTTGGAATCTTATAATTGATTTAATTCTAAAAACTGGAAAAGGGATAATTAATTTTATATTGCACAGTTTCTCCATTTTTTCTGTCTGTTGGTTTATAACTATTTTAAATGAATATAATACTAGGTGTTCATCTATCTATCCTTAGGGAAATTGTTTTCTGTAGACAACAATAATTTTGTGTGGCTAAAGTCTCCTTCAAACTTTCTCATTATGGGATATGTCTACATATGTTGTAACTCCAACTGACTTCACTTTTGATGAAGAGGAGAGATCCTTTAATCCAAATCAACCATAGTCATCCCAGTTCTAAAATTTCATAACTTACAGTCAGATATATATAGAAAACGGCCAACATTAATCTTATTAATGATGGGTCCTTATACTGATACGTTGCAGAAAACTTGGAAAAACAGTGCCTCCTGTTGGCACTTCTACTGGGCCTGGGAAAGTACATGGGAAGAGGCACTTAAAAAAGCACACTATTCGCTCTTTGTTTTCAGCTTTCTGTGGAAAATCTATTCTACAAAACCTATTTATCAAAGTCATTTCTTATTTCTCTAATCTCTGCATTCCTTCTTTACTTGGCTGACATTGAAATTCTAACATTTGGTCTTCATTACTTCCTCTTTGTACATCTTTCAGGCACTGTGTTCCACCAAAATAGTCAAACTGATAAACCACGAGAGGGCTTCAAATCATAAACCTGCTTTCATGCAATCTGTTCATTTTTCCTCTGATCGAGCACTTTCAGAATCCCATCTGCATTCTATTGTGTGTTGGACCCTACTGGCTAGGTCATGAATTTCCTATGGGGTATAGTCCCCTTGTCTATTAGCTGTCCCTGGAAAGTTATAAAGTTACACAAACCTGGCTACTGCTAAAAGCTATAAATGGAGATGGGAAGGATCTATTTTTTGTTAATATATACCAAACTTTATTTTCCTAAGACACTTATTTATCATAATTATAGTTCTGGCATTTTCACATGCATTTTTATTAAATACATTAAAAATTAAAGTGTAAGGAAACAGATTTTTCTAAGTCTAAGCCAGTGTGGCAGCTTCTGTATTTCTGGAGGGAAATCATTTTTATAGATTTCTAGAAGTTCATTAAAACCTGGATGACACAATACTGTCAATGAACGCCTTGGAGCAGGAGTTGTATATTCTTAGAACTCGATTAAAGTTGCTGTTAGGTCCTGGATCCAACCCTCAGTTTTCTTACCTTTTATTGCAGAAAGCTAGAGCCTTTTTATGTACTTCCAAGGACAAGCTGGGCATGATGGCATGCAGCTGTAATCACAGCACTGGGGAAGCTGAGGCAGGAGTATCACTCTGCATTAAAGACCAGTTTGGGCTACATAGTAAGTTGAAGTCCAGCCTGAACTGGATAACAAGACCCTGATTCAAAAACCAAGCAAAGCAAAATGAAACAAGACAAAAAACAAGAAAATATCAACAAAATCAAATAAAAAAGAAAAGTAATACTTGCAAAGAGTTCCTTTTATAGGCACATTCAGCTTCTAATTGCTATTGTCCAAGTCACTGTTAGCTACAGTGGTCAAGTACTTTCATAGAAATTGCCATTTAATGTCCCTCTTTATACTGCACTCGATAAAGCCTACCCTTCCATCAGGAGAACATATCTGTGCTCCACTAGCAAAAGGTCTCACGCATGTACTTGCTCTATACCCACAACCAGCTCTTGGGAATTTCTCAGCAACAAGGAGCTTGCCAGTGACAGATCTCCAGTATGTCCTTGAATTCTGATAGGTTGTTCAAGCAGCTGCTACATCACCCAGGCTTGGGGCCCGCTAAGGAGGTTGGGTTTGACTGGGATACAAATGCTGGGATGGAGACTGCTGCTCTCAAGGGTTAGAGAGGAATAACTTTGAAGATAAGAAAGAAATAATCATGTTTAGATGAAAAAATATCAGCAGTACAGTCTACATAAGCATCTGCATTGTCCACATCACATACTCCAATGTTAGCTAGCATGAATAATCAATGCTGAGTCATAAATTGGGTCATAAATTTCCCATACTAATGCAATATCGAATGAAGATTAAACCAGGATTACTCTGACTTTGACTTTAGTTGCTGACCTCAGCCATAAAATACCTATATGACAAGCTTGGAGCGATGGTCTCCCATGTGTACTCCATAAACCAGAAGAAAAGGCAGGTTACCACCATGATGAATTTGGGTGGTACAACACCTTACTGCAAACATTCTTTCAACTGCTGTTTACTCATGGGCTGAGGAAACATATCATGGAGAATGTAAATATAAAAACAATAAGTCATAAATTTGTACATTATTATAGCTGACAGAAGCTATACATATTTAAAGGCTATTATGTGTTTACAAATATTTATCTGACTCATAGACATATTTATTATTCAATATACATTTACATCTGGAAGAAATTGATCATTCCCATCCCCAGGGCCTGAAAACTCATAGACACCTAAGCCTACCTTATCTTGTGTACATTTTCCAGCTGTGAAATTCAATAAATATAACATGGATAGGTCCCTAAATTACCTTTGTTTTGATTAAGGACATTTGCGTAGTGTCAAAGAGGCTCACTAGTATTAAGTGATGTATTATTTATCCTTATTCTGAAATGAGCGGTGTATGAAATGTGCAAGTACTTAATATAGTTTCTACTTGATATTTTGAACAGAGCTATAATTTTGAAAATAACATACTGACATTTCATTATGACTTTAGTTATAACTAGAAGAGATTAGTAGATTTGTTATCTGATTAAATCTTGCTACGGAGAATAAAACAGTAATTTTATAATTCATATTTATTTTTATAAATGTCGTGTCTCAGAGTTCAACCTGAAATCATTATAAATTTTTCAAAATGCTTCTTGAAAAAAATTGTGATAAGAAAACTAACAAAAATCAAGTAACAAGATGCCAAATATAATGAGAGTTGTAAATAACATTCCTGATTGCTGAGCAGAAATAATTTATTTGGTATTTATGAATATTAGCCATATTGATTCAGGTTAATCCTCTTACAATAGATTTTCACATTCTTCTGACATAAGTGGCATTCTTATAAAATTTCCTTTGGGTTTCACTACTTTAATATGAATGGAGCTGTGAGATATTTAGTAATTTCAACAAAATTCGTAGATCTAAACACTAACAGAGAATGTAAAGAGGTATGCAAATGTCCAAGCACATTGTGGAAATCAGCCTGTAATGCTGCTGCAGCTGTTAAGGTACATGAAATAAATTTAGATATTATTTTATTAAAAATCTTCGCAACATCATTTTCCTTATGTGCTATGCAATTTTATGGCAACAGAGCTGTAGACACATGCGGAAATGCCAATTATTCTTTCGAGTCAAAGTTTATAACATTTTAAATGGGGCTCTTCTGAACAATTTGTAGTATAAGTTGTTATAAATATCTCATGACATTTTGTGTGTGCTACAGTTGTTCTTGGGATTTAGGGTTATGTAATAAGCATATGTTCATGTTTGCAATGAGTAACATTCTTGACATCATACTCTCTTTTGAAAAGGACAAAATGCCTGCTTCCCAAGTCCAAATTATAACCCCTTCACATGGATGTTTTTCCTGGTTTCATGTCCAAACTACACATATGAGGTATGCTGTGCATGTGTGTAAGCAAACTAAATTTATCTTCTTGGTTATATACTAATTGCATTGCATGCATTTTCATACATTAGAAAATAGCATATATGTGATAAAATACTTGTCAGTCTTACCTGTAGATATGAGTGCAAAGCAGAGCATTCAATTCAAGTAACAGGCATAGAAAAATAGAAAATTTCAAGCATAATTTTCTTTGAGACTAAATGAATATTGAACATAGATGTATTTATACGTAAGGAAGACTTTTTGCATTCTTAAGACATTTTGAAAACTACTCAGAAATTTAAATTTTCCCACCCTTAAAATGGTATTCTTTGATCACTTATGAGTCTGTTATTTATCCAAGTTTATTGATCATTCAAAGTAAAAATTAATTTTTTTCCATTTTTATGTATTTGGTACAGGGTCTCACTCTGCAGCTTGGGCTCATAGTGATCCTTCTGTTTTCAGCCTCCACAGTGCTCAGATTATAGGTGTGCGCCAGCACGCCAGAACTTGGTTGCTGGCTGAGCGCAGCCAAGGGCAGGGCCTGTGTGCATGCAATACAGTACCAGGAACTGTACCTGTCCCTGCGCGTGCCTACACAGGCGTTTCGTCCATTGAGCTCTCTTGATGACCCTTTAAATTATTATTTTTGGAAGTTTATTTCTACTAATAGATTTTCTAATTTTTAATCTTTTAAATTATTTAATGTCAAAACCAAAAAAGCGACTGGAATATTTGTTGATTTATATTTTAATAACAGATTGGATCGTGGATCAGCTTCACAGTCATGACGCAGACACTGCCAGGTAAAGCTGGTTTACCAACATTTACTCAAAATGAATGCACTGTTGGGGGCACTGGTCTCTGAGAAGAGCTTACTCTGCTGCTAACCTGTGTTGGCACAAGGATTGTTGTGGTGTTATTTTGATACTGAGTTTTAGTAGTATTAAACATACTGAAGTATCATTGCTATTTAACTCTGTATAACTAGTGCTTGATCCAAGCAAGGAAAATTTATATATATATATATATATATATAGTTTTATTTTATTTTTTGCGGGACCAGGGATTGAACTCAGATCCTTGCACTGGCCAGGGAAGTGCTTATTCTACTGAACCATCCCCCTGGCCCCTATTTTTTAATTTTTATTTTATTTTTTAATATATTTATTAGGCAATGAGATTTGTCAAGCAGAAACGGTTGCGTGAATTGCTCTCATGTGCACGTATGTGCGCATGTGTGTGCATTTTGTTAATTAGCCAAGAGAAGCTGTGAATGTAGAGCTGGGAAGCAGGAGTGTCCACTCTTGAGTGCTGAGCCTTTTAACACATATTAGACAGCTGAATGCCATGAGCTGTATGTACTATCCGTGAGCTGTACATGTTATCCTCAGTTCATCCATGTATTGCTCCACTGTATAACAATTTAGAATCATATTAAATGTGGCTTATCATATTTCATGTGTATATGTTTATATGTAGATACAAGTCATATATTTGAAAAATATTGACACAGCTCAAACTAACAAAAATTTCATTTTTGTAAGTATTTTGTATCAAGAGATTTGGAGAATTGAGTATTTCTATATTTATTCTTCTGTATAACGAATATTAAGTGAACATATATTATGCTAGGCAGTATCAGGAAATAGATAAGAACATGTAGCATTTGAATAACATTTTAAAGATTAATGCAGGGGCAGAGGAGATGGCTCAGTAGAATAAGGGCTTCCCTGGCAAGTGCAAGGGTCTGAGTTCAATCTCCAATTCTTCCAAAAAAATTAAAAATATAAAGATTATTTGCATCTATCATAAGAATGCAAAACAAGGCAATTCTTATTTTTTTTTTCTAGTTGGGATTTTTACACTTCTGATGAGTATCCAGATGTCTTTGTGGGCAAAAAAGAAACATAAATTTTACCTGAAGAAGTTTAACTCCTGCATGCACAGGAAATCAGCAATAATTCCATTCATACTGTAAAATGAATAAGTATTCTAATAACAACAAAGACAACATATAAACTTACTAACTCAAGCTTATTTAAGGATAATTAATGCTCAGTTTATGAATAGCAGTATTTTTACTGATTGAAATGTGACATGTAAGAGCTTATCCAAATTTATAGTTGTGAAGATTAGGTAATGAAAAGTAGAAATGATAAATAGAATCCGCCAAGAAAATGTACACACACTTCAGCAGTTTGCCGTGCTGCATGATACTAGTAAAGGTCTGAGGGGTAAAGGCAACCATAGTGAGCCCTTCTTGTAATTGGAAGAAGCCAAAGATAATCTGTATTAATGTCATGACATCTCAATAAATTTAAAATAAAATAGGTAGGACGGCATGGTAGTGTGCACCTGTAATCCCAGGTCTTGGGAGGCTGTAAACAGGCGGATCACTATGAGTGCAATCTAGTAGTGAGACCCTGAACACCCTTGTAGACATTTTCCTAAAGATATAAAAATAAATAAAACATGTATACAAGCTTTTTCCTGATAAATACAATTTTTGATGGATTATGTAAAATTAATTAAATATAAAATATTCCTAAGATATTGATGTTCAAGAAATTTTTGTCATTAATGTTTTATTAATATTTTTTCAACAATTCATCCATTGAATTCAATTCTATTTTTCATATAATATTTAAAATATCAATTATGAATTAAATATTTTAATATCAGCTCAAAATCACTCAAATTTCACATATTAATTTGATAGCAATTTAATATTTTATTGTTCAGTGTGTTGCAAAATGTCATATCTTATAATTTCAATTTCTTGTAAAACTTTGACTCAAAGTAAAAGCAAAATTTGCATAACCATGTATCTTATTTATATTATAATCAATGTATGGGATATTCTGAATTTATCACAATAAATTATTTTAGATATTTGCAATGATTATTCTTTCCTCTCAACCTGATTGAATTGGGAAACACCTAGGATTTGAAAAGCAAAATTATGTGTGTCTGTAACTTTGTTTCCAGAGAGATTGGCATGAGGGCTGGCAAACGGGAAGATACACTGGAGTTCTCAGTGGGCCCAGAGGATATACAGTAGGGAAAGGAAGCCTGCCAGCGTGGATTTTCTCAGTCTTTCTCTCTTTTCCTCTGCCTGTCTCTGTCTCTCTTGTCTCTCTGTCTCTAACTCTCTCTCTCTCTCTGTCTCTCTCTGTGTGTCTCTCTCTGTCTCTAGATCTCTTTCTCTCTGTCTGTCTATCTGGTCTCTCTGTCTCTAGCTCTCTCTCTCTCTGTCCCTCTGTCTCTAGCTTTCTCTCTCACTCTCTCTTTCTATGTGTCTGTCTGGCCTCTCTCTTTCTTTCTCTCTCTGTCTCTAGCTCTGTCTTGCTCTCACTCTCTCTCTCTCTCTCACCATGAGGTGGTTAGGAGAACGAGTTTTCCTCTGCTGTCATTTGCTTGCAATGTTTCTCCTTGCCAAACACCTGAATGCAGCAGAGGCAGCAATCACAGACTGACAGCTCAGAATCCTAAACCCAGGTGAACTGTCCTTTAAAGTGTTTTCACCAGGATATCACCACAGCAGTGGAAACCTAAAGTATCATTCCTTACATAATTTTCAATGTATAGTTTGGAAGGCATATGTATAAAATTTTCTTTATATTTTATAGAGATATTTAATATGCATAATTTAATATGTATACATGTAAATGTATATATATTTCAAATGGATTTGAGGGAAATATAACTTCATTGGTGGTATTTAGACATACAGAATGAAAGATTTCTTAATTTATTTTTACATTGCTAAATGTCTGCCTTCCCTTCAACTTGTGTCTGTGTGTCAGTACAAATAGTAGATATTTGCATAAATATATACTTGTTAGACATGATTGGTGTTATGGAAAAGAATCTTCGTATTTGTTAAAGTATTTAAAATAAATTATCATACCATTGTATATTGTCCTGTTTCTTTCTTTGTTTCTAATTTTTGTTCCTGCCTTGCTTTTAATTGTCAAAATCAAATCAAATTAAATTAAATTATCTGTTTCTTCATTTTTTAAATTATGTTTCTTTACATTGACTAGTTTGTAGAGCCTTTCATTTCTCAGATCATATAAATATATAATAAGATATCCACATAATGTAGTTATATAATCAGTATCTATAATAAATACTCTATTGTTGAAAATACTATATTTTTTGTACCTGAATATTAACTGATACTAATCCCCACATCATATTTGCATATTTATTTGCAATGAGGAGATCTGACAAAGAAAGTGTCATTATACATACATATATAATACATATATATACATATATATATATATGTATATATTTATATCACTTCTCTTGCATTTTCTGTACCTATTTTCAAGTGCTCCTTCATATTTGTCTCCTGCCAGTCATTTCTTTATAAGTGGTAGATTGATAGTTATACAATATATAATAAATATTTTAATGTTTTTAAAATACTGGTATTTTTACTTGTTCATATTGTCACTGCCATAGATATCAAATAAGGAGAGCTTAATAAACTTTTATTAAAGTATCTTTTCATTAACATTAATGTAAAAATATGTTCTCAGCACTCATATTATGTTCAATGTTTAAGGATAAACTTTTAGTAGTTATCCAGTTGCTCTTCTGAAGTACACACACATACATATTAATATGAAAACACGTAATTTCTGTGATTTTTAAAATCTCTTATACATTTCATCTTTATCAAGCTCTTTCTAAACAAGCTTATTATCTCCAAATGCCTTCTCTAATTCTCTTTAAATTCTGTATTTCATCCATATCCATACGTATGCTTTAAAAATTAGGATGGTGTGCAGTCGCTTCTGAAGAATTTCTTGGTCTGAGGAGATAACTGGGTGGCATAAGTGCCTGCCTGGCAAGTTCAAGGTCCTGAGTTCAATTCCCAGTACTGAAAACAAAGAGTTTCTTATGTGCTTATGCTTTCTAATTAAATCTGTATACTTATTTTTCCTCAAATATAAAATAAGAATTAGAATAAAACTTTCTAACAATGTTGCAAGGATTACATAAATAGCGTATCTGCATTGCAAGTGAGGGAGTTACATTTTGCTTCTAGTACAACGCAAATATTTATCAAGAGCAATATTTACTTTATCTTTCAGTGGTGCATATCTAGGCAAATTGAATTCAGCTCATGGATTAGTTACACATGCCACTATATAGATTAGTTACAAGTGTCTCAATCATATTTATATATCTGTGTGTTTGATGTCAGAGAAAAGGGTAATACTAGAGATAGTTCAGAAAATTTATTACATATATATATATATATATATACATATATATATATGTACAGACATATAGTTAAAACCAAAATATATTCAGATACATATAGTTAAAACCAAAATGTATTTAGTTGAAGGCATATATGAGAATTTAATCAAATTCAAAGAAAATACTGGTGTTAGTTTAAGTATAGAAAGCATATATTCACTAGATAAATCAACTATGAAATTCTTCTCATGGCTGTCATGGCACTCAGTAGGCGCTCAGAAGATGCACACCAAGAAATCTAGAAACTCAGAAATGAGGGCAAGCAGAGAAGCAAATGCAGGCAGAAAACTGGAAAGTGAGGCCTACAGGATGATTTCAGGGATCGGGTGCATTGAGCAAAAGCAGCAGGGCTGTCTCTTGTTCCTGAGATAAGTTGGGCCCCAAGACCGAGAACCTTGAGAGGTGACCATGCTGCCCAAGGGAAGGAGCTGGTTACAGAACCCATGGCCAGGCTGGTGCTCTTGAGACTCAGCCTGGAAAATCCTGTCCAGGTCTCATAGAACCTAATAGCCTCCCTGCAAAAGGAGATTGGTGAGCAAGGTATCTGCAGATCAGGGCAGTAAGGACACAAAAAGCCAGAGAATTATCTGGAAGGTAACTTGAGAAAGAAAAGAACAGGAAATAGACAATTTAACAGAGTGCCAAACACTGGCTAGGTTTTGTTATGAGTTCTCAACATAGAAACCAGACCTCAGTCCAAATTAAAATTTATTTGGTAAGCCTCCTTGTGGTCTTACAAGGAACCAGAGTCACAGAAAGTGGAGCAGAGTAATTTTTTACATTTAGTTTTACATCAACTCATCACATTATTTTGCATTAACCCTTTACATTCCCGACTCAATTTTGTACATGATTCAAATCCTTTTTTGATTCATTTATATATTATGTGATTGGTTGGTGAGGGGGACCCTAGTAACACTTAAAAAGGAATTTTTTATCTGCCCAGAGGGCAGCAGTTTTACAACGCCAGCTCTAGTACAAGTATCTCTTGTCTTTAGTGGCAGCCCCACAAGTATGACAGCTGCTTGTACTAGGGCACAGCTAGTATGGTGGTGACCCCTGGTAAATTTTTTTCATTGGGGCCCATCTTATTTTATTATTTTTATATCTAAAATAATATTTTCATGACCCATTGTTTGGGTCATGAAAAGGTTGGGTGGGGAAACACAACTCAGGGTTTTGAGTAGCAATCTCTGTCCCAACTAAGGTCTGAGTCAGCCACCAAGTATAAGTGGTGGGAGAGTATTGATCCTCTGTTAGCCCTAATAAGAAACTGTCAGTTTGACCTTGAGGGGGTCAGCAGTTTTTTGTGAAGTCCACTTATCTGACTGTTGATCTGTTGAGGTCGGCTTAATGTGGGAGCTGTGCATTCAACGTTTTTGTTACCTTGACTGTGATGGGAGTGCTCAGGACAGGAGGGCATGGTCCAGTCTAGCGGGGTCCAAGAGTTCACAAGTCTACTTTTTGATCCATACCAAGGATCTAGGTTCAGCTGCCAACAGGGTGTAGGCTTCTCTGGGTTGTGGGTGTTGATGGCAGAAGAGGGAGTGAGTAGCCTACAGAGTAGACTGCAGAGCCTGTAAGGACTTAACAAGTTCTTGGTTAGAAATAGATGACAGGATTTCCTCCCTCAACTTGTGATGCCTTGCACCTCAATCTTTTGTAGTTCCTCCAATACCAGCACCAAGGGTGGCAATCTTTCAAACAGGATTTTAAAAGAAATGAGCCAATCCCAGTATGGGATACAGCATGACAACAGCCGTACCTGTCTCCTGGCACAGTTTGGACAGTGTGCTCCACAGGGTGTGATTTTGCTGCTATACTTGGCCCAAGCTTTTAGAGTCAGTAGGCAGTATCTAGCTTTCATTTTAAGCCCAAAATACCAGGAAGGCTCTGAGCTACTCTACCCACAAAAGCAAGCCCATTATCTGAGCCTACCGTAATGGGATCCCATACGGGGGATGGTCAGTCAACCTGATCTCAGTGAAGTCCACTTTGACATCCTCAAAAGGGAAGGTTCCCTGTCAGCACACACAATTTTGCTCCAGGGGTTCTGACAACATTGGAAGGAGGGATGCAGGATTAATGGCCTGTATAGTCTCAAGAGTTAGATGTGAGTCTTTAAGGAGGGCTTCCTGGTACTGGGCCAGCCTAGTGCCAGAGAGACACCTTTTATTAGGGCCTTACAGCAGTGTGTCCATTGTTTGGGTCATGAACATGCTCAACTTTCATCCCAGAGTTAATTTTCCAGCCTTTTTTACTAATATAGCAGCTGCTACAGTGGCTTGAAAGCATGGTGGCAACCCAGCAGCCACATGGTCCAGTCTTTGGACAGAGAGGCCATGGGGTGCTTCCATGGCCCTAAGGTCTGAGTTAAGACTCTCCTTGTAACTCCTTTTTTGTTTTATGAACAAACAGCTAAAAGGGCTCAGTGATGTCTGACAGTGCCAGAGTGCTTAAGAGTTTTTTTTGTTTAATCATTTAATGTTTTTGCTGTTTTGAATTTTAATCTAAGCGGGAGGCTATTGCCTCCCTTTAGGGTTTTATATAAAGGTTTAGCAAGAGAGACAAAACTTGACACCTAAAAACAACAAAAACCCATCATTCCTAGGAACGCACATAACTCTTTTTTGATCCTGGGCTCTTCAAGCTAACAACAACTCATCTATATACTGTAAGAAAGAAAAGTTAGGATCGTTCTTACCAAAAGGCACCAGATTTTTAGGTAAAACTTTTTTTAGGAACAGTAAAGTGAAGTTTGAACACTTGGGACATCATGTTCATATCATTGGCACTTGTGTACCCCCCTTTCTGAATCTTCCTGTTAAAGGCAACAATTCTGGGGAAGTAGCTACCAAGGGAATACAGAAGAATCTATCTTTAAATCTAACCCAGCATACAGATCCAGTTAGGTGGGAGCAGACTTAAGCACCTTAAATATAAAGTGTAACCAGAGAACTGGTATTTTTTATCAACTGTGGACATTTCAGTGGTTAAATCTCTGTCAACTGTTTGTAGGAAAGCAGCACAATAGCCGTCAGCCTAGGATGAATCCAGGAGTATTTACCTGTGAGAAAACAGATTCTCTCAGTGAGAGAAACAATGTGCCAACAGTATCTCAGGAATATTCATCTGAGGTAGACTGACATAACTTGCACATCTGGAAGTGAGGTCCTTGAGAGAAGAACAAAAGACAATCAAATCATCTTTAGGTCAGAGTAAGGTCTGTTATTTTTTTTACATTGCAGCATTCCGTACCTTTAGCCATTTTGAGGCAGTTAGCTGAAATCAGCGTTGGGGCCAAAAACCACCCAAAAGTGGCTCCCGGGCACAGAGGCCAGGTGGACCTTTTTAAAGAACATCTCGCCTATGGGGATCCTGAGGCTCATTGTCTAAAATCCTGGAAATGGTCACAAAATACACTGCAATGGTGACAAAGAAGCAGAAGCGGCCTGACTCATAATTACACACAATACAAACAAACTGAAACCAAAGACAAATACAATGCTCCAAGCCACTGTCGTGGAGGGGAGCAGAGTCCAGGGATTTATGTTGTGTTCAACTCTTCCTGTGACTCACCAAGGGGCACCCCAACAGAAAAAGTCTCTTACTGGGAAGAGGTTCCAAATGGCTCATGTTGTCTGAATCAACAAAGAATTTGAAAAATTTGGAGACCTGCATAAGTCCAGGGCTGAAGAATTTCCCTAATTTATAGTTTTCTGAAAAAATTTGGTTTCTATTTGATCCCAGGTAATGGGATCCTGGACGAGCCTGCAAATGTTGTGGGTTCTCAACATAGAAACCAGACCTGAGTTCAAATTAAAATTTAAATATAAGCCTTTTATTACCGGGCCTGGGACCGCTTGACCATACTCACACAGGACAGGACAGGACAAATGGCCAGGAGCCTTGGAAGTATAGAGGTTTTAAATTTGTTTGTTTTGCAAACAAATTTGTCATTTAACATAGAGCAGTACTTTTAGGGACAGCGTGACCATTACTCAGCATACATTTTTTCTGGGAGCATTGCTTTCTGGGAACTCCCAGTCTATTGATGATTTATCAATGGTACACCAAGCCTCCTTGCGGTCTTACAAGTAAACAGGGTCACAGAAAGTTGAGCAGAGTAATTTTTTACAGTTAGCTTTATATTAACTGATCACATTACTTTTACATTAACCTTTACAGGTTTGTTTCTGTATGGTATCCTCCAATTGGCTAAGCTGAGCAATACTTAGAATAAGAATCAAGCTTAGCAATCCCTTGGATCCCCAAGTCTCTACTCAGTATCAGGAAAGAAAATAAATCTTAGGTGGGGAACCAGCTCAAGCACCAGTGGACACACCCAAGCTCCTGTATTCATAAAGAGAGAACTAGAGATTAGGCCCCATATGTTATGAGCCAAAGTCATCATTTGTGAGGACAGAGGGTCAAATTCTGACTGAGATACAAAAACGACTGATGGGGCTGTACTTCTTTGTGCGAATGAGTATGCCCACATGTGTGTGTGTTTCTTTTATTCTTTCTGAATATGATAAATAAATAAAAATTAAATAGTACTTCAGTTTAGATAGCATCTTTCATGAGATTATCGGGTTAACCCTTGCCAAAATTTGTATATAGACTGCTTAGGCAAGCGCAAGGACCAGGGTTTGAAACCAGCACTACATGCTGAGCTGGCCCACGGGCCCCCGAGTCCAGATGTGACAGTGCATGAATGTAACCCCAGGGCTGTGAAGGCTGAAAACAGCAGGATCACTATGAGTCTGTTCTGTGGAGTGAGACCCTATACCAAATGCACAAATAAAAATAAATTTAAAAACTTGCATACAGAAGATTCAAACACAAATTTTCTGTCAGCATATTGCTTCTGACCTTCTTATAGCTAATACAGTGCTTTTTACTGGAAATATAATCACCAACTATACTTGTCTCCCTTTTCTTTCTTTTATTGCCTTATTATATAATCTCTGTCAATCTCCTCTCTGCCTACTATCCACTTGAAATATTAAAACAATATCAACATCTCTTTCCTCTCTTTCTTTGATTTATGGCTTTTATCTTCTTTCCTTCCTTCTGAAATACTTTCTTTTCATACTTTTATAATTCCTCTTCTTATATTTACAAAATCAATTCTACTGTATATATTGTGATCTTTTAGGTTTATTGAAAACAAGGTTGATACTGTAAAACAGTATTTAATTAATGTATGTTAGGACAAACCAAATAGCTCAGTGGATTGAAACACCCACAAGCAGGCTCAGGGGCTGGAGGTTCGATCCCCAGGCCTACAGTGCCATGCTCCCCACCCCAAGGGTGCACTGAGATGACCATAGAGACTGGGCTTGGTGGCATGTACCTATAATCTCAGCTCTTGGAAGGCAGTAAACAAGTGAATCGCTGAGTCTAATCTAGAAGTGAGACCTTGAACACCCTGTAGACCCTTTTTTAAAATGCAATATGTACGTAAATAAATATATAAATAAAAAATTTTAAAATAATATGTCAGGGGCTGGGGAGATGGCTCAGTGGAATAAGCTCTTCCCTGGCAAGTGCAAGTACTTGAGTTCAATGCCCAGTTCCACTCCACCCACCAAAAAAAAAGTATGTTAACAAAGAGCATTGTATCATTTAATTAATATACATTTAGTTCTGTAGATGTTCACATAAATGGTAGTGATTGTCTCGATGCAAACTAGTATTACATGTGCTGATCCCATTATGTTGAGTTACTTGAAAAGGTAAACACCAAGTATTACCAAAACCAAACTCACATGACACAGAAACATTTCCCAAACATAATTTAATTGAAGTGATTCCTCAGTACAGTGATAGTGTTTTTGTATCTTCACTAATCCTCAGCCTTCATCACACACACACACACACACACACACACACACACACACACACACACAAATTAAGAACATAAGAACTCAAGGAAACAAAGTTCTTCCAAACTCTCCAAAATCTGATCTTATGGAAGTGAAGTGAAGGCAGTCACACACTAAAAACTCAAAAAACAAAGAGTTCAAATGCAGGAAAAGACCAAAGTAGAAGCAAACACATCTGTATGACATTCAGCCGAGTTGTAAGTACACAAAGAATTTAATAAAAAAAGACAACTGATTTAAAAGTATGAAGTATGAATACCAACTTTGTAAAGAAAAAATATAAAAATAAATCAAACAAAAATGAATAATGTAAAACTTCAATTACCAGTATGGATAATAGGAAGAACAAAGTAAGAAGCGGAAGGCAAGCATGAGGTTGTAGGTCAGGCACTCACTGATACTTTAAAGTCAATGGCTACGTGAAGTTGCAGCAATACTGCTGGATGTCTTTAAAAATATCAAGACAGGAATTATAGAATTCAAGTAAAATTATATGATACAAAGGTAAAATATTTAATTGTGGAGTTATAGCTAAAAAAAATTCCACATCAAGAGAAGTAATTGGTTTATATTGTGTTAATTTCTGCTCTGCAAGTAGGAAAGGGACCAGGAATTAGATCCCTAGGCCTGTTGTGCTGACCTCCCCTGCAGGGTGTGCTGAAAGGGCAGTTGAGACGGGTCTTGCGCTCCTGTAATCTCAGCTGTTGGGAGGCTGTAAACAGGTGGGTCGGTTGTCTTTTATCTTCTTTAAAGTCTTTGGACTTTTTTTTACTTCAGAGCAGAAATTAACACAATATAAACTAAGAAAACAACACAAGGAATTAATTAACCAAATAGTTTTTCAAATAGATAAATAAAAAATAAACCTGCTAACCTTATTTTTCACACAATTTGTCACTACACAATTTTTGAGAAGTAAAATCATTCATTTACTTTGAAAGTTATTACTGAAAAGTGTTTACGAGTAAGTGAGGTTTATAGAAGCTCTATCCCTGGGCTTGCAGTGCTGGCCCCACTAATAGGTGGATTACGAACTCTGATCTAGTAGTGAGACCCTGAAAATCCGGTAGACCGTTCCCTAAAATAAAAAGGAAAAGAAAAGAAAAGAAAAATAATGAAAACAAAATATGTCCACTTTGGAAAAAAAGACAATGTATGAAACAGATACAAACAGAAACCCAAGATAATAAAACTTACATTGAAATATGGGGAACAGGCTGAACAAAGAATATATGATTTAAAAAAAAATTAAGGGTCTGCAAGGTCTCATTACTAGATCAGACTCGTAGTGACCCACCTGTTTACAGCCTCCCAACTGCTGAGACTACAGGAGCGCATGCCCAGTCTCAATTGCCCTCTCAGGGCACCCTGGGGGCGAGGTCAGCACAACAGGCCTAGGGATCTAATTCCTGGTCCCTTTCTTACTTGCAGGTGCTTTAATCTGCTGAGCTATTTGGTTGGCCCTGTTCGTGGATTTTTTGCAGTTTCTATTGCTCTTAATTTTCAATTTCATTTCAGTATGCTTCAACGACATGTACAAGATAATTTCATTTTCCTTGCATTTCCTTAAGCATGTTCTGTGGGCTAGTATATGGTGTATTTTAGAGAGCCTTCCATGTGCTTCTGAGAAGAATGTGCACTCTGTTGATATTGGCTGAAACTGTCTGAAGCTATCCACTAAGTCCCTTTGTTCACAGGTTTGGTTCAGTTCTGCTATTTGCTGATTTGTTGTTCTTTCATTCTTTCTTTATGTGACACTGTGGTGTGACGTGATTCTGATGGGTTTTCCTTTATAGATGACTTGTTTCTGTTCTCTAACAGCTTTTGATATTCTGTTCTTGTATTGAGTTTCTGGGTTCTTAATTATTATATATCTTGGTGTAGTTCTGCTTTGATCATGCCTAGACTTCTATATGCCTCATTTATTTGTATTTTAAATTCTTTATCCATGCTTAGAGAGTTTTCTTCAATTATTTTTGTGAAGAGTTGATTTTTTATGTCTTTTGTGGTCTACAGATTTCTCATGAGCCTAGAAAATCTTATTTTGTTCTGTGTCATTCTTCTTATAGACAATGGATTGATTTTTTCACGGTCATTTGCTCTTTTTAAGATATTGTTTTGCAGTAGCTGTAATTCTGTCTTCAAGATCTGAATTCCTTGGGCTGGCCAAATAGCTCTGTGGATTAAAGCACCTACAAGCAGGAGCAGGGGCCAGGAGTTCAACTCCCTAAAATACAAAAACAAATAAATAAATAAAATAAAGTTAAAACTCCACAAACACATGGAAATAAATAATAGCATCCTTAACAAGAAATGAGTCACAGATGAAATAAGGGAAGAAAAAGAGATGGAAAAACAGTATCTCCACATATATAAGAATGCAGGTACAACACAGAAACACAAAGCAAAATGAAAGCAGAGCTATAAGAAATTTTCACATCAAGAAAACAATGAGCACAAATAAACATCCTAATATTACCCTTTAATCTTCTAGAAAAAGAAGAGCAAGATGAGTCTGAAGTCCATGTAAGGAAAGAAATTTTAAAATCAGAGCAGAAATTAACACAGTATAAATCAAGAAAACAACATAAGGAATTAATTAACCAAATCGTTTTTGAAATAGACAAATAAAAAATAAACCTTCTGCCAACCTTATCAGAAAAAGAAACATGACACAAATTTATGTAATAAGGAATAATAAGGGTAAAGTTACTAAACATCCTGTGAAAATTTAGGTTGTAAAAAGCAACTACAAAATTGTTTACTGTCACAGAAATGAAAGCACAAAAGAAATGGAAATATTTCTAGATATGTATGAATTTCCAAAGCTGAATCGAGAAGGTGTAAAAATTCTCAATAACCTACAATCAGTTAATGAGATTGAAAATGTAGTTAGAAACAAACCAACAAAGAAAAGTTTAGGTCATGAATTCACTGCTAAATTCTAAAAGACATTTAGAGATTTATTACCAATACTCTTGAGCATCTTTAATGAACCTTGAAAGGGAAGATGTTCTCCCTAACTCATTGTTGGCAACAAGTTATTACCCTGATAATGAAACCAAATAAAAATCAGATCAAAAAAGAGAACTATAAACCAATCTCCTGAGTGAACATATATACAAAAACCCTCAATAAGATGCTAGGAAACAGAATTAAACA
Source organism: Ctenomys sociabilis (assembly GCA_004027165.1). Taxonomy (NCBI): domain Eukaryota; kingdom Metazoa; phylum Chordata; class Mammalia; order Rodentia; family Ctenomyidae; genus Ctenomys; species Ctenomys sociabilis. The sequence goes on from PVKA01000349.1 coordinate 29,419, forward strand.
AATCATCAGGAAGATTATACATCATGACTAGGTGGAATATCCCAGGAATGTAGAAATGGTTCACCATACATAAATCAATAATACGATATTCCATATCAACAGAGCCAGAGACAAAAATCACATGATCATCTAATAGATCCAGAAAAAGCTTTTAATAAAGTCCAACAACCACTTATAATTAAAACTCCTACATAAAAGTTGTTTATCTCTACTAGATAAAATCCATCTATGGGAAATCAAAGTCCAGCATCACATTAAATGGACAAAACCTAAATGCTTCCACTAAAATAAGAAACACGACAAGGACATCAATTATCACCAGCACTTTTAAATATAGTTCTAAAATGTTAACTAATTCAATTTGCATAATAAGGAGGGATAAAAGGAATAAGGAAAGGGGAGGAAGAATTTTAAATTATCATTTTTCACAGTAATATGATACTCTACATATAGTATTGCTAAACACCACCAAAAGATTCCTAAAATCAATAAGAAAAACAAGTTTTATGGCTGGATACAAATTCAACACTCAAAAATCATTAGCATTCTTGTATACAAGCAACAAATTTGACTAGGAAAAAAGATAAACCTTTCATGATAATATGCAAAGTAATATTTAGGAAACAATACAACAAAGGTAGTAAAATATCTATATATTGCAAATTACAGCATTCTGAAAAGATCAAGGAGCATATCAGAAAGAAATCCCTTGATTATGGATAGGATGAACCAATATTGTAAAAAAATGGCATATACTTGTTATGGTTTATGTCTAGTTGTACCCCCAAAGCCTCATGCAGTCATGGGGTGGAGACTTCCAGAGTATGTGATTAACTCATCATCTACTGGCATTATGGGTGGTCCAAGGCTGCGATTATGAGTTTTAGTACTGCTGGGATTATGGGTGTGTGTACTTGCCCCCGTCTGGGGCAGAGAGCCCAAATGCAATATCAGACAGAGAGACAGACGTCCTCTCTCTGTTGCCATTGTTGCTGCTACTTCTCCCTTGGCTCCTCTTGTTTTTGTCCACAGCCATGAACTGATATTTTCTGTACTTTGCCACTATGCCTTGGAGTCAGCCAAGTATGGACCGAAACCTCCAACAACTGTGAGCTGAACTTTCTTCATTTTTGGTGTTAGGTATTTTGTCCCAGCAATGAGAGAAGAGTAACTGAAATAACGCCCAAAATTTTTGTACAAATTTAGTGGATTTTACCCCAAATACCATTAGTATACCTAAAAGAGCTAAAAAAAAATATTCCTAAATTTCACTTGGAACCAGAAGAGACAGAGAATCGCAAAGGCAATACTGTGCAACACACACAACACAAGAGGCATCACAATCTCTGACTTGAAATTATACTATGAAGCTACTGTGAGAAAATTAGCATGGTACTGGAAAAAAAGTAATGAGACTTGAGGACTATTGCTACAGATTAGAAAATGCAGACACAACTACAAAAACATTTTATCTTTGACAAAGGGGTCAAACATATTCACTGGCAAAAAAGAGCTTCCTTCATAAATGGTACTGGGTAAACTGGCTCCATGCTAAAGATGAAAACTAGACCCGTGTTTATCATCATGCATTACACTAAAGTAAAAATGGAGCAAAGATCAAAATATTTTTTTTCTTTTTTTTATTGAAGAGCAAATAACAATGAGACAGTTTCAAGACAAATTAACAGGGAAGATTTAATAAATTAATACATTGCAAACTGTTTTTGTAATGTTCTGGTATCGTACAAGGTGCATATATGATATAATACAGACATTATTATATTATATTATTATTATAGCAGAGGTGTCTAATCAGTGAATTAAGAGAGTGTAGCTGTTTACTATCTTAATTTTTATACCTGAAATATATCACAGATTCAATAATTAATACTTTCTATCTTGTTATTTTCCTAGTGGTTGTCCATACTATGAAAAGCCGACATAATACCTTGTCCAACAACTATTAGTGCAAATCTTGCTTCTCATAGAATTATGCAGAATTAAGCATATTTATCCTAACTGTACTGTTTATACACACACATCATGATTTTTCCTTTGTATACTCCTTTTTTTTGTCTAGCCCTGTCAAAGATGGGCACTCCATTGTCATTAAACCAATTTAGGTGCCTGAACTAGGCGACACAATCCAACATAATCCAGCACTCCACAATAATAGTGAGTTATCTGAAGAATTTGTTGACTGTACCCATTTACAGCTCAACTTATAATTATGGCCCCACATTATATCCCTTATTTTTATACTTTTCTGCTGGATGGTTAAGACCGAGATAGAGCAAGACCTGAATACCAAAAGATGTAGCTTTTGTTTCTGATTAGGTCAGTGAAGTCTCTTCGGGGTTAATCTTGTAATCCTGTACCTAACTCTGCAGATCCTTTGTCTGTGTCATCCATGTGGATGAGTCACAGTCAATGTTTGACCAGTTTGCTCTCTGTGAGAGCCTGAGAGAAAGTTTTCTCTCCATGTGACTCCCCCAGGCACACTATAGATCATCAGTCTCTTTCCTCTGTGGCTTTATAATCTCCTTGATCAGAAAATTTGGGGCCCAACTGCATCTCATGATGTTACAGTACAGGTTGATCTATGTCCTGAGTCTTTGCTGACTTTGAAAGGCTAGGGCCAAAATGTTGGCCTGCCTTGCAGCTCTTCTATTTCTCCAATTATGATCTATAAACTTAGGTTGTTAACCATCCAGAAGAAAAGGTGATTAGTACCCTGCAGCATATGCCGTTCAGTTTGCCCTAACTATCTGACTTCTATTTGCATTTCTTCTTCTGACTTCTTATACTAGGGAGACTATATGATACTTGCACATGTATGTCTGGTTTATTTCACTTATGAGTATATGTTCAAGTGGCATCCACTTCAATATAAATGCTTCAAGCTTATCATTCTTTATAGCTAAATAATACTCCATTATATAGAAATACCACATCTTTTTCAACCATTCCTCATGGGAAGGATATCTTGATTGTTTCCAAGATTTTGCTATCACAAATTGCGCTGCTATAAACATAGGTACACATATATCACTATGATATAATGTTTTCAGTTTCCCTGGGAAAATTCCCAGTAGGAAAATAGTCGGCTTGAGTAGGATTTCCAGTCCTACTCTTTTGAGGAGTCTCCACACTGACCTCCACAGTGGTTGTACCAGGCTACATTCCCACCAGCAGTGGGAACAACAACCTCTCCAACATTTGTTGTTGGTTGATTTCCTTATTTCATCCATTCTTTCTGGAGTGAGATGGTATCTCAATGTCGTTTTTATTTGCATTGCACGGATGGCCAACGATGTGGAGCATTTTTTCATATATTTATCCACTTCTTTAATTTTGTCCTCTGAGAAGTGTATATTCATCTCAGATTCCCATTTCTGAATTGGGTCTTTAAATCTGAGGACCCTGTTATATCTTAGTTCTTTATATATTCTAGAGAGCAGACCTTTGTCTGATTGCTTATTAGTCAGGATTTTTTTCAAAATTTGTGGGTTGTCTTTTCACTCTGTTGACAATTTCTTTTGACATGCAGAAGCTCCTCAAGAAGAGTTGATCCCGATTGTTGATTCTTTCAAGTGTTTCCCATGCGAATATATGTTTGTTCATGAACTCTTTACCTACCCCTATGTCTTCAAGAGTTCCTCCTACTTTCTCTTCCAGGAGATTGAGTGTTTCTGTTTTAATGTTTAGCTGTTTAATCCATTTTGACTTTAGCTTAGTGCATACTGGGTCAAGTTTTAGTTTTCGACAAATAGAAAGCCAGGTTTTCCAGCACCGTTTGTTAAAGAGGCTGTCTTTCTTCCAGTAACCTTGTTTGGCCCCTTTGTTGAAGGTCAGATGGCTGAATGTGTTCATAGATGCCTCTGAGTCTTCTAATCTATTCCATTGATTTTCAGGTCTATTTCATTGCCAATACCATGTGGATTTTATCACAGTGGCTTTGTAGTATAATTTCAAGTCAGGAATTGTGATGCCTCCTGCCCTGTGTTTATTGGCCAAGATTGCCTTTGCTATTCTAGGTCTTTTCAGTTTCCAGAAAATTTTAAGAATGATTTCTCTAGGTCTGGGATGTATGTTGGTGGCAGTTTGATAGGGATTGCATTAAGTCTGCACAGCAATTTTGGGAGTATGGCCATCTTCACAATGTTGGTTCTTCCTATCCAGGAGCATGGAATATCTTTCCATTTTCTAAAATCTTCTATAATCTCTTTTCTTAGGGTGTTATAATTTTCTGTGAAGAGGTCTTTGACTTCCTTGGTTAAGTGAATTCCAAGGTATTTCGTTTTTCGCGGTGCTATTGTAAAAGATACTGTTTCTATTGTTTCCTTTTCAGTGTGTTTGTTATCTGTGTAGAAGAATGCTATTGACTTTTGAATACTGACTTTGTATCCTGCACTTATTGGTGGACTTGAGACCTGAGACTGAATTTTTCTCCTTGTCTTTGTCATTTGTATAGTACTGACTTCTGACCTTTGGTGTAGAGTTTTGTTGAAGCTATATCCTTAGCGTGTAATGAGATTTGGGTGTCAGTTTATTCAGTTTGAGATTATCCAGTTATGCCTGGATCTAGCTGTTGTGTTCAGTTCCTTTTTGCTGAAGCTCCTGTGATTCCCCTCTGTTGAGTCCCTGGTCAAGGGAGCACTGGGGGGTGCAGAAACTCTCCCTCACACTCATCTGGCCGAGTGGGGGTGGACTGAGTGCCAGGAGAATCACCAAAAGTTCTTGTTCCCTTGTTGGGCTTGGGGCAGTGGCTCCAGGGAGTTGCCATGAAGGTCTTTCTGGGGTGTCTCAGGCATGTCTCTGGCTAGGATGTCTTGAGTTCTGAGGCTCTGAATGGTTCAGAGCATGCAGGGAGAAGCCAAAGGCTCTTCCTCAGACTCACCACACACTCACTGATCTGGGAAGCCAGCTGAGTCATGCAAATTCCCACTTACTCGGAGGGGTGGGATGCAGGAGGCCGCTGGAGTCAGCCCGCTGTCTCAGGTCAGTCACTCTGGCTAGGCAGGCATGCGGCAGGATCCAGGAGGCTGCTGGAGTCAGCCCCGCTGTCTCAGGCTGGTCGGTCTAAAGATCAAAATATTAGAAAACATTACATTCACTTGAAGATAAAGTAAGTAAAAATCTTGAAGACATACAGATAGGCAAGCATCATTTTTCACTTGAGAAATGCAAGTTAAAATAACACTGAGATTTCATCTCATCCCAGGAAGAATGGCTGTTATCAAGAAATCAATCAACAAAAAATGTTGGAATACTATGGGGAAAAAGAAATACTTCTCAGTGGTTGGTGGCAATGTAGACTGGTGAAACCACTATGGAAATCATTCTTGAGATTCCTCAAAATCCTAGAGTATTTTCCCAGAAAAATTTAAAACATCATACCACAGTGATACATGCGTACCCATATTTATAGCAGCACAATTTGTCAGAGCAAAACCTGAGGACAACCCAAATGCGCATTAACTGAAGAATGGATGAAAAAGATATGATACTTTCATACAGTGGTGTACTACTCAGCCATAAAAAATAAACTTGAGATACTGATAGAGAAATGAATGTGACTCGACTCCATACTCATAAGTAAAATACTTAGTGCTGCATATGTCAACATCATAGTGTAAGGAGCTGAAAGAGTTAATAAGACCCCAAATTTATAATAAGCATTGTGAAATGGGAATAAAATCCTCAGAAAGAGAGAGCAATGGAATGGGGGAAAAGAGAAGAAAGGAAAGGATAAGAAATAATAGATAAACAAATATGCATATGTTTATATATACATATACACACAAGGTAGTTGAGATTGCGTACTACTACACCAGCCTGATAGCTTAGGGGACTAAAGCACTTGCTTAGCAGAGCACAGTAGCTGGGGTTTCATCCCCAGCCTGCCGTGCAGAACCTGCCTCGAGGGTGCATTGAGATGACGACAGAGACTAGGCACAGTGGTGCGTGCCTGTAATCCCAGCACTTCGGAGGCTGAAAACAGGAGTATCCTTGCAAATCTGATCTGCATTGTGAGACCCTGTAGACCCTGTAGACCTTCTCCTAAATACAGGGGGAAACAGAGATTACATACTACTAATTGTTATTGGTCATTTAAAGGAAATGTTATGCTTATATTGTGTGATCAATTTTTCATGCCTAAATCTTGTAGTATGACAACTTCTTTTAATATAAAAATATGCAATGTGCTAATCACTGCTACTCTCACACAATCTTGTTTGAAAGTTTATACCATCTATCTAGAGTACATAAATAACTAACAAATATTGTCCACAAAATTTAAAGACCCAACCCAATAATGGTCATCTGAGATGAATACATACTTCTCAGAGGAAGCAGTACAAGAGGCAAATACATGAAAAAATGCTCCACATCACTGGTCATTCGAGAAATGCAAATTAAAACAACACTGAGATACCATCTCAACCCAGAAAGAATGGCTATCATAAAGAAATCAGCTAACAACAAATGCTGGAAAGGCTTCAGGGAAAAATAAACCCTTTTCCATTGCTGGTGGAAATGTCAGTTGGCACAACCTCTATGGAAATCAGTGTGAAGACTTCTAAAAAATAGAATTAGACATCCCATTAAATCCAGCTATTCCCTTTCTGGGTATTTCCCAAAAGAACTAAAGACATTGTACCACAGTGATATATGTGCACCCATCTTTGTAGCAGCACAATTTGTTATAGCCAAATCTTGGAAGCAACCAAAGTGCCCGTCACCTAAGAAGTGGGTGAAAAAGATGTGGTATTTTTACACAATGGAGTATTACTCATCTATAACGAAACACAAACTCGAAACCTTATAGGTACGTGGATGCAACAAGAGGCCATCCTCATAGGTGAAATAAATCAGACCCACACGTGTAAATATTGTATAATCTTAATAGTGTAAGAACCCAAAAGAAGAATTAAAGCCTGAAAGTTATAACATAGTAAAACAGAGAAACTTAGGGGTTAAACAACAAAGCTGAAAGAAGAAATATAGGGAAAAAGGCAGGGAGAAAACCATGCAAATGTGTATGGAATATGGCTGAGTTGATTATACTAAAGATTTCATCAGTTTTTTGAAAATAGCTGTTAATGAGCAGAATTTCACCTTGACTATATGCTGATAGCTTGATCTAAGCAACTACATTAAGCCCAGCAATACGTAATGCAAGAGCTCATGAGGAGTGCTTGTCATCTTGGTCTTTTAACTGTGCATCATTCTAATGTCATATCAATTATTATTATACAGTCTTCAAAATATTTTTTTAAATATTAAAAAAGGTGAAAAGAAAATGAAGAGAGACAAGAACAAAAATTTAAACTAGATAATGTAACAGCCATTGTTAAACCACTATTCTTATTCTGAAAATCTGTGACACATGTATTGTTGTATATTACCGTTTGTGGCATTGTATATGATTTTTGTATTTGCTTTTAGTCTTTTGCTTTTCTTTCTTTCCTTTTATTTATGGAACCGGGTATTGACCTCAGGCCCTTACGTTTGCCAGGGAAGCACTTACTCCACTTAGCCATCTCCCCGGCCCCTTACTTTTCAAAATAAAATAATAAAATTAAAAACAAAAAGATTGAGAGGGTCAAAGAGATAGCTCGGCAGACAAAGCACTTGCTTTGGCAAGAAGAAGGACCAGGGTTCAATCCAATTGACTCTCATAGATGGTTGATTGTTTTAGCCCGGCAAAAATCTGGACAATAAGCCTTATCAGGGCTTCAGATGTAGAATAATTCAGAAGCTTTCTTTGATTTGTAATTTTAGGAGCACAAGAACTTCTAATAAATCCAACACCAAAATCAAGAATTTACTATGTGTGAAATTGTGGTATGATTCAGGTTATCATTGTATACCAAAATGTATTTCAAAATGAAAAATTTTATATAAGGGAGTACTGAGATAGAGGCATAACTATAAATGTACATGTATGCTAATAATATATAGCAGTAATAAACGTGCATGAAAAGGGAAATTGTAACAAATCAGTTTGTCACATATAATCATGGACTATTATATAGGTTTTGAAATATAGATACTATGAAGTTTCATTGGCATTTTAAATCCTTATATCGAAGATTAAATATATAGCATAAAAATGGATACAAATTTAATGTATGAATTTATGTATATTATATTGCTTGAATATAATAATTTTTAAACCTATCAAAAGACAAAAATGTTATTTCTCTATTAAAGACCTAATATAAAGGAAAGAATAACCCAAAAGTTGCAATCAAAATATTTAGGTATTTTGGACTACATGTATTAAATTTGTTATGTTTCGACTGTTCTATTGTACTAGATTTTCTGTATGTAATTTTAATGTATGTCCTTATGAGCCTTGAAAAACCAAAATGCTATATTAAACTCCTGATACCCAATGGACACTTTGCTGTAGCTTTTCTCTATAGTCATTTTTAAATGTGTTTCCTCATATTCTCAATATGACAAATACTGACTAGTGCAGTTTGCACTGGGCTTTGCATGTTAATTTACATGGACTTTCCGGATATAGTTTCTTTTTTAATCATTTTTTTATTTATTTGGTACCGAGTCTCACTACGCAGCTCAGACTCATACTGATCCTCCTGTCTCAGCCTCCCCAACACTGGGATTTACAGGTGTGTGGCCTGCACAGTGTGCTCAGGATTCTGGGGCTGGCGCAGCTTGCAGCACCAGGAATTAAACTTGGCCTTCGTGCTTGCCAGGCAGGCACGTATGACACCTAGCTATCTCCCGGGCTCTCTGGATGTATTCTTCCTGTTACAATATGAACTCCATTTAAAACTGTCTTCTTGTTTTAAAATATAGGTACAAAGTAACTCTTATAGATGACATATACCCAAAATTGTTCACTATTTAAATAAGCATGGACATTTACAGACTGGACCTATCCAGATTATTTTAGAATATGCATTACTATCTCCTAGAAATTTTCCTTCATGGTGCTCTGCAGTTAATGAAATGCATGCTACTTACACAAAATGTGAAATTTATGAAACTGAGGTTTGGCTTTCCTCTAAACATCATCAGAGCCAATTGTGTTAATTTTGATTGAAATAGTGTCAGAAATATGTTTTATAGCCATGATACATACAGCTATTGCTTCTAATAATAACAGACATAAAAAAGACTTCATAGTGCATCAATTTAAGGCTTCTTTTCTTTAATTAAATATGCTTAAACTTCAATACAAAAAGATGACATGGAGTCTCAGTACTGCATGTGCTTTTCCTGTTTTAACATCTACCTAGTAATGTTTTTATTCAGCTGTGATTCCACTTGGTACTTAATTCTACTCATCCGGCTACCTCTCCCTTATCAGTCCTACAGAGGATTCAGATTTCATGATGAACATTAGATTTGCTCATGAAGATTTGGTTTATCCATTATTTCAAACCCATTTCACTTAATCAGGTTTTCTGATTTCTCCATTTTTAAGACAGCCTAGGGTAATCAAAAATTCTTCTTCCATAGTTTCTGTTTCAAACTGCTAAAGGAGATATATAGAAAATTAAAACCTCAATCAGAAGCTTGCAAAACCATCTAAGTGAAAGTGAGGATACAGTTTCAGATCTTGAAGACATCCTTGCAGCTAGTGAAGAGGTAAGAAAAGATCTCTTAAAAACAACTAGGATGCAGGGCTGGGGAGATAGCTCAGTAGAATAAGAGCCTGCCTGGCACGAGCAAGGTACTGAGTTCAATCCCCGGTACTGCAATAAAAAGGGAGGTGGGATAAATTGCGGCCAGGGACATAACTCAGTAGAATAAGTGCTTGCTTGGTAAGCGCAAGGGCCTCAACTGAATCTCCTATTCCAACCAAAAAAAAACAAAAAACAAAAACTAAGATGCAAGAAAAAGTAATTCAGCATCTGCAAGATGATGCAAAGACATCTAAACAAACTGCTAAAGGAAAATATATTGACAATTTATAACCAAGTTATTCACTAATAACCTAAAATATGTATCTATATATAGATGTAGATATTTATTTTAGAGATATTTAATCTATAATAAACATGCAAGTATAGCATATATTTTAATAAGCATAGATACCATGAATGGAAAGGAAAGGAAAATTGAAAAGGGCTGGAGAAGTAGCTCCGTGCTAAGGCCCTGATTTAAATTCATAATACCACAAATAATAAAAACAGTGTGACTCTTCCCATATTGTCTGTCATTATCTTTTGTATAAGATAGATAACTTGTCCCCAACACTATATTTAAGTAGAATATTCAGTGAAGTATAACAAAGTTTTCCCATAGAGATATATAATATTTGTACCTCAAATCTTATTTCTTAAAATGTATCATAAATTTTTCTTTCCTCCACGTCTTCTTTCTTTATTTTCACACTTATGGCATTTAAATCATGTGTAATTGGAAGAGATACAGTTCAAAAATAACTTGCGCCAGTAAGCCGGTATTGCTGTGCATGACACATTTGGGCCACACGATGTCGCTGTCCTTGCGTGGTGCCTCTGGTGCCTGCGCAGAGCACGTCTTCGTTGGCTTTTCCTGCCTTTGTCCTCCCTCCCATCTCTACGGCTTGCGGCCCCATCCCTAGCTGAGAAATCGCTCTCTCCCTACTACCCATTAGCTATTGTTGACTTTGAACTTTGCATTTTAAGTTTCTTGTCTAAGGCAAACCAGGCAATAATTAAGCAGGTGTGTCTATTTTATTTCCAATCACAGTGTCAAGGTGAATCCATTTTCCTAGGAAAGACTCAAGTTTGTCTTTCTTTATAGCAAGCAGTAATCTATTAGGTAGAAATGTCATTTTTGCTTCTTCTATAATTTTAAAGAGACAAAAAGCAATAGAAACAATGATACATAATTTCAAAACAAGATAGAAAATTAACAATGGTTAATATATTGCTTAGTGTTATCTTCAAACTAGATGTTCAGATTATAAGATATAGGCATGTAAAATTACTCAAACAATATGAACACCCATTATTCTTTTCAATGAACTAGTAAAATTAGTAATATAAATACATAGGCTATCGTGTATGTTTATATATTTTTTCTTTCTTTTTCCTTTCTTCTTTTCTAATTTATCCCATCCCACTTATTCTTTTCTTTTGAGAAGATATTTTTTCACAATATCTACTGTACATTTTAGATATTCCATTCTCAGACTTCCTTACACTAGGGAGACAATGTGATGTTTATACATTGAGTCTGATTTATTTCATTTATAAATATGGTCTCTAGTTCCATCCATTTACCTCTGCAAACCTCAAGTTTGTACCCAGTTGAATAAAAATATCATATCATTTTTTATGGGTTTCTTGGTTGATGGGCCCTTGAGTCATTTCCGAGAGTTAACTAATGCAAGCTGTGCTGCTATATACATGGGTGCACATATATCAGTGTGCTATGATTTTTTTTTTTTTTTCATTTTTGAGAAAGTACACAGAAGGGACATACCTGGGCAGAAGGAGACCTCTAATCCTGGTTTGGGTCTTCGTGCTCTGCCCCAGCCTCCTGCAGCCACGGGTGCAGGCTTATAGCGTCTGTGATCAATCGCTGGCATCCTGGGTGTGAGTGCTGCGCTCACCCTGGGGTGGGCAGCCTGCATACAATTTAAGGGAGGAGACAAGCCTGCTCTCCGCTGCTCCTCCCTTTGCGCTCTTGCTGCTGCTGCTGCTGTCTGCTGGCTCCCATGACCTGTTGCTCCTCCGTCACACCCCCACGTCTTCCAGCCAGCTAAATATGGTCTGAAAACCCCACAGACTGTGAGCTAAATAAACCTTCCCTTCCTTCATTTTGAGCATTGGGTATTTTGTCTCAGCAATGCACGAAAAGTTTTCAAGACATTTGGTATAACTTGTTGGGTTCCTTATGCACTACGGATCTTCTGTCTGGGGAATAGTTGTTAATTTTTCCTCATTTCTTAGGTTGTTTTTTCACTTTTTTTTTCTTTTGCTGTGCACAAGCTTTTAAGTCTATATACTCCCATCTGCCAATTCTTGTTACTACTTCCTGCACAACTATGGCTTTGCTCACAAAATCTTTGCTTTGCGTATGACTTCAAAAGTTTTACTTATTTTATATTCCAGCAGGTTTAAATATTTACTTTAACATTTACTTCTCTGAGCTATTCTGCTTTTAGGGTAATACATAGAGAAAGGTATGGATCTAGATTCACTCTCCTGCATTTGGATAATCAATTTTCACAGCACTATTTACTAATGATGTAATTTTTTTTCTTTAGCACATTTTGGCCCCTTTATCAATGTAACATGTATTCATGCTAATTTTAACCTCTCTCCCTACTTAAATAATTTAAGTTGTTTCCTGGTCATATTGAAATTAATATTAAAGTAATTAATTTGATATACAGGATTGTTTCATATAATCAAACCATAGCTATCTCAATATTTTGTGTGGCCAAATATTCACATAACAGATTGCAGTGTATCTAATGTCTCTGGTTGCCCTTTCCCAAATGTTTCTAATACTAAAGAATAAACTCAAATTATATCATCTTTAGCAAGTCTTTCCCAAACATTGCTGCCTCTAGTAAGTTGTATGCTTTCATTTTTTCTAATATTTTATTTGTTTTGCAATTAAAATCGTAGCAGTAGAGCTCAGAATCTAGCCTTCAAATTACATTCTCGTTTATTAAATCTATTATATTTGAAGACTTCAAAATTTGTATTGCTGGGCATTTCTAAATGCAAGATGGATAATTCAATGATCCTGAGTATCTTTAGCATGTTTTTGAAACCAGCCATTCATTGGTAGGATTCTCATTCTCACCAACTGTATATGCTGGTACCTGTGAATTAAGCAACTGCACTGAAGACAGCGATGTGTGACAGTAGGGTGATGCTTGTGATGCCTGTCATTCTGGTCTTCTAAATATGTAGTACTTGTCATGTCAACTGCCGGTATACTGTCTCTCAAGTATATGTTTGTTTAAGAAAAACAGGGTAATAAATAAAAATAAGAGACAAGAAACAGAAATGTCATAGGACTATTGTGTTACAATGCTGTATATGGTTATATTTCTAAAAAAATTAAAATAAAATAACATAATTAAAATATATACAAATTAGAATTTTAATTAAATCAAATGCCACAAACATGAAATTCAGAAAATAGTATTTTATTAATAGTTGATATGTTCTTGTAATAATTAACCATATTTTAAATGTACAGTGTTTAATCACACCTTCCTATTAAAACAATTCTACAATTTTTTCTACAAATGCATAGAAAATTAAACTTGTAGAAATATTTCTATGTTTTGGTAATGCCATGACAAAATTTTTTATCTTGAAATTTGACGTGATTTTGCATATGCACTATAAAATATCAGAAAAAACAAAACAAAACAAAAAACCCCCCAAAATTTGTATTGCTGGGTAAAATGAGAACAGTAGTGATGAAATCCCAGGAACAAATGTAGTGCAATATCTGTCCATAATAAAGAAGTCATGGCTTTACTAGTTTTATTATCATTATTTTATAAATACATTATTAATCTCCTTACAGTGTGTGAGGCAGTATTTTGAACAACTTTTCTAGCAAGTATGATATGTTTTTGATCAGTGTATTTCTAAATCACACTGCAATATATAACAGTGTTACTAAAGAGATATTTGAGAACTACAATTTAGGGCTTTTCCTCATACCTTCTCAAAGGCATTTTAATATTCTGATTTGTCTACATCAACAAAACACAAATCTCTATAAAATTCACTTAAGTATAGCCTGATTTTACTTGATTACAAATATTGACTCTTTCAATAATTCTGTGAGAAGAGAAAAAGATGAGCAGTTTTAGACAAATGACAAAATAATTATTTAGAGACTAAACAAAGTTGGCTAAGTGTCAGGTATAGCACGGTGCATGATAAAGAAGAAATAGCCCCTGTCCTACAGTATGAATATAGTAACCTAAATTTTAGTAATTTTTCCAGTAATCTTTTGTATGAATTTATTACATATTTCAAGTGATATTAAAATTTATTTACAATTGTAACAAGGCTACAAAGGATAAACTTGGACACCCATATTATAGTTTTATTTAGAGACACTATTAGCTCATACTATTTTTCATAAGTATATCTAAATATTTCATAGAATTATTTAATAAATGTATAGATAAGTACATAAATAGAACATATGCACTTAGTTTCAAACTTCATTGTATTCCCTTTTGTAAGCTAACACCCATTGTAGGCTTACATGTAGAGGTCATTGTCATAAAGTGAAAAGCAAATAATAGTATATAAAACCACTTTGATAAAGCTGTAAGTAAATATAATCCAAAACGAACTGAACACAGACTATAAGTGAATGACATAAATAACTGCCTCTAGTGAAAGTAATAATGTGTCTGCTCTACTTCAATGTATCAGTGTAGCTACCTGATCCACACATAGCTGAATTTTGTTTCATGGAAGACACCGTCATGATAGTCTACTTGGCAGTATTTTACTCCACAGTTTATATTATTCATACTACTTTGACCTCTTTCAGATATGATTTTGCTGCAAAGATACAAAGAAATATTTTATATTATAGAGATAATGATTTAAATATTCAGATATAAGTATAAAATTTCAAACCTACAAAATTAATGTTAAAAGCATTATTTTCCAGTGTTAATTTTTAATGTAAACTTTACTAATTTAGGTGTTACCAGTATAAAGATAATTATATAAGAATTTAACATGGTAAACTATTTCCAGATATTTTGAAACTAATCAGTATAAGATAATGAAAATAATCCAGTCTAGAATTAAAATGTACTTTTTTATATTTATGTAAAATGATATCAAAATAGTTTTTTAAATTTCATGAAAAATATAGCAATGTTTTGAATTATTTATTAGAAAAATTTCTCCAGTTCATAATTCATAAGTACAAACATCAGATGTATTATGGCTATACAGAGATAATGCCATTCTATGATAGCACCGCTGTTTAGTTACATTTTTGCTTTTGAATCCTTCAATGAACAGTTCATTGCATTCATAAAACTAATGCCTCTGTCATCCCAATTTCCAGAATGCCACTCAGAGGTGCTGAACCTTGCAGGTTTGAGCACCCAGCTGCAACTCACACACTCACACAGAGCGCAAAGCGTCTAAACTGCGATTTAATTTAGTGCCCAACTGACTACTAAGGGAGTAGCTTAGAAAAGACAACTTAAACATTTGCATCTTTTGTCTTAAAAGAGAAACACGTAATGCATGTGCCATAGTTTCCACCACCACTGTAAACCATCAAACTGATTTCAAGCTTTGTGCTAGAAATTTACTGTGTAAGGTTATCCCACAAAGGCAGTAGGTCTTCACTAAAAGCCTAATTTCCAATCTCCGGCATATTTTAATACCATTAGACACACTGAATCATTTCCATATTTCCTCTACTATATATTCTGTTAATTTTGAAAAATCTTCTACTAAGTAACGCCTTTTCACGCTTTCAGCATTTGAACACACGATCTCTGTTAAGGCTACAGTTATACTGCTGTCTGAAAAACATGGGTGAGAAAAATTTTAAAAATGAAAGCAAGTGAAAAAGAATTATTCTTTAACTATTTTACATGCTTCATTTTAAATGATAGTTTCTTTTTGCCAACTGATTCACCATACCTCTTTTTTATGTTATAGATCAGTAGATATATAACTTTACATATCAAGATTGTATCAATATGCCTCATCTTAAGTATTTCCAATTTAATTAGCAAGTGGGTTTAAAAATTTATTCTTTTCGAGAAAATTTTAAAAGTAAAAATGTAATGTTCTGTTTTGGTAATGCCAGATTCAAATACACCCGCATAGTAGAGAGCTTGATTTTTAAAATTGTTCAGACATTTTTCTTATCCAGTTTCCTTTGATATTAACTGTACGTAGTCAGTACATGGTTCATAAGTATGTAATCCGGTGTGTTTGAGTGGGGGCATGAGGGGCCACAAATACAGTCGTACTTAAAGATAAGCTAATTGTTGACTTCTCAAACAAACTTTTCTTAACTTGTTCTCTTTCTCTTCTCTTATGGTAGGTTGTGGTCATTGTTTCTTCTGTCATCAAAACTAATGACTATCCCATAGTGATTCAAATATACCCTATAAGAGTAACTCATAAACTAGTCATCCTTGCAACTACACTTATTACCTGTCTTAGTAGATACTTATTAGCCATTATATTAGCCGTATTAGCCTTTATCATTTGTGCATCTATAGCAATGAGTAATGATTCCAGAATATTCCATCTGGAGATACACAACTGTAAACATTTAATTTCAGGTCATTTTCTTTCCTCTTCTTTCTTTAAATTACAGTGATGAATCTAGAGTTGGTAATGAGAAATTAATTTCTATTCTATAATAACATCATATGAATTATTTTCTATGACTACTACTGCATAAGTAAAAGTCCAACATTAAGAGATTAGAAACTACACTATCATACAGTAGTTGTTTAGAAAAATGACCACTTCAATGCGTTTGAATTCAGTTCATGTAAGGCGACAAAACCTGGTAAAATATAGTAGGTTACTGAGGAATGCTTAGCAATTCAAGTAGTTTTATGTTCCAAGGACTATACAAGTGTAGCATGGTATAAAACATGTTACAATTCTTGAATAAATGAAATACAAGATCACATGACTTTGACCTTATCATTCATGAATAACACATTATAAGCATGATGAGCAGCATTGAGAATATTATTTTCCAGAAATATTTCTGTATTTTATGAAGGGGTCTGCAGCATATTCAGGGTCTCATTACTATGAGATTAGACTCATTGTAATCCACCTGCCTGCAGCCTCCCAAGAGCAGGGATTACAGGCACATGCCAACATGCCCAGTCTCAGTTGCTATCTCAGCACACCCTCGGGCTGGGGTCGGCAAGGCAGGCCTTGGAATTGAACTCCTAGCCCCTGTGCCTGCTCACAGGTGCTTTAATCCACTGAGCTATTTGGCTGGTCCCAGAAATATTTCTAAGAACAAATGCAATTCTATTTCTGAATGTATTCAAATATGTCTTTGATCTATAGAATCTACAGATTACTCTTGGTTGTTGTTATGGTTTGTGTCTAGTTGTTCCCCAAAAGCCTCATGCAGTCATGGTGCAACTTCTGCCATTTGTGATCCAGCGCTGGGATTATGCGTGAGTGCTGTACCTGCCTTAAAGTAGATAGCTCTGCATCCAAATGTCAGGAGGGCTACTGCATCTCCATTTGCTCTGTGCTGTTTTTCTTTCTGTCTGTCTTTCTTTCTGTCTGTCTTTCTTTTTTTTTGGCAGGTCCTTGGACTTGCCAGGTGAGTCCTTATTTTACTGAGCCATCTCCCCAGCCTTTGCTCTTTGCTGTTTTCCACTGCCATGAACAGCTCCTTTCTGCATGTTCATCTCTGCCTTCGAACCAGCTGAGAATGAACTGAAACCTCCATTAACTGTGAGTAAATACACCTTTCCTTCCTTAATTTTGGATGTTTTGTATTTTGTCCCAACAACAAGAGAAAAGTAACAAAGACAGCTGTATTGCTTTGTTGTTTGGTGCTGGGAATTGAACTCAAGACTTTGCACTTGCCAGACAGGTGCTCCACCACTGAACTATACATATATTACTTATAACAGAGAAATAAAGCATCAGAAATAAAGAATAACAGACAAAGAAAAATAGTTATTTGTGGGGCTTGAAATATCAACTTAGCTAGAATTTGTCAAAGTACAAATAAATCCTTGAGGGATTGAACTAAAGTACTAGGCAATATTAAATAAAAATATAATATCAAAATAATTACTGATTTAATATTTATATTCAGAGTCTAGTGAAGGAAAATAAAATGTAATTTAAATCTAGACATGTGTCTAGCTATCAGTGACTAACACAATTTTCCATTTCAAGAAGTTTGTTTGCATTATTTTGGGTCTTGTTGTCTCTTCTATTCCACAAGTGCAAGTAGATTTTGTTTTTCAAATAATAATGCTGCAAATGTAGTGGAATAATTCATACGTGGTTTGCTTGGCACAATACGTGTGCAGAGGACACTTATGTGAATCCAAGTTTGAATAGTTAATTTCCCTTCGATTTATTTGAGTGTGTTTTCCTGAAACACAAAGACTATTTTTAATTTTGAAATAATATTAATAGAATATGAATGAAAACAAATTTAGCCTTGTGAATTATAAAGAATGCAATTTAAAATCAGTCATTTATTAAATTTAAGTAAAAATATGATGAAAGATGTAAGTATAAATAATCTAAAACCAGTGCACTCCAGGTTGGGGGAGTTGAACAAGATGCACATCGAGACATCTTTTGTAAAAATATGTGAAGGCAAGTAAGGATTGTTGAAAAGAATAAAAAGGAGTGGTTCACTCCATTGCAATAATATTCAGCAAATTTCTTATTGGAAAAGAAGCCAAAGAGGAGTAGACTAGTAAGTTGAGAGTGTTAAGGGAAAGAAACAAATCTGCCAATTATAAATCTTACACGTAACAAAAATATCTCTTAAGAGTGAGCTACACACAATATTCCTCAAATAAACAAAAGTACAGAGCATTTGTCACTATGTGAACTGCCCCATGAGAACTAAAAGTCTTGATGTTTGAAATGAAAGGAAAAGAGATAGCTACTTGAAGCTATGTAAATAGAAAAAGATTTCAATTAGGTGGAAAATAGGTTGAAAATAGGTGGAAAAATGTAAAAACACATGATCAGTATAACTATGCATTATAATTCCAATTTTTAGTTTTGTACATGACCTAAAATATATATGTATATGATGTACACATGGACATTGTTAAATTACTTGGTCAAAGTTACAATCTGTTATTGTAACTTTGGTTCTAATTTTCTTTTTTGAGACAGCATTTTACTGTACAGTTCAGGCTGGCCTTGAACTCATAGTAGCTCAGGCTGGCCTCAAACTTGTGGCGATCCTTCCGCCTCTACCGCTGGAATGCTTCAATTAAAGTAAGTTTATGTGTTTTCTACCTAATTTATGAAGTTCCTAAAATACTAGATACAATTTTCAGACAGTGAAAAACCTATTTGTTGACGTAAGTTGGAAATAACAACCACAGACGTGCAAATAACAGATTTTGGAACATATTCAAGTTGACATAGTGTAAGAGCAAATTAGAATATTTAAACTTTAGCATGTTAAATGTAATCCCTATGTAAGCATAAAAAATAGTTATGTAATATACACAAAATATGAGAATGTGCACAATGTTGATGTATTAGACTGAATTTAACTACAAAATATAAACTGAGAACAAAAATGATAATAGTGTTGGAAACTAAGATCCATTCAGTACAAAAATTAATTTAACAAAATATAACATGAGCTCATGATGGAAATACTAAACAAATGAGGACTGGAGGAAAATATCATGCCATATAAAATAAATTTAAAAATTAGTGTTATACTAAATACTGAAATACTAAAGGTCATTTACACAGGATTAAACATATGAATAAGATAGCTCATCATATTTATAGTTTTCACTATATTGGTAAGAATCTTAGCAAGGAAAGCTGAATAACAAAAAGTATTAAGATACACCCAAATAAGCAAGAAAGAGTAAAATGAATCGGTTCACAAATCATATGATTTTATTATAAACACTCCAAAGAGTCCATAACAAAGAATAATATAACCAAAAGAAAAATTATTAAAATTTATTGGAAGTAATGACAAGAAAAGAAAAATATAGTTATTACATCTTAATGAACTACCAGTGTAGAACTGGAATATTAAGAAAGCCACTCCATGAATTTGCTAGCATAAATTAGAACAACATATTTAAAAATTATTTTAGCAAATGAGATAAAGAACATGAGCAACAGTACAGTAAAATGTTGCTTGAAAAAATTCAGCAGCATTTATATAAATGGGAAATTATTTCTGTTGAGATGCTAAAGACTGAATGAAAGGCCTTCCCATGTCTGTTTCATCCCAGATGGGATCTAGTTTGTTGGCCAGGCTAGGACTGAACTAACACTTTTCTTGCTGTGCCTCTGAAAAGCCAAAAGGCTGACTTAAGAGGTATGTACTGCTACCCTCAGCTGCACAAACGTTCTGTTCTCATAGAATTAAAGACTTTAGTATAGTTAAAATGCCAATGTTACCTAAAATAATACATTAATTGAGTGCAATGCCTAATAAAATCACAACTTATTTTGTAGACATAGAAACAGAAACACGAATTTTAATGTTCATATGGATTCTCAAGAGACCAAATGGATAAAACGATACTGGAGGACATATAATTCATGAATTAAAACTTATCAACTTGCTGTATTATTACTGGATAGAAATGCTGGCTGGCTTATACATCAATAAAATAAAATACAGATCTAAGAAATAAAGCCTTACATCTATAGTTATTTTCAAAAGGGGATTTTGACACTTCAAAGAGGGAAAAAGATACTCTTTTCCAAAAGTAGAGTTTTGATATCTGAATATACATGCCACATAATAAAGTAGAACCCCTGTATAACTTTATATACAAAATTAATACAAGATGCTTAAAAAACTAAACAGAATTAAAATTATATAGCTCAGATGAAAGCATAAGATAAAAGCTTCAGTGATAATTTTTGGCTACAACAACAAATGCACAGACACTAAAAGAAAAAAGTAGAAAAGTTTGTGAAATTGTAAAACATGTTTACACCAAAAGAAATGGTTGAACCAGGGAAATAGCTCAGTAGAATAAGCACTTACCTGGCAAATGCAAAGTCCTGAGTTCAATCCAAGTATTCAAAAAAAAAAAAAAAAAGACATGATTAAAAGATTGAAAATGAGCTTAACCTCACTATCTGTCTGAATATCAAACATCTTAGACATAACATGGAACAGGTATTTTCCATCAAGTATTGCTATGTTAAACTTTAAGTCCCTACAGAATATGAAGAAAAAAAATTAAATATTTAAAAATAGGAATAAACAGTTGTATATTTTTACACAGAAATTTAGTATCTAACCATATACAGCATTGTAGCAAGACAGTCCTGTGTCACTGCCTATGTTGTAGGGTAATAATAATCACCTTCTCTTCTGGAGGGTTGACAACCTAAATTTTCAGACCAAAACTTAGAGGAAAAGAAGGGCTGCAAATACAGCCAACATTTTAGGCCTAGTCTTTCAAGGTCAGTGAAGACTCAGAACATAGGAGAATCTGTACTGTAACATCCTGCAACTCAGTTGTGTCCCAAGTTTTCAGATCAAGGAGATTATGGGGCCACAAAAGAAAGAGATCGATGACATAGAGTGTGTCTAAGGAGAGTCACATGGAGAGAAAACATTCTCTCAGACTTTCTTTCTTTCTTTCTTTCTTTCTTTCTTTCTTTCTTTCTTTCTTTCTTTTTTTTTTTTTTTTTTTTTTTTTTTTTGCAGAACCAGGGATTGAACATAGGCCCTCGTGCTTGCCAGGGAAGAGCTTATTCCACTCAGCCATCTCCCAGGCCCCTCTCTCAGGCTTTCACAGAGAGCAAATCCACATGGCTAACACTCATAAAGGATCTACAAACTGTGGTACAGGGTTTCAGGATAAATCCTGAAGGGATTTGACTTTATCAGATACTAAAGTTGCATTTCTTGTTATATAGGTCTTGCTTTATCTTGGTCTTAACCATCCAGCAGAAAAGTATAAAAATGAGATTTAAAAATAAAGCCATATTAATGTGGTGAGGTGTAGAAGACTCAAATCAACAACTTTTGACATTGTCAGTCCTATGGAAAACCCACTACTATTACGGACTACTGGACTGTATTGGAATATTTTGCTGAATTCATAAACCTACAATATTTAAATGACAATGGAATACCCTTCTCTCAGAAAACTAAACAAAAAAGGGCATACAAATAAATGAGCATTTTTGTGTCTGTATATTCAAAATATGTAGGATATACATATAGCTACTTTCTCTTAACTCAATGAATAGAAAGATTTGTTCTAATAGTGTTTGTGGACAGGATATCATGTCTGCATCTTGTACTATGAATAACCACTAAGACAACAATATGTAATGTATTAATTATTGAAACTGTCCTACCAATCGGTTTTGAAACTGTCTCATTGCTATTTCTCAATAAAATTATTTTTTAAAAAAGATTGAAAATGTAGTACAAAATGTAAAAACATCTTAATATCTTTTACTTGTTAAGAAGCTTGTGTGTAGAGTACTACACACTCTTGTAGTACTCACTAACAAAATGTTTAAAAAAGCTAACACCTCATTCAAATCTAGGCAGAGAACTTCAATGAACATGTCTCCAAATATAATCTACATGTAGCCGATAGGTTGTGAAAAGATACTCAGCAGACAAATACCAATCACAAGCACAATAAATTCCCATCCCACACAAATTAGGATAATGGATAGTTACTGCAAAAATAGAGGGAAAAAGTATATGCAAGCATGCATGCTGATAGTAATATGTAAGATAATGAATTTGGAACTCATGTGTACTGATAGTAATATGTAAAATTGAATATTTTCCAGTTGCTTCATTAATTTCCTAGAGAAGAGTGAAAGAAAACCTGTGTTCCAGGTGAAAGGGCCCCAACAGTCCAAGGAGGGCCTTGGAGAGTCCAGCTTGTTTAGGCAATGAGTTAGTAGGTCTACAGAACAATAAATGACAGCACTACTGAAGTCCCCAACCCTCCTTCACTAAATCACTGCTTTTGCTTGGCTTTAAGGCAGGCACCAAGAAGTGGGAAGAAAGACGGTAATCCTGGAGAGAATCTCTGTCGGCCCCATCCCCACCCATGCTGGTCAGGAGCGGTGCTGGTCTCAGCAGGAGGTGAATATCACAACCACAACAGGCAGAAAGGCCACTGGGCAGCTAAACAGTGGCTGACTACACAGGGAGCTACTCTGGCTGGAGTTTGAAGGGATATTCCTAAAGTAGAAGAAAGACATTTCAGTGTTTCCAGTTTGGGATTATAAATAGACCCAGTATAAATATATAAACATTTGCATACAGAAGTGTGTGCACTTAAATTTGTTCATAAATTATCACATCTTTTGAGTAAATTTTTGTATTTGCAGAACATAAGGTTAACTATATCATTAATACATAAGAAATATTCAAACTGATTTACCAATTGTTTATGCCATCTTGTACAATAAAGACTGATTTGTGTGCATTCTACTAGTCTATGTTAATATTATAATTGCTACTAGGCTAAAATGTGGTATCTGGTGATACATCGCTCTTGAATCATGTCTTAGCTAATTTTATGCTGCTGCTGCAAAGTCCCCAAAGAAGAATATTGCTTCATTGTCTCAAGTGTTTGAGTCCATGGTTTTCTAACTCTTGGACTTCACAAAACTTCACAGCAGAAGGGTGTAGTGGAGAAAAGCTACTCATGGTGGTTAGGAAGCTAAGAAAGAAAAGAAAGGAATCAGAAAAAAAGACATTTCAAAAATACATCATGTTTTATTATTAAGCATTATTTTTTTGTATATTTTCAGTGCTTTTGATACATCTTTGTGAAATATTTTCCCAGTCTGAAGTTTTTATATTTTTCTAACTTTAACATTGTATGTTCACTGACAACACAGTTGTTAATTTGATGAAGTGTGGCTTCTTTATTAGTTCTGTCATGTATCATACACTAAAAAAAAAAAATTGTCTTTAAAAACTTTGATATCAAGCTGGCCAGATAGCTTAGCAGACTAAAGTGCTGCTTAACCAGACACAGGGACCAGGGTTCGATCACGGATGTGCCCCATTGGCCCCGCCCCGAGGGCAGGCTGAGATACTGATTGAGATTGGGTATGGTGGCACACGCCTGTAATCCCAGAGCTTGGGAAGCTCAAACAGGAGGATCACTAGGAGACTGATCTATGTAGTGAGACCCTGTAGATCCTGTACTAAACACTTTAAAAAAAATTATGTTCAAGGGGTTAACTCTTCTTCTATATCATTTTCTGAGAGCTTCATATATTTTTTTAAAAAATATAATAGTTATGTCCACAATCCATTTTGACTTCTGCTTTGTGAAGGTCACATAGTCATTCATTCTTCCTTTCTTTCTTTCTTTTTGCATGTAGAAATCAGATTAACACACTTGTTGAAAGTGCTATTTTGTGCCCACTTTAGTCCTTTATAAGAGGTTGTTTATATTTACATAGATTTGTTTTGTGGGCTTTCATTTCTAGGCCTTAAATATGTTCATCCTTCCTAGTACAAATACCACTTGGTCTTATTTACCATAGCATTATACTAATCTTAAGTGAGATTAGCACTGGAATGTTAACTTAGTTTCTATTTCTCAATATCATATTAGCTTTCTTATATAAAGATTATAATCAGTTTGACACCAACCACAAAATAGTGTTCTGGGATTTTTGATTAGGTTTATTAAATCTATAGATCAAAGTGGGAAGAACTAATATCTTCACAGAATCACATCTTCCTGTCATGGAACATGCAATGCGGTTCCTCTTAATCAGTTTTGCTTTGGTTTTATTTATTAGAGATTAGGGTTTTCTGTAGACAGACCTTATATATTTTTAGATATGTACCTAAGAATTTCATTTCTTTGAGTGCTAATGTGAATAGCATTATGTTTTAAATTTCATATTCTACTTGCTTATTATTGTTATGTAGGAAAACAATTAACTTTTGTATATTGATCATGTATTCTACTGTCTTACCATAATTGCTATTGTAGTCAGGGTTTGCAAGGGAATAGATTCAATATAGTCCACCTAATTAATAGGATTATTTTGTAATAATCATTCAAGTCAAATGCAGAAGAGTGTAAGTGATCTGTCATGCACTAGGACCCAAAGAAACCTGGGTAAGTGTCTGGATCCTACAGCAATATGCTGCAGGTAAAGCCCGTGGCAACGACCTCCACAAGTCCAGCTGGAGGCTTAGACTCCATGACAACATCTCGTGCAAGTCTGTATCAAGGATCTGCACTGGGTAGTTCAAAGATCAGTGGTGGAAGCTAGAAAGTCTGTTCCTGCAGGCTGGAAGACCTGTGCCAGCAAGGGGAAGGATCTGCACTGCTGCCAGAAAGTGATGTTTGAGGTAAGGATGAGAGCTCCCCTGAAGAGAACCTAAGCCCTGCTTGGTGAGGGATGGCAGGACCAGAGCTCCTCTGATGATAACAGCTGTGAACATATGACAAAAACCAGTGGGACCCAAGAACCTAAGGGCTGAAGAAATAGCTTGGTGGTTTATCTACCTGCCTGGCAAGCTCAAGGACCTAGGTTAAATCCCCAGTACTACTGTGAGCCAGCTACAGAATTAGAGCATTGTGGTGCACACCTGTAACCCTAGCACTGGCTAGGTTGAGACAGGAGGGAAACCATGAATCCATACAGCAAAGCAAGACCCTTTACCAAATAAATAAAATATTTTTTAAAACCCTCAGTTTTCTGTAATAGGCAGTGAGACTTTTAAACTAAATTTGAAATTTTAAATGTGGTGGGGTTTTTCCTCGTTAACAAAATCTTGTGCAAGGGTAAGTGAAATCCAGCTACTCAAGTTATGGGAATAAGTTTTCTCCATTTGCAATTGAAAAATATCTTATTAGTCATATAAAAAGGTACATTAAAATATCTTCCATATCATCAAAAGAACCTGTCTATTTCAAACATTTCTCATTTTGGAGACTTAAAGTTATAGTTCCTTCATAAATATTTTACTTTTATCTTATCTTTCTTTCATATTCTGAGTCATTTTCACAATAAGTAGATACAGAATTTCAAAAAACACAAATGAATTTAAATATTTATTTTCTATGATTGATTTTCATAACTTCATTTTTCTAAATTTAACCTATGCTTCTCATAGTTGTTAAAAATCTAGTAAGAATCAAAAAAAAGACCCCTTTGTCTTAGCTAGTTTTCTGGTTGCTAAAAAATATACTTGACACCCAAAGTTAAGTGAGAAAAGGTTTATTTGGCTCACAGTTTGTAGAGGTTTTCATCAATAGTCAGTAGACTTCAGGTCAGGGACCTTGACAAAATCATTGCAGAGAAGCAATTCATTGTTGGAAGCAGTCAACAAGCAAGAGGGCACCTTTGGCCCTTTACATCTTATCCAGATTACTTAGGGGGTAGCTTCAACATCCGAGAATGCTCTTGCTCTTAACATTGCTTTATGAGTCAATTTCAGTGTCACACACTGCAGATCCAGTCACCCCAGAAACAAAACATCCAGGACCACATGAAGCTGTAAGGGAAATTGAAACATTCTACAGTCAAAATGATCTAACTTTACGTGTAGCTTATTAATATAATGTCAGAGAGTAGATTTTGTAGTTATTTCTCTTTTACAATTGTAATTATTTATTAATAAGTGTATTATTATTTTTATAATCTTTCAGCTTAATTCCTTGTGATTAATTGTAAATATATTTTGATAAAGCAATTATTTTGTTAATGTTTGTGGAATTACTTAAAAATGTTGACAATAATAGCTACTGATTACTTTTTAGTATTTGAACAATGAGTTGTGCTATTTTATTGAGAACTATAAATCATATCTGCTAGTATGAATAGTTATATAGAAGGAATATTAAATTCCATGTGTAAACCACCCTAGATACTTCAATAATGAATATGCAACCAATTGTTTTCCTAATTTATTTTTTATACCTAGTCTCACTTTGGAACCACTTACATATGTATCTCATTTCTGTCTCAGTTACTCTTCTTGTCTTGCAGGAACAAAACACCCGACAGCCAAAATCAAGGAAAGAAAAGTCAGTTTGTAGAGCTTTCAGTCCATACACACTGGCTCCGAGGCAGAGGGCACATGGCCGAGGGCAGCAGTCCAAGGATATGGAAAACAGCAAGAGCAAAGGGGAGGAACAGCAGCAACAACGGCCTCGGAGAGCAGGTCTGTCTCCCTTGAATTGCCTTCAGGCTCTCCGCCCCAGGCTGGGTGCAGTATTTGCACCCAGCATCCCAGCAGTACTCAGACCCAGAATCCCAACCTTGGGTTGTGAATTAACCGCACCCCATGACTGCCTGAGGCTTTAGGGGGATATTTAGACACATATCTACTTCCGATGATCTATGTGCTGATATACCTTATTTTTTTTTTTTTTTGTTCTATGGTGCTGTATGTCATGAAAGTGAAATAAGGTGAATAATATTAACAAGAATATGAAAGAAGAAAGACAAACACATTTTAATAAAAAAGATGAGTCCACTTTCTAATGAGTATTGGCTAAATCCATAAACATAGAGGAAAACTTTGGGTGTGCATATTATTAGCATGAATTACTATGCTTAAATGTGTTAATTTTACATTATTTATTCAAGTCACAGGTTTAAAGTCTGTTCAAGCAATTTTCCTGGTGACTGAAGGAGGATTATTTTTGAATAGCCGATAGCTGAAATTGATATTAGCTATTCAAAAATGTTGTTTTTCTGAAAGCGCATCACCCATGATTATTATATTCTAGCAAAATCATTATCTTGATCATTTCAGTATTGGTTTCCTGGTGTATTTGTGAAGGCTTTCTTCAGACTGCTAGAATTTTAAAGCTGGAAGAAATTTCACAAATGATAAACTAAATATAGAGAAATGTTCAGTGCCTTTTATTTACTCTTCTGAAATTAAACATAAAAGTGATTAGAAATATACTCTGTTCACTCACTTTATTTTTTAAATATATTTAGGGTGGGGTCTACAGGGTCTCACTTCCTAGATCGGACTCGTAGCGCTTCTCCTGTTTTCGGCCTCCCCAGTGCTGCATTACTGGTAGGCACCTCCACACCCAGTCTCAGCGGGCCCCAGGGGCGGGGCCCACACAGCAGGCCCGGGGATCAAACCTGCTGCCCCTGTCTCTGCCTAAACCGGCGACGGCGCTTTAATCCACTGAGCCATCTGGTCTGCCCTTTCTGTTCATTCACTTTAAAAGCGTCCTAGATTTAAATACTGATAGAACACTTGAACACACTATTTTCTGTTTTAAAAATACTTTGACAAACAACATTTTAAATGGAAAATAAAATAAATTTTGAAAAAAGAATTACCATTGAGACCAGGGAGAGAGCTCAGTGGCATAAGTGCCTGCGTGGCAAGCACAAGGTCCCGAGTTCAATCCCTGGTATCTCCCCCCCACACAAAAAAAAGTAGAAGAATTTACTTGGTCTTTCAAAGTATTGAGGGCCGGCCAAATAGCTCAGCTGATTAAAGCACCTGCAAGCAGATTAAAGCACCTGCCATGCCGGCCCCGCCTCTGGGTAGCCCTGAGACAGCAATTGAGACTGAGTGCGGTGGCACCGGACGGTAATCCCAGCACTTGGGAGGCTGGAAACAGGCACATGACTAAGAGTTGGTTCTAGTAGTGAGATTCTAAACACCCTGTAGTCCTTTGCCTAAAATAAAAATAAATAAAGTATTAAATAGCAGATAATAATAGTTCCTTTGGCATATGCTTATATCACGATCCTTACCATAATACCACACATCAAACTTTTCTCTTTCACAGTATGTTTATTCATCATATAATCTTGTCTCTTCATTGATTTTTATAATTTCTATGTTTATTTATTTAAGCTCCATTAAAAATATTTCTGCCTGTGATACAAAAATGAACTAACAGAAAATAAGTTTTAAACTAAATTATTTAAATAAAACTGAAAAGCATTAATTATTATTTAGGTAAGAAAACAAAAATTATATTTTTATCTTAATGTACACTAGCTGTCACCAGCATAACTCTTTTCTTTATTGACAATAGAAATGAAAAAAATATAGGCAAAAGCTTTAGTTGACAGCACAGAGAAGATACTTAATGGATGCTTGCTTCTGTAACAGCAGAAAGGGTCTCACTCTGACGAGAGTCACCCTGACCCATGAAAGCAGGCAGGAGCCAGATTTACGGGATAGTTGTAATCTCAGTTGGTGCAGGTGACACTAATCTCAGCCCCGTGTCCTGGCTCAGGTAGAATCCTAGTCATCTGAGGGGCAGGTCAGTGTCTGTCAGCAGACTCACCATGAGCAGAAGGCAGCAAATCTTCTGGCCATTGGCATTGTTAGTGCCGAAGGACAATCAGAGTCCAGGAACACTGAGGGCTAAAGGACAGCCATTCCCGGAGTGACTTGGGTCTGTGCACAGAGCTGAGAAGGGTTTGTTTCCCAGTTGTACAAACATAGGTCAGACTTGTCCCACTTTTAGTTACTGATTGGCCATTTCTAGGGCCAAGTGAAAAGTCATGGTGTTTAACAAGAATGTATTTAATTCCCTGACTGCCTCAAAAGAAAACACAAATCACTGTTTGTAAGAGTAACAGGTGAAGGGCCTAGGAATTGTCTTCTCTTTGTCTTCTACTGGTCTTTGTCTACCCCACAGTCATCCTTCCATTCATGATCTGTTAGTCTTAGGCTCCCCCTTTAATCTATTAATATCTATATAACTTTGCCAATAGAAAACAAAACCAGTACCTATTTATGCATACATGGTGAGATTTGCAGATGCTAAAATCTATTCATGCATCTCAGTGAAATTTAAATTCAAAATGTCTGTCTAAATAAATTCAAAACAGTATACAGTTCTTAAGAAAGATTATATATTTTAAATGTTCATAATCTATGCTCTATATACTTGGACAAACTGTAGCTGATATTGGTTTAAAATTTTGAATGATATTATAAAAATGGTTCATCTTTTTTTTTTTTTTTTTTTTTTTTTTTTTTTTTTTTTGTCTTTTTTTGAGACAGGGTCTTCCTATGTAGTTCAGGCTGGCCTTAAACTCACTTTGTAGCTCAGGCTGGTCTCAAACTCACAACAATCCTCCTGCCTCAGCCTCCCGAGTGCTGGGATTACAGGCGTGCACCACCACGCCTGGCTCAAAAATGGTTCATCTTAACCAGTTACTATTTATAGTCAAATCATAGGAATATGACTATTTGTTCTATAGGTTAACTTTTATATATAAATGAATTGTGCAAGTGAAAATGTAATTTTCTTCATAATACTTACAACTTACAGTCGTATTTGCTTAAGAATTTTTTTAATGTATTTTGCACAGGATCTCACTAAGCAGCATGGACACGTAGTGATCCTTCCGTTTTCGGCGGCCCCAGCTCTGGTGTCCTAGGTGTACCGTACAGTGCCCCATCTCTGTGGCCTTCAGGGGCCAGACTGGTGCAACATGCGATGCCAGTTATTGAATCCTTGTCCCTGAGCTTGCCTGAGTAGATCCTTAGTCCACTGAGGTACCCCACTGACCCTGGAAGTATATTTTTACTATCCAAGTGACGTAAATAGTGTGCATCAGTTTAAGCCAACTAATGATACCTTATTATTTAAGCAATTTAGATTGCGCATACAAAAGAAACCCTTGGTTGTCAGCAGTGTTTACTATGACTTTAATAGGCAGGACGGCACAAAGTTTAATGAAATACTGAATTTTATTGCAGATATAATTACAGATGTTTTGAGAGTGACACAGTGATTTGTCTTTTTCTCAAGCCACTAAATAAATCTGAGATTCCAATGCTTGAAAGAGGTGAAATCCACATGATGCAGGTATTAAGAAATCCTTTAGTGTTTTGAATACTAGTTTCCTATATTTCTATTTCTTAATATTGGTAATCTATATTATGAGAATGTAGAGAAGAGAGATGATTTGTACATTTGTTTGACAAACCAAGTGCAGCAGTATGAGCTCCAACAATTTGCATTCTTTCTACCTGTTTCCCTTGATATTTCATGATAGGTAGATCCCACAGCTGTACGGAGGGATTTTCTTTTATGAATAAGGAAGGATATAGAATGACATTGATACACAGGAGATTTTGAAATCATAAATCAAAATGATTTTTCAATAAAATCATGGAACTAGAGTGGATGTGGGATAAGTATTTGAAAAGCAGAGTGCACCACTGAAATTATTTAGTATCAAAAGGAAGATGCAGGTGTAATATGAATTAAGAACTAATGAATAATGCAGGAAGGTGTAATAAAATTGTTTTAAATACATAGAAGTTTCATATGTTGAAATGGAGTAAACTCCAAAGCAAAATCATTATCAATTTATTCTCTTTAACATTATTTCAATGTTATTCTGCAGATGATGTCTCAGAAAATTACATCCCATAAACCAATTATGTCCTTTTATTTTTGTAAATGGAGTTTTGTAGGAACATGAATATAAGTATTTATTTCCATATTGTCTATAGGTGTTCTATAATTTATCTGCAAAACTGAGTAGTTGTAATATAAACTATATTGCACATTATTGAAGTAATGTAGAGTAAGATGCTATTTTTGGCCAACAGAAATCATATGTCTTATAATTGAAATAATACATATTATTTCGCATTTTACAAAAAGACTTTTAAGCCTCTAATTCACATATATAAAATCAATGAATACTAAATTTATGTTATTTTCTTTGCAGTTGCTTTTAATGATCAAGAATTCTCACCCAATAATGCAACTTTCATAATGAGCTACAGAGGTCAAATAGCTTTATATTTGTTAAATAATCTAATATGTGATAAATGCATAGTTTTTAACAAGTGTCTAATAAAGACAATAAAAGCATTTCAAAAATTTAGGCAACAGGGTTTACTACTGCAATTAGCAATTAGGCAAACATGAAAGGAATTGGCCAGATGAAAGGAGGGTGAAAAGCAGAAGCTAAATTACAATTAATGTGAAGAACACACCACTCAGCAATAGAGGTTGGGTAGATCTCAGCTTCAAGGGCCCCAGGCTCTCATAATTTCAACATGAACAGTAAAAGGATAAATGTATATTTGAAGCAACCTCACTGCAGGCCTTGACAGTTGACCAGAGCTGATGGTTCACAGACAGAGCTATCAGTGTGGCAGATATTCTGGATTTCTGCAGTGCCGCAAATGCATGACTGTATTTCTCTCAACTTCTGTAGCTTTTGAGATCTGAGAAAGTAATGGCCCCTTGTTTATCCCTTATTTTCAACTTCTACCTCCTTCCCTGTTTTGGTCAATACGTGAAGAAAATTAAGGGCAAAATAATCTCCAGTTTTAGAGAAGTTAAACAATTTTCATTGTACTCAGATGCTGCTGGCCATATATTTGAATAGGATGCAGCGAGGGATTCATTTGGAATCTCATATTGCAACTCGGGGACCAGGAGAGGAAATGTTTAATAAGACTGGGCCTTGGTGCTGGGAAGACTAGACCTGGGAGGAAGGAGATGGCTGGAGCTCTTTGTAGCACACGGGAGGTAGAGTGTGCAGTTGCAGACATTAATCTCAAAGGCAGGGCAGGGGCTTGGCATTTGGCTCAGTGGTAGAATGCTTGCATAGAAAGCTGGAAGCCTTGGCTTCAGTCCTCAGCACCAAAACCAAAGATAAACCTCTCCTAAAAACAATTCCACCAAAAAAATACAATAAAATCAAAGGCATGGCAATGTTCTATGACTTTAGGAAATGACTGCAAAGGACTTAGGATCATTTTGCTTTGCTATATGAAAAGATGAATAGCCACAGACTTCTGCCAGGATGAAAGAAAAGCAAGAGAAGGCTGTACATCTTGTTAGAAAGACTTATATGTATTACTGGAAAAGCACATATTTAGTTCAACCTGAAAAATGAAATCTTCCATGTCTGTTTTATTTTTTCAGTTTTTTAAAAATTCCTAACAAATTTAAATTTACATTTTCAGCCTCCATGATTTCTTTTTTCTATTCTTTCTTTTTTTTTTTGGTAGTGCCAGGGATCAAACTCAGCACTCCGTGGTTGCCAGGCAAGCACTTATCCCACTGAGCTATCTCCTGGCCCCATGTGACTTCTTGATAACACGATTGAAGACTATAAATTTTCTATTGGGGACAACTCAAACTATTGTACAATTTGATTATTGTTTCTCAAACCATTTTTGAATTTAGGATACATATATTCAGATGTATAAATTTTCTGTCATACCACAGCTTATGGCCAGTGCTTAAACAACTAACCTAAACCACAAGCCCTGCCCCATGTAAGAATATTTTGTATGCTTATATTAAATGTATATTTTTCATTATATATCTTGTGTTTTAAAAAATCTAATACACACTCTAGATCAATTGTGCCAATATATTATCTATACTTAAATTTAAAAAAATATTTTGGTATTTTTTCATATTATAAGATTTGGAAAATGTGAATAGACTAAAAAGGAAAGAGAGTAACTAGGAAATTATATTGATGTTATAGAGTATTTTAGAAATCTTTAACATTTCAACATTGAATATTGTAATTTTTGGGTGGCAGTTGAACTTAGTTCAACACAAAGACAGGGAATAGTAAAGGCCTATGTTTGTTTGTTTATTTATTTATTTATTTATTTAATGTCTTTTTTTTTTGGCGGAGCTGGGGATTGAACTCAGGCCCTTGCACTTGCCAGGGAAGCACTTATTCCACTGAGCCATATCCCAGCCCCTAAGGCCTATGTTTAGAAGCAAGGCAGAGTAATGTTTTATATATATAAAGAGACTGGCCTGATTTTATTAATGAAGAAATCAAATGAGCGCACCTAGAAGTATTTATAGATAAGAGAAAGGAAAAACATTTAATTATGGGATGTTTCAATGATTGTCAAAATCATATTCAGCAGATAATTCTAAGAAATCTATTAAATTAGAGATGACAAAAAGAACACAGTAGGGAGTCTGAGAAGGAAGGAAGCACACAGATGCAAAGAAAAGATGAGCTAGAAAACTGGAAGAAGTAATTCTAAAAGACTTACAAAAAAGATTATGTACTTTCTTAGAAACCATGTTAAAATATTAAAGATTTCTAAAACTGTCATCAACATGTAGTGTTTACTAACAATAACTACTACTTATGAGTAAAGCAAAATTTGTGATAAAAAGTGAGCAAGTACATTGTGTTGGATGGTTTAGCGATCCCTAGTTGACATACAGAGGCATTCTCCAGTATTATTTCGTTGTTCATTTCTTCAAACATTTTTATGATGAAAATATTCAAATATAGAAATGCATTCTTTTACAGAACAGAGTAAAACAAAAATTCATACCAACATAATAGGAGAATAACAATAACTTTGAGTATTCTTACCTTTAAATGAGGTAATCAGCATACAAGATATGAGCTTAGAAAGTTCTCCAAACTATGTTAGCATACATCTTTCTTTACAATGAAACAAGAGAAATTAGTACTGTATTCTGAGGTGTTTTCCATTTCTTTCTTTTCCCTTTTCCCACATCCTAGTTCCTTTTTCCTTTTGAACAATTTCCTTCTCAGTTCACAACTCCTTTACTGTTTGGACTTATTTACTCTAAGTTCTCCACACAAAGGAAATGATGGGATGTATATGCATGTGAATCTGATTTTATTCCACTTATGATTATAGTTTCTAGTTGCATCCATTTACTACTTATATCTAAGTAGTATTCCACATAAAAAGGGTAGTACTTCTTTATCCTTTTCTCAGATGATGAATATTTGAGTTGTTTCCAAGATTTAGCTCTTAGAAATTCTACTGCTATAAACATGGGTGAACATATATATTGCTGTGGTATGATGTTTTTAATTCTTCTGTGAAAATATTCAGAAGGTAAACAGCTGGGCCAAATGGGATCACTAATCCAAGTTTTTGGAGATATCTCCATACTGATTTCAGTAACGCTTGTACCAGTCTGCAGTTCTAGCCACAGTGAGAGGGGTTCCTTTTTCCTTCAGCCCCTCCAGCATTGGTCATTGATTTTTTAAACATAAAAAATGCAGACTTTCACTAACCAAGATGATAGGAACTTAACAATACACTACATATTGTTGTCTTTAAATTAGCTGTTCAGATTACAAGATATAAACATGCAAAATTGTTCAAAAATTAAAAGAATAAAAATGAAAAAGATTACCATTCTTCTGGAGTGAGGTGAAATCTCAGTGCTGGTTTACTTTTCATCTCTTGAATGAGCAATGATGTTGAATCTTTTTCATATATTTATTTATTGTTTGTATGTCTTTACCCAAGAGGTATGTATTCATCTCAGATGACCATTTTTTGGATTAGATCTTCAGAATTTGAGGGATCTCATTTCTTTCTATTCTTTATATACTCTAGATAGAGTTCCTTTGCCTGATGGAAAATTGTCTAAAATATCTCTCCACTCTGTGGGTTGTACTTTCACTCTATTGATGATTTCTTTTAATGTGCAAAACTATTTAGTAAAATGAGATCCCAGTTACTGATTTTTTGAATAATTTTTCACAAGGGCACATTTTTGTTCATGAACTCTCTGCCTACATCTGTGCCTTCAAAATTTGTTCTTACTTTCTCTTCCAGTAGATCCAGTGGATATTTTTCATCATTCAGATCTTCTATCCATTTTTACTTAAGCTTAGTCCATGGTGACAAGTATGGGTCTAGTTTTAGTCTTTGGCATGTGCAAATGCAGTTTTACCAGCACTGTTTGTTGAAGAGGCTTACCTTCTAGTGAACATTTTTGGTCTTTCTAAAAGTGTCTGAGTATATTTATAGCTGTGTCTGCATCTTCCAATCTTTTCCGTTGTTCCTCAGGTCTATTTTTATTTTATTTTATTTTGTTTTTGACAGTACCATGATGATTTTGTCATAGGAGCTTCACTGATTAATTTCAAGTCAGAGATTTTGATGTTTCCTGCCTTGCCTTTGTTGCCCAGAATTGATTTTTTTGGAATCAAGAATTACCTTGATGTTCAAAGCAGATAAGTGTCCAACCATAAATAGAACTACAGGCCACTTGCTCTTTTCCACTTACAAAAAAAATTTTAGGAATGTTTTCTCTAGTTTGTGATGTATGCTAATTATATTTTAATTAGGATTACATTAAATCTGAATACAATTTTGGGATTGTGGACATTTTCACCATGTTGGTTCTTCCTATCCATAAGAAAGGGTTATCTTTCCATTTTGTAATATCCTCTTGATCTTCTTTTTCAGGGAACTGTAACTTTCAATGTCCTGAACCTTTAGTTCCTTTGTTAGATTGATTACTAAGTATTTCATATTTTTGGATGATATTGTGAAGAATGTGGTTTCCCTAATTTTTCTCCAGTGAATTTGTTGCATGTACATAGGAAGGCTATTGATTTTTGAATGTTAACTTTATATTCAGCTGCACTGCTGAAATTGATTATTATGTATACTATTTATTTGCTTGGTGAGGATTTTAGATTGTTCCATGTAGATATTATAGTTTATACATAGGTGTCCCCCCAAAGCCTCCTGCAGTCATTGGGTGGCTTCTATTTCTGGTGTGGATGTTGTGCCTGCCCTGGGGCAGGTAATTTGCATTTCAATGTAAGGAAGGAAGCTCACTGCTTGGGCTGCTGCTCCTCCTCTTTTGAGCTCTTGCTCTTTGTCACCACCACCATGTCAAACTCTTTTTCTGCATCTACTGAAATGATCATGTGATTTTTCTCCTTTGCATTGTTGATGTGGTGTATTATGTTTACTATATGTTGAACAAACATTGCATACCTGGAATAAATCTAATATTCCAACCTGGAATAAAGCCTATTTGGTCATAGTGTATAATGATGCTTTGGTGCATTCTGTTTACCAGCATCTTTTTGAGTATTTTTGCATGTATGTTCATTTAGGAGATTGGCCTGTGGTTCTCCTTTATGGTTGGATACTTTTCTAGTTTGGGCATCAGAGTAATTCTTTTTTTTTTTTTTTTTTTTTTTTTTTTTTTTTTTTTTTTTTTTTTTTTTTTTTTTTTTTTTTTTTTTTTTTTTTTTTTTTTTTTTTGAAACTATATGGTCCTTTTTATTTGTGGCACCTAGAGTAGTCAGACTCACAGAGACATGAAAGCTGTGGCTCTCAGGGTCTAGGAGAGGGGAGATGGAGATTAGTTAACAGAGTCTCAGACTAGGATGCTGAACAATCTGGAGGTGGACGGCAGTGATGATAGCACAAGGCTGTGAATGCACTCAATGCCAATGGAGCTACATTTAAGAATAATTAAAATAGTACAAAAATACATATGCTTTATCACAAGGTGGGAGTTCAGAGAACAGGGCCCCACTTTTCTCAGTAGCACAAACATAATGTCCGTTACATATTACCACTCAGGAGAGGACATGGGGGATTCACTTGTAAAAGATAAAAATATGGAAGTCACTGCTGAAAAGATCAAACAAATACTTGAAACAATCTAGACTAGCAGACAATGAGGCAGGGTGGTGCAGGACTATGCTGAGAGGTAGGAGAAGCCGGCTGTGAGCAGGCTGGCAGAGGGTGGAGGCCACGGCTGGAGCATGGGCCTGGAGACGCAGTCTGAAAGGAGGTCTGTGATGGCACACACACAGAGAAAACCTCAACAATTTTCAGATCAAGGAAGAACTCATCAAGCAATTATACTTCTTTTCCCAATCTTGAAAAATAACCTTTTTTTTCCTATTCGAACTGGAACTCCAGGCATCCTATGCAATATTTATTAGTAAGCATTTTATATTGCACAGCATCTTCATGCCAAGAGGCTGCTCAGAAAGCTATAGACAGTAAATCTTCAATACCTGTTTGAAAGTAGGAGGCATAGCCTGGGGAAAATGCAAAGGCTGGATATTTATAGGCAAATTACATGGGATAAGCAGAGAGGAGCTGCAGCAGACCATTCATATCATGAGTTACCCACAGCTCAAGCCCAGGACAATGTATTCACCGTTGCTTTGAAAGGCAATGTTTTGGGGGGCCAGGGAGACAGCTCAGTAGAATAAGCACTTTATGGCAAGTGCAAGTTCCTGAGCTCAAACCCTGGCCCAGCAAAAATATTTTTAAAGGCAACGTTTTCAGTGTAACAAAACTGAAGCTCTTCTTAGCCATGGCAGAAAGAAGTGATGTGGGTAGATGTTATGAAGCACTGTGGAGGAATGGGATGATTTTAAAAATAGTTTCAGTGACAGACAGATGGGGACTTAAATCCCAATTCTATTGCTAACATGTCAATTTGAACAATGATTTCCTTTTTTTTAGATTTTCATGTGGACAGTAATAATCCTTACAATAGTGGATTTGGGACAAGATGATGGCAATTTATGTATTATGTCCATCCTACAGAAAAGGTACTATAATATTGAGAAGAAAATTAGTAATAAAGTTTTAAATAGAGACATGTATGATTGGTATTAGAGTGTAATAAATACAGCTAACATGCCCAGCAGTAACTAACATTATGTCCAGGAATAGCTTAAGTAATTCACATTATGAACTCTGAATTCTAGTTATTATGATTATACCCACTTCATATTTGAAGAAGCTGAAGCACAGAAAAGTTAAGATATTTGCCAAATATCACAAAGCTTATAACTATTGTTGCTGGAATTCATACTGTAAACTGCAATGTACAAAGAAAATTCGGTAACTTTAGTTCTAATAAATTAAGTGATTATACAGGACAAGCAACATTGCATTTTAAATCCCCATAATTGGGCTGAGATCATAGCTCAGAGGTTTAAACACCTGCCTGGCAAGTGCAAGGATCTGGGTTCAATCCCTGGTGCTGCAGCACCAGTCACTGAAATTGGGCATGGTGACACATGCCTGTAATCCCAGCACTGGGGAGACTGAGATAAAAGGATCACTATGAGTCCAAGCTGCATAGTGAGACCTTGTACCAAATGAATGAATAAATAAAAGATTAAAATGTATTTATTCTTGGGGCCTGGAAGATACCTCAGCTACATAAGCACCTGCCTGGCAAGCCTAAGATCCTGAGTTCGATCCCTGGTACCATAAAAAAAATCCTTGTAACTGCCTTGGGGATATGGTTTAGGAATAGAGTGTCTACTTAGCACACTTGAGTACTTAATTTCAATCCCAGCACCAAAATAAAATAAAATACCTACATCAAATCATTAGTTTGTAACAGTCATATTAAATTTGTAGCCAGGACTAATTATATAGATAAAGCTAATAAAACATAAATCACCATATCAAATTAATAAGACACTTCATCTTACACAAATGTCAAATTACACATTTACAGCTTCAAGCTCTCATATTTTGATGAATTCAGAATTCAAATGTTTGAGTATTGATATAGTTCAATATGTATATTTTCCCAATTAACAATGAAAATGAAATAGATAACCTAAAGAGATTTAGACTCTTTTTTATAGTAGAACTAGCGTTGTAGAAGTGATGTGTGTGTGATTACAGCTGTGCCTTAAGAATGCCAACCTGGCTGGAGAGGAACGTGCTGGTGGCTGGGTTCTTTGTTGATTCATACAGTGTGATCTATGAGAAGTAAAGTACAGTCCAACACACCTCCGAACTCTGTGGGGAAATGCAAAGATATTCTCCTGGGTAGTGATTAGCAAACAGAAGAGAGCATGTCTGCACTGACTGATTTTTCATGATGAATTTTATGAATTAGCAGAAAAATTCTAAAATATTGGAATAAGAATACTATGAATCCATACTTGTGTAACATACAAAAGTTTCTAGCCTCAAATATCTTCTAGCTAAACAGAGTAAATGAATAGCACTCAAGATACAGTATGAGGGAAAAAAACAAGAAAAGTAGAAGAAAAGAATTAATTTTAAAAAGCAAAAGTAAATTAGACAACAAAAGATTTGTTAGATCAAACTTGCATTCTCTGTTCATAAATAAAGCCTTAGAAGTTTCAATCAAAGAGCAGAGTACACAACAGGAATTTAAAAGGGGAAACAACTGCTTATGGGAAAAATATTCTTAATAAGAAGGGACACAGTAAAAACCTCACATTCTAAATAAAAGAATAAATTAATGAGAAAGTAGAAGACATCAGGGTAATTCTTGATTCCAGAAAAAAGTTTTTCTTGGTGCTGGGGAGATGGCTCAGTGGAATAAGTACTTCCCTGGCAAGCACAAGGGCCTGAGTTCAAACCCCAGTTCTGCCACAAAAAAAAAAAAAAAAAAAAAAAAAAGGTTTTCTCTTCTACTTCAGTGAATAGCTTCAGGGGTAACAGTGTTAGATATTATCTAAATTTTTTATAGATTTAGCTATGCATCTGTCAAGATGTGGGCTTTTCTATGTTGGCTAAGTTTTAATTGCATTTTAATTTTGATTGATACTGCCTCACTTTGAATTTGTATATCTATTTGATTCAGCTTTGGTAGTTCATATGTATCTAGGAATCAATCCATTCCATTTGTGTTTTCCATTTTATTAGAATAAAATTTCTCTAAGTAGGTATGGATGACCTAGATTTCTGCAGCTTCTGTTGTGATTTTTACCCTTTCATTCTTAATTACATAAATTTGTGTAATTTTCCTTTCCCTTTCTTGATAATGTTAACTAAGGTTTCTCAATTTTACTTCATCTTTCACGGAGTCAATTATGTGCATCCTTGATTACTTGTATTGCTTTCTTAGTCTTGTTCACATTAATTTCTTCTTTAATATTTATAATTTCTTCCCCTGCATGAGGTTTGGGCTTCAGCTGTTATTTTACCAAAAGTTTGTGCTGCAACATTAAGTTGTTTATTTTAGTTAATTCTGTCTTTCTGATATGGGCGTTTATTACTCTAAATTTATTTTTTATGACTGCTTTCACTGCGTTCCATAAGCATTCTGATATGCTGTACTACCATTATTATCTAGGTGTAAATACTGCTTAATTTCTCCATTAGTTTTATCTGTGACCTATTTGTTGTTCAGGTGGGAGTTATTTAATTTCCGTGAATTCATGCTGCCTTTGTGGTTGTATTTGCCATTGACATTCGCTTTCATTGCACTGTTGTCGGCTAATATGAATTTGATAATTTAAATTATTCTGCATTTACATAAGTGAGTTCCATGGATTAGTATGTGTTCTAATTTGGAAAACACCCCACATGAAGCTAAGAATAATGTGAAGTCTGATGTGCGGTAGAGTCCTCTGTGGACATCTATTAAGTCCCTCTGTTCACACATCTGTACCAGTTCTTACATTTCTTCAGTAATTTTTTTTTTTTTTTGTGGCAGGGAGGTTTGGTTGGTCTTTGTATTTGTGACAATAGGATGTCAAAGTCCCCTATGACAACTGTATTATTGCTTTTTTTATTTTTCATGTCTTCTGGTAATATTTGTTTTATATAGTTGATTGCTCCTAGGTTTGGTGCATATGTACTTATGTTTGTAAACTGTTGTTTGAGTTTTTCCTTAATAAGAATGTAGGGAATTTTCTATGATTTTGATCTGCCTTGGCTTGAAGTTCACATTTTCTGAAAATAGAATAGGTGCTATGCACACAATCATCTCATAAATGCTATATTTAGCTATACTTGTTAATTTTACATACATTCAGCTGTTCTTATTAATTTCACATATTATTAGAATTTCACCTTTTAAAACAAAGTATATAGTTTCTGAGGGTTATTTCAGTCAGCATAAGATTTATGTTCATTAAAATTACTGTTCATTTTTCTAAGATCTACATATACACTTCCTTGTTAGATGAATACCAAGGTTGTATGCAGTTTGAGGACCTTATAATAAATCCTCTGTAAAGTGTCTGCAAGCAGGCGCAGGAGCTGGGGTTCTCTCTGTGGGGCACAATGAGATGGCCACAGAGACTAGGAGTAGTGTATGCCCGTATTCCCAGCTCTTGGGTGCTGTAAACAGGCAGATCACTGTGAGTC
This sequence comes from Ctenomys sociabilis, assembly GCA_004027165.1. NCBI lineage: Eukaryota > Metazoa > Chordata > Mammalia > Rodentia > Ctenomyidae > Ctenomys > Ctenomys sociabilis. The sequence goes on from PVKA01000349.1 coordinate 70,996, forward strand.
TGACCTAATAGTGAGACCCTGAACACCCTGTAGACCCTTCCCTAAAATACAGAAAAAAAATAAATAAAAATTAAAAAAATATAATGAATCCTCTGATACAAATCTATTGTAAGGTTTTCTTTCTATATTTTTGTATAAATTCCTGAGATGCTGTGTTTGGTCCTAAATAAATATGTGTTAATTTTGTAAGAAGCAACTGAAACTTTTCTTCCTAATTTGGGATTTTTATATGCTCTGTGTAAGGCATGAAATGTATAGCCTTTCACATCCACACAGCTTTTGTAATTCTGATGAGTGCATGTCTATATTTATCATGTTTCAGCTTACATACCCCAATGTCTAATTATTCTAAGTAACTTGCTTTTGTTTATTGACGTTTTCTCTCTCTCTATATATATTTTTTTTTTTAATTTTTTTTTTATTTTTGTCTTTTTGAGACAGGGTCTCACTATGTAGTTCAGGCTGGCCTTAAGCTCACTTTGTAGCTCAGGCTGGTCTTGAACTCACAACAATCCTCCTGCCTCAGCCTGTTCTATATATTTTGATGTAGTATTTGTTAAAATTTTTATTACTCTTCAACTAAAATGTTTTAACATGATTGATTTGTGCGTAATCTAACATACTACAACTCTATTTTCAGATATAAACTTTGTATATCATTTTATTTGGGTAGATGTTTCGCTTTAAAAAATTACTTAATTAAGGGCTGGCCAAATAGCTCAGCAGATTAAAGGGCCTGCAAACATGCACAGGGGCAGAGGGTTCAAGTCCTAGGTCTGCTTGTGCTGGCTCTGTCCCCAGCGCAGAGTGAGATAGCAATTGAGACTGGGTATGGTAGCACAGGCTATATCCCAGCTCTTGGGAGGCTGTAAACAGGAGACCCACTGAGTCCAGTCTAGTAGTAAGATCCTGAACAACCTGTAGACCTATCCCTAAAATACAAAAAAAATTATATACAGTTTGATGATTCAGAATATTACAGTACTGATTAAAATTTTGGTTGCTATTTGCAAGTTTAATGATATACTTTCCAAAAAATATTGTCTTCTGCAATTCCTGTGTTAAGATCTATAGACATCTCAATCAAAAGATTGTTCAATTCACTTTTAAAATTTATGGTTAAATTAACCTCAAATTAATTTAATATGCATCATAAAACAGAATCAGTTTCATTTTGTTTTTAAGAAAATTTAATTATGCTAACAACTGTTGCAAAAGATGTTTCTTTCTCTGTTGAAATTCATTCAGTGCCTTTGTTAACAAGCAGCTAATAATTACATGGAAAAGTCAATTGCTGAGTTTTCTATTCTAGTTTATTTATTCAAATCATAAATCATATTAGTGGAATTTCATAATAAAACTGGAACCAATATAAGTAATACTGCTCTTCATCTCAAAAATTACTTTTTGTATTGAGATTCATTTTATCTGATAATATAATTATTTCAGCCCCTACTTTGTATGATATGTCAGTTTTTCTAGATACAAACAGCTATTGTTACATTTAGGGTGCATTACTCATGCATAACTTATGGTTTTTATCTATTCTAATATTTTTATGAAGTGTATTTACTGAATGGTTATATCTACTATATGGCATTTCTCCTGATTTTTGTTCATCAGCTCTTTCCCGCTTTTTATGATTACTACTAATATACCTTACAGTTCCTGTTTAAATCATCTTTACTGTAGATAAATCCAGTTACTTTATTTATTTTTTTTTTTGTCTTTTTTTGAGACAGGGTCTCACTATGCAGTTCAGGCTGGCCTTAAGCTCACTTTGTAGCTCAGGCTGGTCTCAAACTCACAACAATCCTCCTATCTCAGCCTCCTGAGTGCTGGGATTTAAGGCCTGCGCCACCACGCCAGGCTAATCCATTTATTGTCTAAAAAGATATTAATTCTATAGGTTAAAAAATGCACCCTTAACTCTCCATGATGGGACAGATTTTCTCTGATGTGTCAGACAGACAGTTTTTTACTCAAGGAGACATTCACAACTTCTGTCTATATATCAAAACATATGCATTGTATGGATCTATACTATGCTTTTCAGTTTGGAAAGAAAAACATAAGAATGTTAATGGAAATGGTTGCAGAGCACAGATCCATTATCTCTGCCAAAACGCGTGCTGTTACTGATGGTCCTCATGCATTTCCAGAGATCCGTTTTCCCTCTGGCACGCTGTCTCTTCATCTGCAGATTGTACTTAGCATCGTCCGTGGCGTACACCTGCTGCTGTTACCCTCTTCTTATTCTGAAGCTAAAATATCTACGACAGATTTAATTGTTAGTAAACATTAAAATTAAAATCTCAGTTATTTTTCTCTTCCTTGAGGCCATTTAATTACAATTTCTTCTTTCTTGCACAGGTAGGGGTTACGCGGAAACATCAGCAGATTTTCAGGTGTGCTGCGGTTCTGTACCTACAGCTGTCACCCAGGGACTGTGCTTAGCTGATTTCTGTCATATGTTTTTAGGCCAGAAATCTTAAAATGCAAATGTTCATCTCCTTCTTGGACTGCTGAAACTGAATTTTCACTTCAGCTAAAAGCCAAAGTGTATGACATGTCAGGCTTGTTCCATATTTGGAAATCTTTTCACATGAAAGTTGAGATCCCATTCACAACTCCTAAGGGTCATTATTTTGAAGTACATAGTTCAGAGATTTTCAGGATATTCAAAATTGTGAAACCATTCTTTCTATTTAAGTTTAGAATGTTTTCATTGCCCTCCAGAGAAACTCATCATTAGCAATCACTCTCCTGTCAGTGTCCTCTGACATTTGAAAGCCTTTCAGAAATTATCTGTGGAATTCTGTTGTTGTCCCCTGAAGCACATCTTTGCATGATGCTTTATGAAATGTGTGTTTGTACTGTGTGCCCTCAGTAGACATTAATCATGCTTTATATCTTTTTGGAGTGTGACAAGTGGTATTTCACACTCTCATTTCTCTTACTGATTATTTTAAATAGTTCTTCATATTTATCTATATTGGTTATTTGATGTTGCTATAAACTTTAAAACCCTCTGTGTATTTGGCTGTGTTCTGTTTCTCTTATGTCATGTGACATTTTTCAGCCCCGTAGATATTTATCCCTGGTCATTTTCACCCTACGCATTTATTTTCTCAGTCAGCCTGTGCCCATTAGCTCTATTGATTGTACCCTTTTACACTAAATTTGATAAACTAATTTTTTGTTAACTGAATCTACTAAATCAAACACATGATTATTTAACCACAAGAGTTAGGGTATTAGTTATGAGGCTGTGCTGCAAACTTAGGTCACAAAACATCTTCCTTTGACTTTGTTACTTTCACATTTTAGCCCCTAGGATTGAGCCACATGCATCTTATCCATACGGATGCTCTGTGAGGACTAAGAATGTTTATTGGTTACATTTCTGCATTTTCATTTATTTTTTCAAGCATCATATAATAACAAATAATTTTTATTTTTCAATAATGAATATTGTCCATGTTTATTATATTCTTAAGCTATGCCAAAGATTTACCTATGTTCCTGCTCCTTTCATACACTCCAAATTTATTTGATTATATGACTTCATATATTTTACTTGGAGTTATAATTGCCATCATTCATCAAAACTGTCATTATACTTTGAATTTTTTCCAAAACCCACGTGTTTCCCAATTTTCTGAATTGGTTGTTCATCCCATTAATTTACATTGCAGGGGCTGGGGATTTGGCTCAGCGGTAGAATGCTTGCCTAGCAAGCTGGAAGCCCTGAGTTCGGTCCTTGGCACCAAAAACAAAACATAAATCTCTCCTGAAAAACAGTTCAACCAAAAAAATACAGTAACGAAAAAAACAAACAAACAAACAAAAAAAACAAACAAAGCCATTAATTTACATTGCCATTTGGTTCCTGTTAAATATGTATAAAATTATTTTACAAAGATACTTATTTGAGTTTTATCTTTTGAATTTAAGTAAAGGAAGTATAGGGCACGTACAGAAAGTAGAGGAATCAAAATTACACATGCAGGGGCCAAAGAGATGGCTCAGTGGAATAAGCGCTTCCCTGGCAAGTACAAGGGCCTGAGTTCAATCCCTGGTTCTGCCAAAAAAGAAAAACAATTTACATTCAATGAAGTTATACATAGTGAGAATATGCTCATAATCTTTTCTCAGAGTAAAATATAAAATATTACCTCTATCTGTGAATCCTGACTTATGTCATTTCTTCCAGGAAAATTCAAATTTCTTTCCAAAACCTTTTGTGCATTTATTATATATGTTAGATTAATCTTCATCTTTAACTTTTAATAAAGGACAATTAATATCAAATATTTGTGTTTGGTATCTTTCCTTAGTCATTTCCACAAGATATATATTTATATAAATATATGTAAATGTATATATACATTTATATAAAAACACAAATGAATATAAAAATATGTACATTTACATAAATATATAATTCTGTAATTATAGTGGTGTGAGTGAACTCATGCTTTGCTATGCAATATTCCAATGCTGAAGTGGTTACCATGCTTCATAAATTCTCCTTTTAAATGTTCTATCGATGGTGACCTGAGAATCTGGGCATCCAGTTGTATTCTTTTTAACTTGTGCCAATTCATTAATATTATGGTTTGGTATCTCTTTGTATGCATTAAAAGTAAAGTTTTCATCTATTATTTGCTTTCTTTTTTACTGTTGTATTTCATACTGAAAATACTGCTTTTCCTCTCACAGAGTTATTAAAATAATTTTCATTCCATTCTTTAAATGCTCACTATTTTGTTTGGATCAGGGCTACCATCACTTGGAATTGTCATAATTATACTGAGTAGACATTGAGACTCAATGAGTTATTGCACAAGGGCACCCAATAGAACCAGTAAGAGTGAATAGAAACAGCATATGGTGGGGCTTTTTTCAAAATTTCCAACAGAAATGTTGCTGTAACACCAATGACCATGTGCACATGTACTGAACACACGTGATCACTTGCGTGCTCCTGCATTCTGCACTCGCCGGGTGTAACTATGGTCTGCTAATCTGTCCTTAAGCCGATAGGTTACTTTCACTACACACAAAGAAGCACAGTTACAAATGCAAGCACTGTATTTTCAATAATATGCATAAAGAAAGCCAGGTCTCTCACTATCAGAGAAGAAAACTCCAATTATTGCTTTATATTTACTATTATCCACTTACAATGAGCTCAGCAAGCACACAGGTGTTTGAAAGGAAACAAAACGAGACAAGTCCCACGTGGGCAGCTTAGTAGAGCCTGCCTCAAAATACATCTCTCCACTGAGTGTACAATCATTATGTACTGCAAACAAGCATTATTAAAACTATAAACATAAAGGAAAAATTAAAAAACAATATAATTGCTTTGATTTCACAGTTGTGACACTTCCTGTTTGGGTACCAGTAGACAAATTGCATGTCTCTTGGTTCAAAAAGAAGTGGGACAGAAAGGTACATTAGGATCCAGTTCTCACAGTTGGAAATAAAAAAAAGACAACAAAAAAACAAGGACACATGTAGAAATGTCCATATCTAGAATCAAGACTCACTGTATAAGACATAAACCTACGCATCTTGTTTTAAAAGGTAAGGAAGGACAAAGGAAAGATGGAGACATTATAAAATAATTATCAGAAAAATCTGTCATTTGTTACATTATGGAGGTAAGTGACGTTGTGTTAAATGAAATATATTAGACAAGGAAATATAAATTCCATGCTATTTCATCCTTATGCGGAATTTTAGAGAGCGTTGGTTCACAGAATGAAGAGAGCAAGAGGAGCAGTGGTGAATGAGGAGACACAAATCAATATGTACATATTCAGGAAGAGGAAAAGATACTGATTTTTCTATTGTTTGCTATACTAATTGTAGTTAATAATGATGTCACAAAAGCATCATTGCCTATACTAATTGTAGTTAATAATGATGTCACAAAAGCATTGTTGCCTGTGTCACAAAAGCATTTTAAATGTTTCACCACAAAGATTCAATAAGTGTCTGAGGTGACAAAATGTCTACCCTGGTGGGATCATTCCACAATGTACACCTATATTGAAGCATCAACTGGTATCTCAGAATTTTGTGTAACTAGAGTGTACTAATTAAAGACAAAATATGCAGAATAAAACCGTGCAGTGAGGCACGTCTAAGGTGAAAGGGCTTCCCGGGGACATTCCGCTCAGGGCCCCCTCCCTATCCCTCTCTCAAATAGGAGATTTCTTTCCCCCAATAAATATATTCTGCTCATAACCTCTGTTCCTGAAATTCATTCTTTGGTTTTAGAGAACACAAAGTCATCCCAGGTACCTTTCAGGTCAGGAATTTCATTTTTCCCTTATATCCTTTAAAGGTCATTCACCAGCATCTTTTTGCTCTCTGTATCAATACGTGTCCCTGACAAGAGACTGAGGACATGTGGCCCTGTCATGCAATATCACTCCAGCAGGAACTAATCACTGCCTGGCAGGCAATAATAACAAATTCTATAGGCTCTTCCTCAAGGACAGTCCAGGGCCAAGGAATTAGAGTCACCTGAGAGCTTTCTCTGCTCCACAAATCTTGTGCCTTACTCTAAAGTCTGCATTTTCACAAGATTCTTAGGCAACTTAAATACCCTAAGTGTAAGGGCTTCATGTACATCTATTTTATCTTCCTAAATTGTAGACGTCTTGAGGACAGTGTGAAGTACTGGTTCATACCCCTAGGAACATATTTGATTTCCCCAATACAGTAAAATTATAAGGTGGAAATAACAGAGTTACTATTAATATCTATCCCTTTGAATGTTAAAAAATTAAATAAAATATATAAAGTGCTTTTTTAAAAAAAGTAAAATTTAAAAATCTCTAACATAAGAAGCCTCACAACTACCATGGAGACATCCCTTATAATTACAGGATGTGGGGAAGTTCCTTATAGTAAATATATAAAAAGTATAAAGAGCCATCAAACATCATTTGTTGAAGGCCAGCTCTCTCAGTGTTGTGCTTTTATTTTATTTTAATTTAATGTATTGAGAGACAAATATCAATGAGATAGTTTCAAAGCTGATTAATAGGACAGTTTCAATAATTAATACAGTTTACATTATTATCTTCCTAGTGGTCATCCACAGTCCTGTCAGAGATGGGTATTCTATTGGCATTTAAATATTACAGATGCTTGAATTCAGCAAAACACTCCATCAGAGTCCATCAGTCCACAATAGTAGTGGACTGCTCACAACCTTCCACAGAAGTTGTTGACTAGAGCCTTTTACAGCTCAGAATATTGATATGGTTTTACTTTATATATCTCATTTTTATACTTTTCTTCTGGATGGTTAAGACCAGAATAAAGCAAGATCTATATAATAAGAAAAAGTATCTTTTGTTTCTGATAAGGTCAGTCAAGTCCCCTCAGGACTTACTGTGAAACCCTGTACCACAATTTTATAGATCCTTTGTCAGTGTCAGCCACGTGGATGAGTCATGGCCATTGCTTGACCAATTTGCTCTCTGTGAGAGCCTGAGAGAAAGTTATCTCTCCGTGTGACTCTCCTTAGGCACACTCTACCTCATCGATTGCATTCCTCTGTGGCTCCATAATCTTCTTGATCAGAAAATTTGGGGCATAACTGAGTTACAAGATGTTACAGTGCAGACTCTCCTATGTCCTGAGTCAACACTGTCCTTGAAAGGCTAGGGCCAAAATGTTGGCTGACCTTACAGCCCTTCCTTTCTCCAATTTTTGATCTGCAAACTTAGGTTGTTAACCCTCCAGAAGAGAAGATGATTATTACCCTGTGACATATACAATTCAGTTTACCCTATCTGTCTAAATATCAAACATCTTGGCCATAACGGGGAACAGTGTTGTGTTTTTAGAGAGGGTGGTCATTGGAGGTAGACATGAAGGCAGAGAGGCCTTCAACAGGATTAGAGCCTTTCTAAGGGACTAAAGACCAGAATACTCACCCCCACCTCTCACTGCATCACACATGGCTTGAGAGGACCCAGACAGAATCTGCTACTTGCGAACCAAGTGAGCCTGCCATTGCCTTAATTTTGGACTTCTCAGCATTCAGAACTGTGAAAAATAAGTACCTGCTGGCTAACAGCTTGAGGGGAAAGCTGCTGCAATGAGTGCATGTTTATTTTTTCTCTACCTATACACAAATTCACACACACACACACACACACACACACACCCACACTTCACCATCACTAATAGCAATGCAAACTGGCAAGTAATTTATATTTGAATGAGAAAATGCAAAAGAAAATGATATATAAATTAGTTTTTCTATGTTAAAGTTTTCATTAGGGTGTTACATGGCATTAGAATTAAATTTTAATGAGATGCATGTAAAATGATGAATTATATTGAAACAAAAGATCAGGTATCTGTCACAGAAAATTAGTGGATGCTGCATTGTTATCACCAAAGCACAAAGAGCCTAATAGGGTAGACAAGGATTCTTTAACTAAATGAGTAAAAAGTGCCTTGTTTTCTTCTGCATGTAAAAGCTTTCCTATACGATGGCAGTATTATTTTATTAATTCATTTTTAGTATTCAAATATGAGGTTTTCTGGCCAGGGAGATGGCTCAGTGGAATAAGCGCTTCCCTGGTAAGCATAAGGGCCTGAGTTCAACTCCTGTTTCTGAAAAAAATTAGGTTTTCATTGCTCTAGATTCATAATATCTGAAGCAACTTTGTGAGTGTCAACCTTAAGTTTAACATAGAAACATACACAGAGAGAGAGAAAGAGAGAGAGAGAGAAACTCACACACATTAAAGAGATGCACAGATATTCTCAGTATATTACATATAGATTTTATTTTATTATAGCATATTTTATTGGTGCACACCTATAATTCTTGCATGCTGGGAAGTTGACTCAGTAGGATTAAAAGTTTCATCCCAACATGGACCATGTATTGTCTTATCATGGCTTTGTATCCACATGAAAAATTATAAAAAGACTAACATGGTAGCCCAGTGACAATGCCTGAGTGCAGTCTCTAGTACTATAGTAAATAAAAAAAGCAACCAATTTATTGAAAACAAAGAAGTCAAGGAAAATATTTTCTTTTTTATGTTTATTTCATAATGTCATGTTCATCTTTGTGTTATCTTCTTTCCTCATTATTGAGACAAAAACATCAGACATCCCTAAATTATAGGAGGAAAGCTTTGCTTCAGTTTGGAGTCTGTGGAGGATTCAGTCCGTAGCTGGCTGGCCCCCAAGCAGGGCGGCACGGCAGAGGGACACCGCAAGGAGGAGCAGCACCTGGTGTGGGGGGCAGGGAGCAGGGCCTGGCCTCCTTCCTCTGTTGGGCTTTACATTCCATCCAGACACTGACCCTATTAATTGGCACCACTCACACCGCTGGGCTTGCATTGCCCAGGCCCAGAACCAACTTAGTTATCGCCCAGCTTCAGTCTGCACTCCCTGACCATAGCCACCTCCGCAAGGCTCCATCTCTGAGTCCATCAGGTGTTGGGAGGAGGTTTATACGAAAGCTGAAATAGACTTCTTGTTTTCCAATGTACATCAATACCTTAGCAAAATGCACACACATAAATTCACTCTCAGAATTTGCAAACACAACTAGCAACTCTTTCTTTTTCTTCAGAGCTAATTTCTACCCTGAGACTTGAAAAGGCCAAATTTATATATACAAGAAAAATGAAGTATAGAATGTTAAATATTTAAATAAAATCAAAGAAACAATTTGAAATGGCTAATGTTGAAATTATTAACTACTATAAAAAGAGCTCTGCTTCCACTATAGGAAAGTAAATAAAGAGGCAATTCTCTTCAGTTAGTAGAAAATGATACTTGAAAAATAACGTAGACATTGAGAAAGAAAAACTATAAAAAATTAATGAAATAAAATTTTACTTCTTGGAATTTTTTTTAAAAAACTAAACCTCATAGAAATAAAATGGGAATGGAGAAAGATTACTGATATTAGCAAGTTTTGTTGAATTAATTATTAACAATTTTGTAAGAATAGTATCATATTTATTGATGGTTTCTTCTCTTTGCCTTTTTTTCTGCTCTGAAAAAACATTTCCTGAAAATGTTTTTCTTATTGAGAGCTTGATATTTCCCTGTAAGCCCAAACAACATTTATTGTTTAATCAATAACTTCAATAGTTACAAGTACTTTAATGCATTGATCTAATTACAAAGACTTTTCTCTTTGCTTAAACTGTTAGATATGAAATAATAGCATCTGTGAAATTAAATTTAAAGAATAAATAAAATTACTACATGTAAGTCAGAAGATATTACTGAAAAATCTTTACAACTTCCAAGTCCCAACAGTTAATCACAGATGCACTATGCATCTTATGGGAAAAACATTATTTAAAGGAAATAAGAGTTAACGTCCTCAGGCTCTGGAACAAGTTTATCTTTCTTTGTTACTATTAGGAATATTTTCATTCTTTTTTCTTAATTACTCTTCCCAGGGATTCAGAATTTGAACAGTTTGACTTCGGTGATTATTCTGTTAAAGAATTTAATAGAATTATTATATTTTATTGATCTCTGATGTCTTTCTTAACATTTTCTTCACTTTAATTTCTTTGGGGTTGACTACTCTTTGACTTATTTAGTTGTATTTATATATTGTGTGCTTTTAAAAGTACTTTATTCTCTGTTATGTATTTATAAATAAACTTTGGGATTGAAGCCTGATCGTAATTCTGCTTCACAATTTTCTATTGACAATATTTCGATTATAATGATCTTCAAATTATTTACTAATTTCAATTTTAGTAATGTTTATGAATATTTCAATTTGTATGTATATTTCAATTTGCCCCTATGTGAAGGATGTCTGCAACTTTCCATTTGTTTTGTTCCTTTGTTTTACTTTTTGAGTCAGAGTCTCACTGCGTAGTTCATGTTAGCTTTGAACTCACTATCTGGCCCAAACTAGACTCAGGCTCACGGCCGTGCTCTTACTTCAGCATCCCAGCGGCGCCTTTATGCTCAGCATAGCTCTCTTCTTCTGATTTTCATCTATATTTCTAAAGACTACATAGTGTTCAGTATGTCATAATAATTCTGTTTTGCAAAAAATATTTGAGGCATTATGAACTGGTGCATGGTAAAGTTTTGCAAATGGTTTTTTGAATGTGAACACAATGAGGATCCAGTATATCTTGAGAGCAAAGGTATGTAGATCTGTGCCAGTTAGTTTCACCTATCATGTTAAATGATTTTCACTGTTGGAAAACAGTTTTTGCTGTGCGGGTGTAGATCGGCCCCTTATGCCCACACTCGGGTGTGTTGCCGGCAGGCCCATTGAGCGCAGACCGCAGGGGCGCTCAGTGGAGGGTGCGCCTCGCATTGGTGCTGTCTTCCTTCTCTTGGCTCTCTTGAAGGCCTTGCTGTTACGTCTCTGTCTACCACGATATCCCAGCCTTGAAGCCAGATGGCCACAGACAGAACCCTATGTCCAAATTACACCTCTTAATAAAGCCAAATTAAGCATTAGCCAAGTTAAACCTTGCTATCGTTCGGCTACATCAGGCTCTGTGATCCAGACATGAGAAACAAGCTCACACAACGTTCATTTGAGTTTGGGAATCATGTCATTCAAATATGTTAAGTGCTTTGTTCTCTCTTCCTTGCCATTTTATTATTGAAAGAGCTAAAATTCTCCATTAAAATTATAGGTTGCTTTACTGGATCTTTCTGGATCTTTATGTCATATGATTTAATAATCTGCTATACTATTTACACAATTTACAAATTATGACATTTTTGGATAATACTTAAATTCCTTATCTGTACACTGTGACATTTGTTTAACTTTTAACATAGAGTCTACCACACAACTGGCAATTTTGATTAATCTTTCAATGTATCATACATCTATCTACCTAACCTCATATATGAATTTGAGCTTCAGGTAACGTTTGTTCAAGTAGGAGAGCAACCTCTGAATGTCCCCACATTTAGGAGTGTAACTCACTCTCCTCTCAGGTCTGAGATTAGACTGTTGTTATTTCAAAGTGAATAAATACACACAGAAGTGTGTAAAAGTAAAGAATAATTTCATTATATAAAATAATTTTCTCAAATGAGTCCTGCCCTAATAATAACTTTCAGGAAATGCAAATGGAGAATTAAGCGGTATTGATATTACTTAGCATACTAATTTCACACAATTTTCTTACAGATATACTTCACAGTGAAGCTTCCTACTTATAATTTAAATTGTGCAAATAGTTAAAATACAAAAATGGATTCATACAATGTACAAACACAAATTTAATGCAGAATGAATTTAAAATTAAATTTCTCCTAACAAAATGTCTTCTGATTAATAATGAACTTTATAAGGATTAACAACTGTCTTCTTTTAAACATGAGTACCATTTAGTAGAACAATATAAGTGATAACGTTACTGAACATTATCCTGTTTTTATTGTGAACCAGAAAATATTTGCATGCTGTTGTTCGGAGCTTCCAATGTATAGATTGCTTTAAAACTTGTAAAGGGGAGTGATATAGAGAAAGCAGAAGCAGAAGGTCAAGGTGAACAGCAATGGGGCTGTCATTGCTAAGTTCCTTCAGTGGAGCTAACACCACGGGACATTATTCACCTAATCGGGGACAACACGAATGTCCTCATTCTGTCATGAAATGTGAACAAAAATGACTTTGCCTTTTACCAGTAGCAAGAAAATAAAACAGCTTGGCTATTATTTATGTGTAGATAAGGAGTTCAAAATTTTTTTTTCTCATTTCTTTCTAAGGTGTGTACCCTCTACATTGTTTTCTTATCATCTGGTGTTTTCAATATCTGAATATTTTGAGTACACTATTAATAAAATTTGGAAAGCATATATTTTATTGTGTAGTCTCTGCTAGCAGGTTTTGATGTGAGATATTACAGCAATTGAAACCATAATACGAGGTGATATGTCTACTCATGAATTGTAAACAATTGCTAATGCATGGAATCATGAAAACTTCAAGATTATACAACTCCAGCTCATCATGTTTTTAATTTTCTGTCCTTGTGGGACTTATAATAAGATCAACCAGTTGATGCTCAAATTGTCATTAATTAACATGGGAGAACTACAGCAGCAATGTAAAGCATATAAATTATCAAATTATGGAATACGACTTCCTTTGTAGAATTAAACTTTGAAAGACTTTCTCCTACTATTAAAATATGCTTAAATTTAGAAATAATAAAAGCAGGAACATCAAATGTAGATCTATGAACATGGAAATCTTGCTGAATATTGTGATTTGCCTTTCTGTACAATAAAAATTTTCACCTTTCAAGACAATGTCAGACTACTGGTGACTGGTCACCTGGAGCTGGCTAGAAATATGCTCCTTCCAGATCAAGTCATACAAGTGACAAACATTTATATATGAAAAATGTTTGACGCCATTGATTATTTCAAAAATTCAACTTAAAACTGAAATTCTATCTCACCTTACAAAGAACAGCTATCATAAAGAAGTCAAATGCTAGAGGGGCCTGGAGAAGACAGAAGCCTTCCTCACAGTTAGGGGCAGTGCAGGCTGTTGCAGTCACATGCACATCAAAATGGAGATTCCTCAAAAGTTAGGATTAGATGTCCCATTCAGCCTAGCTATTCCCCTTTGCTTATTTCCCAGAAGAAGTATAGACATTATACCACAGTGATATATATTCACCCATAAAAGCTAAATCTTGGAAACAAACTCAATGCCCATCAACTGAAAAATGGATTAAAAAGATGTGGTCTTTTCACTCAGTGGAGTACCTTCCACTCAGCCGTAAAGATGGATACAATTGATATTTTATAGGTAAATGGATACAAGTAGAGGTCATACTCAAAAGTATTATAAATCAGACTCACTTGTTCAAACATCATATTTTCTCCCTGGTGTGAAAAACTGGAAAAGTAAATAAGGTCTAAAATCTACACTACATATTGTGAAGTTGGAAGAAATTGTTCAAAAGGAAAAATAATCTTTGTAAAAAAAAAAAAGCAGACAGGAAAGAAGGACAAAGGGAAAAAATGGAATTTAATTATACTGTTAATGTCTCTTGGTTCATTGAAAAGGAAGGTTCTTGCTAATATTGATTAGAGAAATTGCATAACCACTTCTTGCACTCAGAGTAACTACTTTGAATATAACAATACACAGTATATTAACTGCTGTTATTCTATTACTTTGTTATGAAATTTTGTTTTATATTTCCCATAAAATAAAAAATAGTTTACATATTTATACTGGTGATATACATTATTAGTAGTGTAAGTTCCATAAACTTTTCCCTATGTGTTTCTAAGTTATTAAGGAATAAATAAGCCTGTGAAAATTTTAAAAATTAAAATTTTAGCATAAGTGGTTTTATGCTCTTGGAAAACATTGCTGTAAACCTTTAGCCAAGGGGATTGAACACTCTACATTCAGATAATGAAAAAAATGACAGCATTAAGCAGCAAGAGAAGTACTCCAAAGTTGAATAATTATAAGTATTGCATCATTCTAACTTTATGCATCAGCTTTTTGAAAATGTTTGCAAAGTGTAGGCCAGATTAGAAGTCCTTGTAGTATAAAGGCTCTGAGGGAGAAGTTGCAATTCTGCCTGCTCTTGTTTTCTCTGGACTTCCATCTTCTACATAGCCAGATGCAGAAAAGAGACACAACTAATTTTAACACACAGAGAGCATTATAATTAAGATTATTATCATTATTATTGTTAAAAAATATTACTTCAGTATAGAAAATATTTCTGGAAAATTATTTTTAATTTTTCCTATTTAAAAAATTATCAGTATATATTTCCAGTACATATTGTTGACATTTTACTATAGGAGATTGTACATGCACATGACATATTTTAATTTTCTACTTTCTTCTACTCTTTTCTTTTTCCAACATTGATTCATTCGGTTATTATATAAGGTCTTATAAAGTAAATTATCATATGTACAGATTGAAAGTCAAGCAAGACAAAGAATATATGAAATGTGTAAGCAATTGTAATAAGTCAAGGTACATTTTTTGATATTGTCTTCACTGGATTACAATGTCTCTTTCTTTCTCTTTTTTTATTATCTATCTGCCTATCTATGTGTATGTGTGTGTGTGTATGTGCGTGTGTGTGTGTGTGAGAGAGAGAGAGAGAGAGACAGAGAGAGACAGAGAGATAGAGATACAGACAGACAGACAGACAGACACAGACACGCACAGGGACAGACACAGACACAGACACAGAAAGAGATATTTTCATATAAGGGAAACAATGGATATTTAAGTTTGTATATCTGCGTTACTTCATATATTCTATTGTATCGTGGTTCATCTATTTTCCTAAAGATGACTCAGATTTATCCTTTACATCTATTGTGTACAAATGCCACACCTTCATTGAGTCTTCTGTTGATGGCCAAACTAGTCCCAAGATTTAGCTACTCTGAACTCACTTCCATAAACATGGGCATTTATACATCGTTATGATATGATACCTTTAAGTCTTTGGGGAAGATCCCTAAAGAGGAATAGTGGAATCAAATAGAATTTCTACTTTTAGCTTTTTGAATAATGTCCATATTTATTTCCATAATGCTTTTATCAGTTTTCAATCCCACCAACAATAGAGAAGGGTCCTTTTCATCCCACAACACTGTCAATATTTATGCTTTATGCAGTCTCAATCAAAATACCAGTAATATTTTTATGGAACAGGAGATTGGTCTGCCTTCTAAAGAAGGAGCTTTTTTGTACAGAGCATTAATCCCAAGGTCCACTTATAGATCTGCACCATGAAGCCATTTGTATTGTTTAAGACAGGGTTTCAATAATTTGCTAAATTAACCAGTTGACCAAGGTGGGTCTAAAAATTAAGAGGGAAAATAGGTAACAATTACAAAATCCTTTTACAATAAAAACTTCTTTTGTTACTTAGTAGATACATGTATATTTATAAGTAAAAGTTAAAATAGAATTTATTATATTTACATAAATTTACCTGAGCATACTATTATAGTTAATAGCCCAATGTAAATACACAACTTTTCATGAATCTATGAGTTTTAGTAACTCACAAATACTGGAGTTTATATAGACAAGCACTAGCTTGGTTTTCTCAGGTTATCAAATTAACAGTTATTATATGTAATTACTGAAGAATGTTCTGTCTATCTGGAAAGATTTAGCAATTTCTTCAAGCCTATGAATATCAACATAGATAAAAGCTAAATTGTTTTTCCTGGTTGCAGCTATGTGTGTCTAATAAACATTTCATAAAAGGAGAGATTTTTGAATTTGTTTCTGAGGTTAATCCAGATGATTCAGACAGGAGTCATTTAGAAGGGTATATATTATCCAATACTTCCATGTGCATTTCAAAATGTTGAATCACCCACAGGTACACTTTTGAGCAGCAAAACTCACTAATGTAAAGGTTGCTAAAAGCTTTTGTATCCAAAAATTCATAATTCATTTGAATGAGGTAATTTCATGTATCTCAAATGCAGCATGTCCTCTGGCTGCCACTTTAAGCTTGCAGTATTTTTTATCTATTTCAACTTAAGGCACTATACAAAACATATGATCAGAAGTCAAGACTTTGATTTTCTCAAATGTCAAGCTCATTACTGAACTGCTAAAAGTTTTAGCCTTCTAACTATAAAGTCACGCTTTTTACTGTACCATTCCTCAAGAGTCATAAATTGTTATAAGATGCCAGTAGTTTATTTAGCCTTATTTTTTATTTTTACTCCTTTTATTTATTTTTGCAAGTCTACTTTTTTAATTTTTTTATTCATTTTAATGAGAAAAAATAGCAATGAAACAGATTCAAAACAGGTTAGTAGGAGAGTTACAATAATCAACATCATGCATATTACTGTCTTCATAGTATTTATTCAGAGGACAAGATGCAGACATATCTTGTCTAAAACAATATTAGTACAAACCTCTCTTCTCATTGAACAAATAATCTATATATCTACCCTACTATCATATATCTATCTATCTATCTATCTATCTATCTATCTATCTATCTATCTATCTATCTATATCCCCCTTTTTGTTTTGTTTTGTCAGAGATGGGTGTTCCACTGCTGTTAGAGAAGCTGTATTTGGAGAAGTCCTTAAAGGACCTTTTCACAGTTGATGCCAGTTCAAATATTGTAGGCACTTGAATTTAGCGAGATAACCCAATGTAGTCCAAAAGTCCATAATAATAGTGGGTTATCAGCAGAACTGGCAATTAAGAAGTTGTTAACTTGACTGTTTTACAGATCAGCATATCAATATGGCATTGATTTTATATCTTGTGGTTATACTTTTTCTGTTGGATGGTTAAGACCAAGATAAAGGAAGATATATATAACCAAAATGTAACTTTTGTATCTGACACGGTCAGTCAAATCCTCTCAGGATATACCCTGAAAACACGTACAGAACCTTGTAGATCTTTTCTCAGTGTCCACCGTCTGGATGAGTCATGATCATTGCTTGGCCAGTTTACTCTCTCTGAAAGCCTGAGAAAATTATTTCTCTCCAGGTGACTCTCCTTAGGCACACTATACATTGTTGATCACTTTGCTCTGTGGTCCCATAATCCCCTTGATCAGAAAATTTGGGACACCACTGAGTTATAGGATATCACAGCACAGGTTCTCCTATGTCCTGAGTCTTCACAGGCCCTGAAGGGCTAGGGTCAAAGTATTGGCTATCCTTTACCCCTCTATTTCTCTAATTTTTGATCTGCAAACTTTAGTTGTTAAACATCCATAAGAGAAGCTTAATGATATTATTACTCTGTAGAAGATGCAGTTAAGCATAATATCATTGTATGTCTGATTATCAAACACCTTAGACATAAAATGAAACTGTTATTTTCCAACAACCATGGATATTCTAAAGTTTAAACCCCTATGGAATGTGAAAAAATTTCACATTTTTACACAGAAATTTAGAAATCAAACCATATACAACATTGTAGCAGGACAATCTTATGACTTTTTCTTTCTTTTAGTAACTCTTCTTTTAACAAACATTTACTTTAATGAGAGTATAGCAATAACTGATATGACATTAGAAGCAGTATTCATTTAGAAGACCAAACTGACAAGTATTTCAACCATTGTTTTAGTATTACACATTGCTGTCCTAGGTGTAGTTGCTTCGTTCACAGATATCAGCATATAGAGTTGGTCAGGGTGAGAATTCTAGAAATTCACTGGTATTTTAAAAATCCTGACAGAGATCCTTAGGACCATTGCCTTAACCACATTGCTTATATAAATGTATGGTTTTGCCCCTGCCGTAATTGCTAAACTTTCTCCTTTCTCTCTCTTCATTGTTTAATCCTATACCTTTCAATTTTTATTTCTTCTTTTGATTTCTTACACTAGGGTGACAATATGCTATTTACACACGTGGCTTATTTCACTTATGAGTATATCTTCAAGTGGCATCCACTTTTATATGAAGGCTTTGAGGTTACTTTTCTTTACTGCTGAGTAATACTTCATTTGTAAAAACATGACATCTTTTTAATCCATGCCTCAGGTGATGGACATTTTGGTTGTTTGCAAGATTTAGCTATCACAAATTGTGCTGCTATAAATATAGGTGCACAAACACCACTATACTATGATGTTTTCAGTTATTTTGGGAAAAGCCCAAGATGTAAGATAACTGGGTTGAATGGGATTTCCAGTCCTAGTTTCTTCAGGAGTCTCCACACTGATTTCTATAATGGTTGCACCAGCCTACATTCCTACCAGCAGTGGAGAAGGGTTCCTTTTTCCCACAGCCTCCCCAGTGTTTCCTGCTTGATTTTTTTATGAGAGCCATTCTTTCTGGGGTGAAATGGTATCACTGTGTTGTTTTAATTCTCATTTCATGGATGACTAGTGATGTGGAGCATTTTTTTCATGTATTTATTTGCTTCTTATATTTATTCCTTTGAGAAATGTGTGTTTAACTCAGATGCCCATTTTTGGATTGGGTCTTTAAATTTTGGAGCCCTAGTGTTTTTTAGTTCTTTATAAATTCTAGAGAGCAGACCTCTGTCAGAGTGCTTATTAATTAAGACTTTTTTTCCCAAAATTTGTGGGTTTTCTTTTCACTTGGCTGATAATTTCTTTTGAGGTTCAAAAACCGGAAGTCCCAGTTGTTAATTCTTTCAAGTATTACCCATGCAGTTTGATTTTTGTCATGAACTGTTTGCCTACCCCTATGTATTCAAGACTTCCATCTAGTTTCTCCTCCAGGAGACTTAGTATTTCTATTTACACCTTTAATCTATTTTGACTTTAGTTTGGTGAATTTTGATAGACTAGGGTCAACTTTTAGTTTTCAGCATGTAGAAAGCCAGTTTTTCCAGCACCATTTGTTAAAGAGGCTATCTTTCTTCCAGTAAGCGTGTTTGGAGGCTTTGTCGAAGATAAAATAGCTGAGTGTATTTGTAGTTGCATTTGAATCTTCTAATCTATTCCATTTATCCTTGGATCTATTTTTCTTTTGCCAATACCATGCTGATTTTATCACAGTAGCATTGTGGTACAGTTTCAAGTCTGGAATTGTAATACCTCCTGCCTTGCCTTTGTTGCCCAGGATAGCTTTTGCTATTGTAGGTTTTTTTCTGGTTCCAAATAAATTTTAGGAATGATCTCCTTAGGTCTGTGAGATATATTACAGGTGTTTTTATAGGGATTGCATTAAATCTGTATATAAATTTTAGGAGTATGGCCATCTTCACAATGTGGATTATTCCTATCCAGGACAGAGAATATATTTCTAGTTTTTGAAATCCTCTACAATCTCCTTTTTCAGAGTACTGTAATTTTCTTTTGCTTTTTTTTTTTTTTTGTCTTTTTGAGACAGGGTCTCACTATGCAGTTCAGGCTAGCCTTAAGCTCACTTTGTAATTCCGACTGGTCTCAAACTCACAACAATCCTCCTGCTTCACCCTCCCGAGTGCTGGGATTACAGGCCTGCACCACCTGTAATTTTCATTGAATAAATCTTTGACTCCTTTAACTAGATTAATTCCATGATATTTCATTTTCTATGGTGCTATTGTTAAAATTATTGATTCTCTAATTTCTGTTATCTGTGTAGAAGAGTGCTATTCACTTTTGAGTATTGACTTTGTGTCCTGCTATGCTACTGAATTTGTTTATTAATTTTTGTAATTTCTTGGAGTTCTTTTTTGGGTTTTCCCCCAAAAAACTCCATGGCATCTTCAAATAATGATAATTTAACTTCTTTACCTATTCTTAATCCTTTCATTTCTCTCTCTTGTCTAATGGCTTTAGCTAATGATTCAAGAACTATATTGAGCAGGAGTGATGATAGACGGCATCCCTGTCTTGTACCAGATCTGAGACTAAAACATTTTAGCTTTTCCCCCTTTAGAATTACGTTAACAGTTGGGTTGTCATAGATGACTTTTATCAGATTGAGGTAGGGGCCATCTATTGTTTGGCATTCTGAACATGAATGAGTGTTGGACTTTATCAAAAGCCGTTTCTGCATTAATTGAGATGATCACGTGGTTTTTGGATTTGGCTCTATTGATATAGTGTATTACATTTATAGATTTGTGTATGTTGAACCATTCATCCCTGGGATGAATCCTATCTGCTCAGGGTATATTATCTTCTTGATGATTTGCTGTATTCTGTTTGCTAGGATTTTAATGAAGATTTTTGTGTCTATGTTTATGAGGGAGATTGATCTGTACTTCCTTTTTTTAGTTGCATTTTTCTCTGGTCTTTGTATCAGTATAATACTTGCCTCCAGGAATGATTTTGGGAGAATTGTTTCCTTTTCAATTTCACTAAAGAATTTGAGGAATATTGGGATTATATCTTCTGTAAATTTCTTGTACTATTCAGCTATGAATCCTTCGGGACATGGACTTTTCTTTGTTGGTAGATTTTTTTTTATTACATTTTGAATTTCATTGGCTGTTATTGCATTATTGAGACTTGTTGTATCTTCTTCTTGGTGTTTTCCACCCTTCTACGAATCTGTCCATTTCTTCTGTGACTTCGATTCTGTGACAGTAAGATTCTCATGTAGTTATTGACAATCTTCTGAATTGTCACAAGGTCTGTGGTAATTTCACCCTTTTCATTTCTTATTGCTTAAATTTGAGGGTTTTTACTTCTTTTTGATGAGGTTAGCTGGGGGCTTATCAATTTCATTTAATCTTTCAAAGAACCAGCTTTTTGATTCATCAATTCTTTTTATTGTTTTCTTTGTCTCTTTTGTATTAATTTTTGCTCTATTTTTTTTTTTTTTTCAGAACTGGGGATTGAACTCAGGCCCTTGTGCTTGCAAGGTAAGCACTTGTTCTACTGACGTATCTCCCCATCCCACCTCTGCTCTAATCTTTATAATTTCCTCCTGTCTTTGGGCTGTGGGTTTGGTTTGCTCTTTTCCTAGATTGCGGAGGTGAAGCCTTAGGATATTCATTTGTTCCCATTCTGTTTTCCTAGTGTGTGAGCTCATAACTGTAAATTTCCCTCTAAAACTGCTTTCAGTGCTTCCCATAAATTCTGATAAATTGTCTTTGAATTTTCATTGAATTGTAGATATTGTTCAATTTCTTGTTTAATTTTGTTTGTAACCCATCAGTTGCCCAGGACAGTATTGTTAATTTCCATATATTTATGAGGTTTTTGTAGTTTATTTTGTGATTTATTTCCAGTTTCATTGCACTGTGGTCAGATAGTATGCATGGGATAATTTCTGTTTCTTGCATATTCTTAAGCATGACCTATGTAGTATGTGGTCTGTTTTAGAAAATGTCCCATGTGCAACTGAAAAAAATGTCTATTTTTCTGTGGTTGGGTGTAACACTTTGAATATGTCCACCAAATACATTTATTCCAAGCTTTGCTTCGGTTCTGCTACTTCTTTGCTAATTTTTTGTCTTCTTTACACATCTTTTTGTGATAAGGTGGTGTTAAGGTCTCCTGTTAAGACTGTGGTATTGGATATTAGATTTTTCACGTCTGTTAAGATTTGCTCCTGTGTTTGGTGCATACATATTAATGGGTGTTACCTCTTCTTGGTATTTTCCCCTAACCAATATGTAGTATCCTTCTTTATTGAGTTTGATCATTCTTGGTTTGAAGCTCAGACTCCTCAAATAGAATTGTTACCCCTGCTTTTTGCTGAGGCCCTGGGTCATGTAGCATTGTTTTGCAACCTTTGATTTTCAACCTGTGAATTTCTTTATGAGTTAAGTGTATTTCTTTTATATAGCATATTGTTGGATTTTGTTTCTTAATCCACTGTGCCAGTGTATTTCTTTAATTGGTGAACTGAGTCCATTTACATTAATGGTTGTAATTGATATGTATTGATTTATGATTGACATGTTATTTACCTCCTGTTGTATGCTTCTTTTTCTCTTGTGTTTAATTGTTTTCCCTATTTGGTGAGTTCTTTCCATTCTCATTCATGGAGTTGTGGTCATTTTGGTCCCTCTCTAAAATACCTTTTAGTAGTCTTGTAGGCTTGGCTTTGTCATCACAAAATTCTTTAGTTGTTGCTTGTTATGAAGTATTTCTGTTCTATGACAAACTTAAAAGAGAGTTTTGAATGGTATAGCAGTCTCTGCTAGAATATATTTTCTCAGAAGACCTAAAGTACTTTGCTTCATGCTTTTCTTGATTTGATAGTTTGTGAAGAAATCTGCCATTATTCCAATGGGTTTTCGTTTAAATATGAGTTGTTTCTGTTCTCTAGCAGCTTTTTGTATATTATTCTTTTGCTGGATTTCTGGGATCTTGATGTGTGTGTGTGTGTGTGTGTGTGTGTGTGTGTGTGGTTTTATTTGTTTTGATGTTATTTAGAGTTCTACATGCTTCAGTTACCTGAATGTCAAATTGTTTCCACAGTTTTCTGTTATTACTTCTGCCCATATTCTTTATATATCATTTATATTCACTTTCTCATATGATGCCTAATAGTCTTACATTGCTACTTGGGAGTATTGGAAGCACCATAAAAATGCAAGACCCCAAACTAATGCCATTAAAAAAGTAGACAAATTCTCTAGCTTGGGTCCTTTTTTTCTCTTTAGAACGATAAATTCCATCTGAAAAGAGTCTTTGCAGTGAGGACAGATGAGACATTTATGGATGACAGACACACTCAAACACTTTTATTTGGAAACTTCTCTGAGCTCAGAAGGAGCCAGAGAAACAAAGCCAGTCCCAGCACATGAGGCACTTGGGGAGGCAGAGAGTTCAGGAACAGTCACACCCTGGGAGAAATCATTGTTTGGGAGAAAGGCCCCACACCCAGAAGGGACTGAGGAGGACCCGTGCCAGCCAAGAGAGCAGACACGATCTGGTCTGGGCCCTCTTACATGCAAACCCTTCCTCTTCCCTTCCTAGCTATGTGACTTTGGGTG
Source organism: Ctenomys sociabilis (assembly GCA_004027165.1). Lineage (NCBI taxonomy): Eukaryota > Metazoa > Chordata > Mammalia > Rodentia > Ctenomyidae > Ctenomys > Ctenomys sociabilis. Next base: position 94,425 of record PVKA01000349.1, read on the forward strand.
ACATTCTTAACCTCTCTGTGCCTGAATTTCTCTTTTGTAAAAGAAAAATTATAACAATCATACATTCTTATCTATAAATATTTCATGAGCCATGGACCCTTTGGAAGCTGACAAAGCTTATAGATTTTTCCCCCTGAGAATTTAGTTTTTCAACACACACAATAAAATACTAATTATATGAAAATAGTATCAAAATATTAAAAATACAAATTTATAAGTTAGCCATTGTGGTAGTTGATACATTGTGTCAACTTGCTGAATCAGTTCCAGCAGTCCAGGCCTGGGGGCCCTGCCCTGCAGGAGGGCAGGGTCCAACCTGAGGGCATGATTGGGTCCAGTTTGGGGCACTATTGGGCTGGCCCTGGGGTGTGATTGGTTCCACCAGAGGGCCATGGGCTGCCCCAGAGTGACTGAGCACAAAAAGTGTGTATAAAGGAGGTGAGGAAGGCTTCCTGGCCACCTCACCCAACTTCCTTGGGGGAGTTCCAGTCCTCAGAGGGGCTTGATCTTCACAGCTGCACCCTTCTTGGAGCCAGTGGAGTATGAACTGAAGCCTCTACAAACTGTGAGCTAAATAAACCTTTCTTTCCTTCAGTTTGAGTGTTGGGTATTTGTCTCAGCAACAAGTAAAAAAGACAACAGTATATGTGCTTCTTTATTAAGGTGTTAAATAATAAGATTGAGCAGTAGGTCTAATAAGCACCATAATTTCAAAGTGGCAAGAATGGCTTTTGCGAAGTGTACAACTACCTCACAGGACAGGAATTTGTCTGTTATTTTTGCTGTTAATACTGCAGAAAATGCTCAGTTTTAGAGAGTATCAGCCAGCACAGAGATACTATTTTTCTCTTCCAAGCTCTGCCAGTCCTTAAATCAGCCCCAAGAAGGTGTCCATGGCCCCGGGGTAAGTAAGCCCCATCCTAAGAACATTTTAAGGAGGTGATTAACAAGTTCATTCATTTTCTATTTTTTAAACCATTTCTCTATTAGCACAGTGTTCACAGACCCAAGGCTAGAGATGGGTCCCTGCCTGCTTCGTGCCATCTGTATTGTCTTGTTTAATCCTTGCCACAGCCTTTCTACCCAGCCCACATTTCCCCTGTTTTACTGATAAAGAAACAGAGATTCCAAAGAGGGGGGATCCTGGGCCAGTTTTGCAAAGAATTCTATCTCTAGCCCATCCCATGGCCAGAAGCCTCCACTGCAGAGCGTTTCCTGCTTAATCAGAAGGTGCCAAGCACTGGCTCCTTCAGCTGTACACTTTTTGCTTAACTTGGCCTGGGAGGACAACTGTCAATCATCCCCCCATTCACTCACCCAGCACTCACAGAGCACCCAAGGTATGCGGGCTCTGCGGGTAAAGGCCGAGTGGCACATACCCCAACTGTTACAAATGCCCATGCACACGTGCAATGCATGCCAGTGTGTTCCAGGCATAATAGGTATTTCAAGAGCTCCAGGAGCTCTAAGGAGGAAGGTCAGTTTTCTTTGGGGTGAACCTTGTGAGTATACAGGGAAGATATTTTCAAAAGTTGTGCCATAGAAAACAAAGGGTATCCTGCAGTAAGAGAAGTGGGGGTGACCAAAGATGGAGGAGACTGTGTTGGGCACTTAGCGTTTGCTAAGGAGTGTCACCTGTCATTATATTTCATTTCTGTGGCAGTCTTCCTAGACAGGACACAGTACCCCCACTAACAGTGGAAAAAATGAGGTTCAGAGAGGCTCAGAGGTTTGTCCAAGGTCCTACAGAAGAGAGTGGTACAGCCAGGTTACTACCTGAGATGGCAGCTGCAGGAGACCCAGAGCAGGGACACTGCCTGGTGACTTGAGTCCAGAAGAAATAATGGGGAAAGGGTACAGGAACTGGAGAGCCACCACTGAGGGTGTCGCCCTGGAGGGTGTGCACCCCTGCTGACTGACCACTATCTTCTTGGTCCTGAGGCTGGCCCTGTGTCCCTACCCTTTATGGTGGGGATTATCTCTCAGCCCTTCAGGTCTCGGGGTCTGTTTCCCATCCCAGCCAAAGCACCACTAAGCATCTGATGTAGGTACAAGTCCCTTGAGGGTCTTACAACTCTAGTTTTGCTGCCAGCTGGAAACAGCCACACAAGAGGGATTCCAGGTGACCTGTGTGGAAAAGAGACAAGCTCCAGGGGCACCCAGCCCAGGCTGTAGAATCAGGATCAAATAAAGGCCATGACTTTCTAAAGTCGTTAAGCCATAGGATGCCCCATCACACAGCGATCATTGCAGAAGCCGTTGCCACTTGGAGCAAATCTGCATGTGGAGTTCAGTTTAATGATAGCTCCCTCAGGCTCCCCAGGCTACTTTCCCAGGAATATGTAAGTGCCCTCTGTGCTGGACAGCAATGCAGGCACCCACTGGGTCTGGGGTCTCCATTGGAAGCTGGAAGCAAGCAACCTCCCATCCACGGCAGAGGGCGCTGTTTCACTGTCACGGCTCTTGCTAGCCACCCTCCAGTGCTGCTGGTGGAGGCAGCCACCAAAGTAAACTGCTGTAGTTTACTTTCTCCCACCTCAGAAGCACCCAGGACCCTAGAGGCTCACCTGTTTGCTTCTCTCTGCACATGTGATTTTATTTCTATTCACGCGGAACCTTCCCACTGGGAACCCAGATCCTCTAGGGAGTGCACTATCCAACACAGCCTGAGCCTTCCCTGTACACAGGCCCTCAGTGTACAGGCTTCTGCACTGCCCCTGTCCCTGGGTTCCTCCTGTGTGCCACCACCCCCTTAGCCCCACAGCAATGTGAGACTCGTACAATTAGCCCATTTCAACAAGGGCAGACTTGAAGCTCAGGGGGGTGGTGTGCTGGCTACCCGTCTGCAGGCAGCACACCGGGCCTCTGGACGTGGACTGTCTGGCTGCAGAGCTGGGGCGGCATCCACACTGCGTGACGTGCTCTCTGAGAAGGAAAAAGCCTGCAACCGAGAGTCAGGGTGACTGGAACGTCCACAGTGTGATGAAAAAAAAACATGGAGGCTGTTGAAATTTAAGATTTTGTTACACTAAATGACAAGATGGCCATTAACCCCTATCTACTTCCTCTCTGCTCCGACACACTCATCCCCCCATTCTGGCCACTTTCAGAAGCAGGTCCTCTTTCACGAGTGGCTTCTCAGTGGCGTGCTAATGTCTACCTCAATGCCTTGAAGTGATTCAAAAATTTCGCAGCAGTTTCTGTCACAAATGCCACCTTGAACCCTAATTTATGTTATATGCTAGGTCGCACACTGTGGGACTTTTGACTCTTCCCTGAAGCCAAAATGACCTTGGAAGGTAAAGTTTGAATTGATTTAGGACATCGTGGCAGCTGTGATAGCAGACCCTCATGAAAGAGAGCTTCCAGGACAGCTTCCAAAAGCATTAAAGATGATGGGAATAGTGCACTTGATGGGAGGGGAAAATGTCTTATGGCATTGTGTCCTTTACTGCAATAAATTTTTGCTAAGGATTTTGACAGGCCAGGGAGATGGCTCAGTAGAATAAGCACTTGCCTGACAAGTGCAAGGACCTGAGTTCAAACCCCATTCCACAAAAAAAAAAAAAAAAAAAAAAAAAAAGCATTTCAATGTTCAATATTCTTGTCAATCACTGCTTTTTGTCATCTGGGGGTGACTGGGACCGGGAGCTGAGCAGACCTGAGTGGGGCAGGGATGCACAAGAAGCATCCATGATTTGCAGAGGTGAGTCTCTTTCCCTGACTATGATGACCTGGGGCCATGATGTCCTGCTTTGGCAGGGCTCAGTGGTGCCTGGCCTCATCACTCTTCTCCCCACCAGCTCCTTCACTTGAGTCATCAGATAGGGCTCCTTACACAGCACTGCCCTGACCACAGCTGCTCCAGGAGGACATAGGAGGAACATAATGCATGGTACAGGCACCTCCATGTAACTGAGCCTGTGCAGAGACTGGGCACCCAGAGCCTTCTGTAAACAACTACAGCTGCAGGAGCCATACTTCAGATCCAGGGTCCTCACCTTGGGACATCACTGTCTTGGGCTGAGTCACCCAACATGCAGACCAGGTGGGGCTTTGGGGATCAGTGAAGGAGCTGCATACTCAGCAAATGCTTTCTGTAACTGCAAGAAAAAAAAGGAAAATAAAAGAGACCTTAAAGGGGTAAACCAGGGCCAGGTGATGGCTCAGTGGAATAAGCACTTCCCTGGTAAGCACAAGGGCTTGAGTTCAATCTCTGGTTCTGCAAAAAGAAAGAAAGAAAGAAAGAAAGAAAGAAAGAAAGAAAGAAAGAAAGAAAGAAAGAAAGAAAGAAAGAAAGAAAGAAAGAAAGAAAGAAAGAAAGAAAGAAAGGAAAGGGGTAAACCAGAGCTCGTTGAAGTTTATGTATTTACAGTCCGGAGCCCACTCTGGACAGTGATTTTTTTGGATTATGAGAGAGGGACACCAGCATCTCAGGTGGGGCCTGTCAGGGCACTAGTGTGAGCTTTCCCAGGCCTGCTCATGGCCAGCTTCCCATCCAGAGAACAAAGCGGCAGTGCTCCTTTGTGATCCCTACAGGTATCAGAACTGCCTGGCAGGCGGGGGATCTGATTTGAGGACCTCTGCTCTGAGTGCAGAGGTGGGATTCAGGGTCTGCACACTCGCAAGGCAAACTCTTCTGGCAGGGCAATCCTTAAAAACTGGCCCTGAATACCACCATAAGTATGAGAAGCATTATCCTGGTTTGTTTAGGCCTTAAGAGGGAAGATGCATTTCTGCAATACAAGCAGGTATGTTCTAGACCAACCAGAGTGGTAGCTTAACTGTGTCAGGTGCCCATTCAGAGATTCTATGGCCTGGATCTTGAAACCCCCCTCAAATGTGCAAGGTGGCAACATTGAGAAGTGGGGGAAACTCCAGTGAGTGGGAGGACCTTAGAGGCATACCCTTGAAAGGAAGTGTGGGACCCCAGCTCTTTCTTCATTATTTTTCATTTCCTGGTTGATGAGGATCATTTCCTGGTTGATGAGGGTCATTTCCTGGTTCATGAGGGTCATGACAGATTTTTCTCTGTCAAATGCACCAGCCACAACATGTGGTCCCAGCCATAGAGCCAATGGAGCTTGGATTAGAACTTCCAAAACCGTGAGCCAAAGTAAACCTTTGCTCTTTGTAAGTTAATTATTTCAGGTATTTTATTGCAGTGTCAGAAAGCTGGCTAATGCAAGACCTGCTGGCTTGAACCTGCAACAATAATCCCAGATGAATCGTTCCTTCTTAGAACAGTTGGAGTGGTGATGTCTCCTTTCTAAGGGCTCCAAGAGAGGTAAAACACTCTCCCAAGTCAACATGGTGGCAGGTCTTGCAGACCATTCTCTGGCTAAGGCCAGTAAGTTAGAGTACTGCAGTTCTAAATCTTAGCTTTCAACACTCACCTTCCATCCAGATGCCCACAGCTCCCCCAGTACTATGAGACGAAACTTGAGACCCCCACCTTCAGCTATGTTTTCTATTTCTTAATTTTCTGAAAATATGTGAATATGTTATCTTATTTAATACAAAAATCCTTCCAGTAAGTTCTTTTTTATTTTATAAATAATAAATCCAGGACCCAACGAGGCAGATGCAGAACACATTGGGTGCCACAGCTGCTCCTCCTTCTAACACACTAAGATTTCCTCTGCCATCCTCCAGGAAGGGACAAAGACTAGGGGTGCACCAAAAAGAAGAGGTTAATACAAACACATGGGGCCAGTAAGATAGTTCAGTGGACTAAGAGCCTGCTGAGACAAACACAGGGACCAGGGTTTGATCCCTGTTGGTCCCACCCCCAAGAACGCTGAACCAGTCGCAGAGATGGGGCATGATAGTGCACACCTATAGTCCCAGCACTGGGGAGGCTGAAAACAAGAGGATCACCATGACTCCCAGCTGCACAGTGAGACCATGTACCAAATACATGTTTAAAAAAAATGAAAAAAATAATTTAATAACAATTTATTTAATACACTATATCCAAAATAGCATTATTTCAGCAAACAATCAATATGAAAATTATATCATATTTTGCATGCTGTTTTTTGGCAGCAATCTTCATAATCTGACATTGGTATCTTTTATAGCACCTCTCAGTTTAACTTGACTCATTTCAAGTGCCCAATAGCCGTGCATGGCCGGTGGCTGCCACAGCAAACAGCACTGCTCTGAGCCTGCTTTTTTGTGGTTTTCTAGATGTGTCTGCTTTTAATTTACACTATAGTTTTTGACACCTGCCATCTCCCATATGTTTTTCTCTGAGTATTTGGTTGCTGTGTTGTTTGGTACATATGTGTGTATGTGTCTTCCCTAGAAAATATGTCCTGCCTGACTCTGCCATGTGCCTCTTTGCCCTACTGATTGCTTTCAGTCTTTACTTTCACTTGTATGCTATTAGTCACACAACCATCTTGCCTCCTGTTTGCTTATTTCTTGCTTTCATTTTGACATCTGGCTGGAGTCAGGCATCTTTCTTCTAAGACCTTACAACTCACGTTACCCAGCTACAGTCAGTCTCTGCTGCTTTTTCCGGGTTATTTCTCTCTTTATGATGAAATGACTCTTCACTCCTACTCACTTTTTTCTAGTGGAAGGCGTTTGCCGACTTATGAATCTGGCTGTCATACACGTTAGCTCCTCTGACCTCTCTGAGCCCAGATCAGCTTCCTGCATTCTCCCATCTAACATGACACTGAGCACCAATCTTCTCGCCTTTGCTGGGGCAAATGCTTGACCTCCTGGCTCTCTGTCCTTTCTTTGGAGACATCCTGACCCAAGTAACTCTGATGAGCCAACCACTGTGGGCTCTGTCCACTCCCAAGTCTCTTCCCTGCCACTGTGTGGAAAGCAGCCCTGGTACCAGATAAGGCTGTCAGAGGCTCTGAGGAACACCAAGGACTGAGAAAGGGGGCTCCTGCTGCATTGGAGCAGTTCAATCAGTTCCACTGCAGAAGGCAACAGACAAGTTTTTCTTAATAAAATCTCTATCTATACAAATATCCTGCATCCAGAGCCCAGCCATCCCTGACTAGGAGATGTTTTGTTTTTAAAATTATAATATTCATTCCCCCCATTCTTTTATGTTTTGGGGGTGGAGGTAATAAGGTTTTGTTTGCCACAGAAACAGAGGGGAATGTTTCCAGTTCTTTAATTGAAATGATCTAGTATGCAAACAACAAAAATTTGAGCCTCAAATGTGCGTCTGCAGAATTGAGGGGTAATGACCCCAGCTCAAGATAGAAGGCGATGATCCATTTCACTGTCTAAATCCATAAGCATCTGTCATGTGCAGAAGGCTCCTGGGGGAGCTACCAGAGCCCAGAGAGGAGCTCCCTCTCTCCCTCTTCCCAAGTTGCCTTCCTCTCTCCCATCCATCCTCTAGTTCATCTGTCTCATCAGAGAGGCCTGTGGCAAAGAGTGAGCAAAGTGGAGAACGTCAGTCTCATTGTCCAGAGGGTGGCTCCGGAGCACAAGCCCGCGGACCTCAGAGAACTTCATAGGCCTTGGGCACAAAGTTACTGGGCTGCTGTGTGACCAGGTGAGTGTTAACCTTTCTAAGCTCGGTTCCTGCTCTGGCAAGCAGAACTGATTCCCTGAACTTGCAGGGCTGCTGGGAAGACCACATTAAGGGCAGCATGGCTGGGAAAGGCATAGGGCCACCTACAGCACTGCCGAGGGGCATGGGCTAAGCTCCAAGGAGCAAGGGTGCTTCTGGGGAAGGTCTGAACCTAGATCCACTGCCTCGTCGCCAGGTGGTCTTAGTAGCTCCCCCAGTGCTCTGAGCCTTTGGGGCCCCATCATGAAATTGGGATCAACCACAGCCCCGTCAGAGTGTGACTACAATAATTCAATGTCACAAGTATGGTTACCGGCACAAACAATCCCCCTTCAATGGTAACAGTGTGCTTTACATAAGGACTTCACAATTCCTCTTGCAGCTAAGTTGCTTGATGACCTGGGAAAATCACTCTATCTCTTTGGGTGTTAAGGTTTTGATCTAGAATGTTCCCAAGACATCATGCTTAGAATTGGGGCTTCTGGATGGGGCTGGACCATCAGGTGCTCTACTCATCAGTAGATTCATCCATTAACAGATCAGGAACTGAGTGTCCTATTCTGGGGGAGGCCCAACCAGAAAAGATGGCCACTAGGGGTGTTTATCTCTTTCCAGAGGTCCCCCTTACTCTTTTTCCTGTCTACCACATGGAGAACAACTTTCCTCTGTAGAACCCTTTCCACATATGTTCGAGCCAACTCTGGATAAAAGTCATGAATGAAAATCAACTTCTCCCTTTAAATCTGGATGCTGAGTACGGTGTCCCACAGATAAGAAAGCAACTAAGACATTAAATCAGGCCACTCCCAGTCCAGCATGTCACTTCCATAGTGGGACTGAACCTGACCCATTCAGTTGAAGGTCTCGGGACAGCGAGACTGACCTCACCCAGGTATAGGATCCCAGGGTCTGGCAGGAGTGCTGGTGGGGCCACCACCAGAAAGGAATGTGGGTATGATGGTTCACCTAGGACCAGCCTCTTTTCTGAATCCCTACTGTGTCATCTCCTAGTGCTTCTATAACAAATTACCACAAACTAGGGGGCTTAAACTAATAGAAGCTGGTCCTTTCACAGGGTGTGTGCTAGCATCTCAACTTCAAGCCTCACAGATTTGGTCATCAGTGGCACTGAGCAGTTCCCTCCCAGCTTCTGTCACTTGACCTCTGATGACCTTCAGCTCTCAGTTGTGTCCTTCCAACCCCCACCACCAGCTTCACATGGCCTTTCCCCTGTGTGTCTCCTCTGTTCTTAGAAGGACACCATTTCTGGCCAGGTATATAGCTCAGCAGCATATGTGCCAGCCTGGGAAGTGCAAAGTCCTGAGTTCAACTCTTAGTACCAAGAAAAAAAAGAAAGATACCCCTTCCATAATTTGGGGCCACCCTGTCATTATGACCCCATATAAACCAGTTACAACTGCAAAGACCTTATTTTCAAGCCAGATCCCATTCTGAGGCTGTGGGTGGACATGGACTTGGGAGGCTCGCACTCAGTCCCCCACACTGCTGTAGGAGTTTTGAGACAACACGCAGCAATCCTTCCTTTCCACAGTTTCATCTGCCTGCTCCTGTGCAGTCAGCAATGGCCCACAGGCAGCAAGGTTGGACCCCTAGGGGCTGTATCGCTTATTTTACCTGATTTTTGTTTTAAGTTACAATAGCCACAATGCAGCTCCAAGCAGTGTTTGCAAAATAGGGCCTTGGAGGGGAGCAGTCAGTGAGCCAGGATGGCTGTGCTTCCCAGGCCAGAAATGGCTCACTGGGTAGGCATAAGCCTGGAAGCCCTTCCAGGAGCCCATCTGTCCATTTGCCCTTCGGTCCTACGCTTTGAACAGGAGTGCCACTGGCATGCTCTTCCCTGTAAGGGATAGCACCTCAAGGTAGGGGCACGGAGGGACTTTGTCCACCCCACCCCCTGTAGATACTGCAGACACCAACCTAGGAGTCTCAGGTCCTCTCACCTGTGCATGCAGATAAGGGGCACTGAGGGGAGATGTCGGGTCTCTGTGTGGCTCAGCTTCCTGTAGCCAGTGCTAGTGACACCTTCTGAGATCCACCACAGGGCTTCCAGAATTTCTTTGCATCAGGGCTGTGAGGTGGAAGTCCAGCCCCTTTCTAAACCTGCCTCAGGACGGGCAGACTGTCTGGGCTGGTGACAATGGCAGCCACCACTGGAGACTGGTGTGGCCCAAGAACATGTTCCCCACTGTCCCTAAAATAGAGGGTCCCCCGATTTCTGGGGTGTCTCTGAACCTGTGGGTACTTCATTTCAAAAGGGATTTCTGGCCCACTGCCAATGACCGGAGACCCAAAGGGGAAGCATGAAAGGTAGGATTCAGTCACTGTGACCCCAGATAAGGTAGGTTCTTTGAAATCTCGCCCTAGACCCCTCAAAAGATAGTCAGAGCACAGAGAGCTGCTGTTTGCACTATCTTTGAAAATTAGGAAAGCATAACCCTTCCTGGATGGAGGAGCTGTACCTGCAGGGGTGTTTGTGCAGTGCTCGAACTGTCCAGCCATGCAGGGCAGCTTGAGGATCCCTGGGGTTCACCCTGTGTGGTGGGGCACAGCTAGCGAATCAAATCAACAGAGAAAAGGACGTGCGCATGTGTGCAGGGTGGGCCTCCCACCCGCTGAGCCACTCACCACGTCATTCACCTCTTCCGGGCTACTGCTGAACAGGAGATGCACATCGGTGGCCCCCTTGGAATTCCTTTCCCACCAGCATATCCCTGAGTGGATACAGTGGCCCAGAGTAGCTGCTAATGCCCACACAATGCTGTGCGGAAGGGGGCATGTAAGGGATCATAGTCAGCCAGCCTGCCTGGCCCCTGCCCTCCATCCTGGCCACTTGCATCCTGAGGGAGTCTGCTGCTGCGGTCCTGAGTGCCTCCAAGAGCTCCATTTGCCAAGCACACACAATTAAGGCCACAGTTGCCAAGATCAGCTGAACAGATTTATTCCAGGATGTGGCAAAGCTTGAGGAGAGGACTGGATCAGGGAGGCAGGAGATGGTCCTGAGGGGTGGAGGAAGAGCTGGGTGGAAGGAAGGAAGGTGGGGTGCAGGGCCCAAGGGCAGGCCTCTGGGCTGGGGCTTCTGCCTGGGTCATCCTTGCAGACCCTGGGGACTCATGGCTCCACTCCATAGATGTGGCCAGCGGTGCAGAGAGGGGCTGTGACACCTGATTAATGTCCCACCAAAGTGCAGGGCAGGGCTGACATTCAAACTTAGGTGGCTCCATTTAAGGCACCTGCCATATGTGGGCACAAGAATGTGAGAACAGAAATTTTTCTGTTTATTTGTTTTTCTGAGACAGGGTCTCATCCTGTGGTTCCAGCTGGCCTTGAGCTCCCTGTGTAGGTCAGACTGGCCTGGAACTCATGGGGACCCCACCTCAGCCTCCTGAGTGCTAGGATTACAGTGTGAGCCACCAAGATTGGTGGAAACAGACATGCTTATTGCGTACTGGCCTGGAAAACACTGAAACCTAGACTTGCACCTGAGGAAGGTAAGGCAGGTGCCAAGGACAGAGTTCACAGAGGACAAGCAGAGAATGACAGCCATGGTGCAAGAGGTCCCTTTGCTGGGCCATAGGGGCTAGGAGCAAGACAGCCCTCTGGACGTGTTCCTGTGACCCACTGCCTTCTACTGGGTCCTCTTTGTCTAAAACTTCCCAGCATGCCTTTAAATTATGAGTACAAGAAGGGGTGAATTTACTGCTGAGATGAGAGCCCTCACAATCCCTCACAGTCCCAGTGCCCCTCAATTGGCATCCAAGTCCCAGCAGGTAGCTTTCAGGGACATTTTAGGCCCAAATTGTCAGAGAGCAAGGCAGTCTCCTATAGCTTTTATGAGTCCTGGGAGGTACACACTGTCACTCTGCTATATTCCATCCATGAAGAGCAAGCTTCACATTCTAGCCCACACTCAAGGGGAGGGAAATGTGTCTGTATGTGTGGACATATTTTAAAGTCATTGCAGAGGTAATAAAAAAGAAGGCAAAGAATTGCAGGAGACACAGCCCTGCATGGGGTACAAGGTATGGGTGGAACAGGTCTGTCATATTCAGATCATACATGGTCACTTAACTCCTGCAGATTCTCTCAAAATTTTGTTCCATGAGCCATAGTAAAAACCCATCATGACCTCTTTGCATGTGCCCATGTGCCTGAAACAGAAGCTCACAGTGCTTCAGTGGTACCATCTGCACTGCCATCTAAATTATTCCATTTCCTGCTATTTTATTCCATTCTCCTGGGTATGTTCTTAAAATATTGGTATTGCTAACTAAATTTACTTCACAACCCACTAATGGTGAGCAACTTAGTCTCTAAAAACAAACTACTCTCCCAGAGCGTGCTTTTTGCGGCACACAGGCAGCTTCCATTTTCCACCTGATTTGGGGCACTCCAAGGGTCTGACCAAGTTTCTTGACCTACTTTTCAACCCTCAACACATACACATTTTTGATTTTGAGCTCTGTGGTCACTGAGTCATTAAAGGTGTGAAAAAGACCCTGAGCTAAAAGTGATACACTCTCCTCTGCAGTGCCCATGGCAGACATCCACAATCAATCACAGAGCTGCTCCCATTCAGCTCTGTATAAACTGAGAATTCTTGCTAACCCAAGGCTGTAGCCATCTATTTCTTGAGAGATTAAAGGTTAAAAATCAAATTCTCTGAAACTGAGAGAGATAAGGTGACTTTCTTAAGGTTCTACAATTGGATGTTACCTAGGCAGAAGCTGAAAGCCTGTTTCCCAGATCCCTAGATTGCCCAAGGAGCCACATGGAGAGGATTGATGATCCCCTCTCATGGGACTGGAGAGTGGTAACAGGTGGCTGAGAGACACTAGGCCCTAGATACCAGCTGGCAGGGATGGACTTGACTAGAAGATGTGATGGTCCATTCCAAGTGCTGTCTACATCCCAGGGAAAATCCCAGCTACAGTTGAGGGCCAGAGCCTCCCCCTACTCCCAACCATCATTCATGTGCCCAGGTTGGGACCCTACACTATCTTATGAGGCTGCTACTCCTCCTCATGCTCAGGTGGCAGGACAGATATCCATGTAAGGACAGACATAAAGAAGGCTGTCGGGAATCACAGGCTAGCAGGGTGTCATTCTTGAGCTGGCTGGGTATGTACTAAAACCCTAAGCGATAGCATTTGTAGTAGTCAGCTTACCCATTGCAGAGCCTCAATACCTGCAACGTAAGGAAGGGAAGTCTATCTGATTTGCAGTTGCAAGAGACTCAGTCCATAGTTAATTGGATCTGAGGCAAGAGCATCATGGGAGAAGGGCAACATAGAATAAAGCTGGCTTAGTTCACAGTGGCCAGGAAGCAAAGCAGGAGCCAGAGTTAGCCAGGAGCAGGGGAGTGATCAGATATAAGGTCCAAGGCCCTGCCTCTGTGACCTCCCACCCCTCAGCAGGTTTTACTGATCTGATAGGTGTTTCCTAATCCAATAATGTTGACATTTCAGGATTAGTGGTCATAGCACTTAACCCAGAGGTTGTGACACTTGATAAGGGGCATCTTTGAATGAGCAATATAGGAAAGAAATAGAATGCATGAAGCAGATTCAAAAAAATACAAGAAAGTAAAACCTTAATCACAGGCTGGCAAAACTGTTTGAATGAAAGTAAAGATAGAATCTGAGACTTTGAAGACACAATTGCAAGCAAACTTTTGTATCTCACAGGTTTTCCTTTTAAACCCTAAGAACAAACATTATGACTGCATAGCTAAGCAGATATTAGATGGGGAATGTGTACTTAAATTAGTTCCCCTAAGTTCTGTCTGATCACCTCCTGCTTTGTACCTGTAGTCTTCCATGCAAACTAGTTCACCCAAGTTATCTGTTGCAGTCTCTCAATCAAGAGAGAAAGAGAGAGAATTCTCTCATAGATCTGGCTCTAGCAAAGTGTCTCAGGTTACTGGGTCCAGATCTAGCAAGTTCAAATTTGTCCAGGTGAGCCTGGCATTGGCCTGCCCGCTGTGCTCTGCTTTGTCCCGCTGCAGCCCATGGAAGCAGATCCAATGTGCCCCTCTGGAAAGATGTTCTGCTCCTGGTTTAGTTGGATGGTTCTCACCCCTTTCCTCTCTGCAGGGAGTTCTGCTGAAGGGTTCCACATCAGGCCTGTCTGATGGAGGAGGTTCAGGTGAGCATGCAGAAGTCCCCACATACTTACTGGGCCTGGGGTCTGGCTGAAGTAGAATTGGCAAGAATAGAAGGAAACACACCATACACCAAAGCTTCTTGATATGTAGTTTTGATGAGAAACTGCATGTTATTGGGTTAACTTCTTAACACATTTCATTTAGTTTCTTCCAGACTTAAAGAAGAGCAGGTGCTGTTTCATAAAGGCTTCTATGTGTTTATTTCTGTAATTAGCCACACAGACATATAAATCTCATCATCTATCTCAATTTAAATTCTGCAATTTATCAGATCAGCCTCCATCTACAATGTATAATAAAGCTATAAATCTTAAATTGATTCTGTTTTTTTTTGAGAGTCTTTGACTATTTGCATTATAAAAGGTTTTAAAATCCATGTCACTTCTGGTAAATCATTTCTATCAGACAAATAGTTATGACCAATGAAAGCTGTCCTTATTTCCTGACGATGAATCTCACCAATAATACTTGAACACATCTGGGGACCCACATAGTATGTAATAGAATTTCTAAAACTTCCTTGACAGACAGTCATTAAGCAGGACTTAAAAGGAAGAAATGAATTTCTCCAACCTAAGCGAATCCTCTTTTAGAATTCCTCCTCCCCACAGCTATCATCTGTTGTTCTTTAATACAGATAGAAGCAGTAACTCTCATCCCTATAAGTAAAGTGTCATAACCTCCTGCTCATGACATCTTGCTATCCCCAAGCAGGGCCACCAGGGCACATCAGGTTCCATTATGTCTCCATATTGGGTGAGGACATAAGTGGAAGAAGAATATATACAACCCAAAAATTTCTTTGTAGACTTTAAGAATTATTTATTGAAGTAACATTTGTTAGATATGCATACAATGCTCACTAGTTGTCTCAGAACTGGGTAGGCCCCCTTACCTTGGGAAAAATTATGCAACTTAGAAAAAATGTCTGTTTTGAGATAGATATCGATAGCATGAATGTTTATTGCCCAAGCACTTGTCCTACTTGTGTGTGCTAAAGTTTCTCTACAGTTTTCATCATTCTGTCATTCCAAAGAAGAGTTCATTACTGGAGACTATTGTTCTGTATCTTAGCACCATGACATACAGCATGATGGTTTCACCTAATACCAGCTCCAGCGCTGAAAATAATTTTGAAATAGGATGTAGGTAAGTTAATGGTTGAGTGAGAGATATTGATTAAGTCATTCCCTGCTAATCAACTGTATTGAAAAACAAGGCAGGAATTTGCAAAGAACTGAGCACCACTGTTAAATGATATGCAGAAGCTGGGAGAAGAAAGTGGGTGATGTGTGGACTGCTGTGAGAATTTGAATAAAATATTTGTAGGTAGAGAATTCAATGTTATTGAATTCAGTGTCTGGAAAAAAATAGACTCCCAATACAGAGATTTATGTGCGTATCTTATTTCAAATTTGTGTCATTTTTCTTATGTTTGTTAACAGATTAATTCAACATAAATGAGGATTTTTAAGAAAAATAAAAAAGCATTTGGACAAAGATGATCTAATTTTCACTAGTGAACAGAAAGATGGATATAAAACAGTAAAAGTATTGCTGTGACTATATTCAGAGCTGTAATTATTTAATTATAACAGTGAAGGAAATGGAGAAGTTTTAAGTAAAAGAATTAAACAGGGAGAAAAACTGATCTCACGTGGGTGACCTCCAAATGATAAGCTGAACCTCCAAATGACACAGGGAAAAACGATCTCTGGACCTGACCTGGATGAGTTCGTGTTCTCTAAAACTGCAGAATGAATTTTAGGAACAAATGGAGGTTATGAGCAGAATGTATTTATTGAGGGAAAGAAAGCTCCTGTTCGAGAGAGGGACAGGAGGGGGCCCAAGCGGGTAGTTCCCCAGGAAGCTGTCTCTTCCAGGGACTTTTGTGAAGGAAAACCATGTGGTGAGTCTGGTCTATGGTGGTGAAGAAAGACATGGGAACTCACTTAGGTGGATAAGAGGTTGGACAAAACAATGGTCAACCAGTGGGATTGCAACCACCATTGCTCAGGTAAAATTGATTAGGCCCAGGACCAAATGGAGTAGCAAGTCAAGTAGCAAGGGGGCATGAATGCAAAACAGGACCTTAGCTGGTGACCTTCAGACAGTGATTCCTCCTGAGTAATGGTCCGTCCTGGATGCCAGTCTTCAGGTTTGATTTACAGCAGGAGCTCCCATCCCTGCCACAGCTGTAAGGCATAAGACTATGGTATGAAAGATGACCCATTCATATTTAGCGACTGCTATGGGCTAGATGCCCCCCAACTCATCACGGCAGGAGCATAAGTCAGGTGGCAGGCTTAGACTGTTCAGTATCGGATTAAGGGTCTAATCACTGGATGAACCCACTGACTGGTTTAGCATAGTGCTGCCTGTAGATAGCAGGAAGGGATAACCTGGCGTTGGGTGGCACCAAGCAACGGGCTTTATAGACTGGATGAAATAGAAAGGGATAGAAAAATGAAGCAGATTTGCTGTTTCCTGCCCACCATGCGGTGGACTGTGCGTCCTCATGGTGCTGCCCTGCCTAGCAGCCAATTGACTATGGACTGAAACGTCTCCAGAACATGAACTAAATAACCCTTTTCTCCTTTAACTTGTGGAGGTGGAGTGTTTCTGAGTACAGATTTAGTGCCTCGTGAAGATTTTCAAAGGTTCCTAAAGTCCCCTGAACGTCTCCACTGGGATTTCAGGAGAGTGTGTGAAAGGATAGGCCTCTTGACGCCTGTTCTTTAGTTCCTGCAGGTTAAGAAAAAAATATGTCTATTCAAAGTAGTGAGAACATTTGTTTAGAATATAATGACTAACACCGAGATTCAGGCTGAAAAACTCCTTTAGTGCAGGATTTCTCCGCCTCAGCATTAATACAGTAATCCATCCACCCATGCCTCACCCAGGCGGGGACAATCAAAATTATCTTGAGAACTGGGCATGTAGCCCAGCAGTGCAGAGCCTGCCTGCGCAGGAGAGGCTCTGGGTTCTTTCTCCAGTACTGCCAGCTGTCCAAAAAATAAAAGTTCTATCAACATTAAACTTAGGAGATATCTGTAAATTTTAATCATAGACATATTTTTCTTTGAATTAAATAAGTCCAAATAAATGAACATTGATGCTGATTTTTAAATTGAAATAGGTAAAAAATGTCATCATGGTCATCACAAATTCAGGCATCCAAAAGCTTACTAAAAGCGTCTGCTTCTATCATTGAAAAATATAGCTAAAGGTGTCTGCTCAGTATTACACCTCTGCATAATCTCTCTGGACCCAGAGACTGGTAAAAACAGATGTGATAGCAGATGGTAGCAAGCAATGCATATTTTATAAGTGATTATCAACTTTTGCAAAATGATAGTGGTAATAATGAAATTCACTTTGTCTGGGATTACAAAAAAATTAAGTATTCAGTGGTAATGAAGGCACCTATTTTGGGTCACCTGGATATCACTTATCTCTCGCAGCAATGTTAAGCAGCAGCAGTTCAGCCTGAAATTACTTGTGCCTCTAAATTGAGATTCTTGTTTTTGCGAAGTGAGGTAGTTACTATATTTCATAAAAGGCAAGATAAATCTTTAATCAATTTGGTCATGCTTCAATTAGTTGCAAAACAAGATAACAGATAGACAGAAAAGAAGTAAAATCTGTCCCGCATCAGGTAAAATTTATTGCTATCATTTTGCAGAAGGGTCCCACTGATGTCATAAACTACAAGAATAAAGCAAGAACAGTTTATTAAAATCACATAAGAATACGGAGATGAGATAGCAGCTGTTGCAAAGTGTTCCACACTTTATACTGGATAATTCATTCATTCTCCCTGAAGAAAACAGTAAATTGATTTTTATTTCATATGTAGCTGTTCCATTAATTTTCCAAGCACAACCTTATGAAGATCAAAGTAGCAGAATTTGCTGACATTAGCATTGCCCAGCTGAGGGCTTATCTCTGCCTACAGGGCGAGTGAGACCACTGTCAGAAATGTGCCCGGACATCAGCTCCTGTCAAGGAATCCGAAACACAGAAATTATTGATGTGACACAGCTGCTGAGTTTGTTCCACTGAGATTCTTAAAACTAGTTTAAAACTTGGGATATGTGTGTCATGCTTTAAGAAAATATCTGTTTCATGGATTTTTTAATTGAAAGATAATTTTATTTCCACCATAATAGGAGTACATTTTCACTAGTCTTGGTCTCCAGTTGTCTAAGAACAAAAGTAAATCTTGCAGAGTTAGTTCAGTGATTTACTTATTTAACAAAATACCCATGCTGTCTTTGGTTGCAATATTTTGGGTCAGAAAATAAACCTTATATTTGTGAAGTATAATAATGTTCTCAATATACATTGTCTTATAATAAACCCTATGTTTAACTTTAGAAGTTTATCTAGTTAGTTAATTCTGTCCAAAGGCACATGTGCCCTTGGCTATCAGTGGAGGAAATGCTTCAGTTCCAGCTATGTACTGCTCCCATAACTGGCACTTGGGCAGCTATTATTTTGACCTCATGCAGAGACCAGGAATGATTACACAGTCTTCTGGAAACATTAACAAGATCAGTATTACTTTGCATTTTTTGTTAAGTCATTTTTACAGTATAAAAATATAAACATGGAAACATACTGACATAGTTGTGCTAATCACCTAGTAGGAAAAAAATAGTATGATGAAGTCATTTATCATTCGTGCCTGCTCATGACAGGCAAATCTTGTGTGAACACATTACAAACCCACAGACCTTGCTGAAGTCCATTAGTTGTTTAGCTCGCCTGACTGGGATGCACATGCTCCGATGCTTTTCCCTTTAAATCATGCTCATAATTCATAAATTTCAGTGAACAAAATAAAAAGCTTTCTAAAACTTGCCTCACTACGTCTTCCTCTCCCACAGATTATGTTCTATTCTATATATTTCCTCATTACTAGTATTTATTCATTACCAAAACCTTTAGATAATCCTGATTTCTTGATATTGTACCATAATATTCAAAGGACATTAGGAAGTTCCTTTTACTCTGATTTCTAAATACCTCTGGAAAATGTTCACAAAATCCCTGTCCTTCAGCATTTTTCAGGAAAGGCCACATCTTCTGGATCAGGATGGTTTCCACAGCAGCCTAACGCGTTCTTCTCTACAACCCTGCTGTAAGTCATTCTACATATTTTATGTAATTTGAGAAAAAAGAGAATGAAGTTGAATGGTCAGGGGTTAAGGAAGGAGCAGAGGCAGGTGGTGTGATTCTAGGAGGTCCAGGGGGATGGGTCTCGTTCTGGTAGTTATATTTCACCTTGACATCTGTGGTAGATACATAGATCTACAGCTGTAATAACATTTTTGGAACACGAAGTAAATCTGAACAAAGACAAATTATTTATTAATTAATCAGAATTTTGCAAAGTGGGACTCTAGGTAGCTCAGGTAGGCTTTAAACTCACTATAGGCCAGCCCAGCCTTCATCTATGGGAATCCTCCTACCTCAGCTTCCTATGAAGTTCTTGTTTGTGTTTCAAATGACTACAGTGATCCTAGGAGTATGATCCTTAGGAAATCTTTGCTCTGCCTATCTCAAGTTAGCCTATATCTAGCACGTCTTATATATGCCATATTCTGGAGTCGCCTTTCAGTAGCAGAAATAAATATAAAAGAAATATGCAGCTTAAAATATGCCATGCATTTGATTTATACTGTAGAAGGCACATTTCGTCTGGACTCCCTTTATATGCAAAGTATGAAGACACAGCAGTTACTGAATGAATAAATGAATGAATTTCTGATGAGCTAAGTGACACTACATGATGTTTTAATGTAAAATTATGTAACAGTTTATGTTTCTGTACTTAACAATGGATATTTGAAACTTCAGTGTCACAAGGGTTTGCATCTTTAAGCTTTTTCCACTTCTTATATATTACTTAGATCAGCTCTGAATTGTACTGCTTCTAGCAAAAAGCTTTCCCAGATTTTTTGTATTTTGAAAAACTTAAATTCTCATGTCACTAACATCTTCACACAATATGAATAATATTTTATTTAGATATAGCATTTGGTACAGACAACAAATTAATGATGTGAAAATAACAAAAACATTAAGAATATATATTGTAAGGAGTACAAATATTTATCTTCAAGATATCAACAGAAGCCGGGCATGGTGGCGCAGGCCTGTAATCCCAGCACTAGGGAGGCTGAGGCAGGAGGATTGTTGTGAGTTCGAGACCAGCCTGAGCTACAAAGTGAGCTTAAGGTCAGCCTGAACTGCACAGTGAGACCCTGTCTCAAAAAGACAAAAAAAAAAAAAAAAAAGATACCAACAGAATAGAAAAGACTAAATTTTAATCATTGAAGTATTAAGATATGCTGCATTAGTTTTTGTTAGAATAAAGAAAAAAATAAGAATACTGATTTAACAGTTTTGGGTTAATTTCTTTGTACTTGTTTTACAGAACTTGAATTTTACCTCAAGAGATCACCTGACAAAACAAAGCACCAGAGACCAATAATGTTAAGTACTAATTAACTTATATTCAAGCACTTGTCTGCTTCTGAAAGCACAAATTCAAACGTGAGCATGTATTAAACCAAACTGAAGAATTTGACCATAGAAATTATATTTACTTGTTTAGAATTCATGGCCAAATATTTCCAAGTGCCTATTTGAAATCAACTTGGAACCAAGACCATTTCAATTATTAGTGAAATCTTTAACTACTGAGATTCTTCTTAAATGTTATGGGAGAGGAGAATCAAGGAATAGGTGTCTTCCCCCAGTTGCATCACTGCAGTCTCTGCTGGTGTCTCCACCTTAATAACATCACTCATTTCCTTAGGAAGAAAATCACCACCACATACCCAACCTCTCTTCATGAAAACTCAAGGGAGTAAGCAGCTAAATGTCATGTAGCATTGTCAAAAGTGAGGTCACCAACAACAGATATTAATCTCAAACATAAGTGGTGATATAATGATCACTATTCAACCCCTAAATATCTATAGTTAATATTAGGACTGACCTTGTCAGACACAAAACTTCCATTTCTTGTTATATGGGTCTTGCTTTATCTTGGCCTTAACAATCCAGCAGAAAAGTATAAAAAGGAAAGCCATATGAATATGCTGAGCTATAAAAGGTTCAAGTCAACAATTTCTGACATTGCCAGTCTTACAGATAGCCCACTACTATTATGGACTACTATTATTGGAATATTTTGCTGAATTCATGCACCTTCAATATTTAAATGGGAATGGAATACACATCTCTGACAAAACTAAACCAAAATAGGATACAAATGAAAGATGATTTTGTATCTGTATATTCAAAATAGTTAGGATAGATATACAGCCGCATTCTTTTAATTCAATGAATAGAAAAATTTGTACTAATAGTCTTTTGGACAGGATATCATGTCTGCATCTTATACTATCAATACACACTAAGAAGACAACAATATGCCATGTATTAATTATTGAAACTGTCCCACTAATCGGTTTTGAAACTTTCTCATTGCTATTTGTTTCTCAATAAAATTATTTTTAAAAAAATGATTATTAGGATAAAGTATTTTCATTTAATTTGGAAAAGGATTGTAAAATTTACAGTAAAATTATTCTGGGTTAAAATAATGGAAATGATGTCTCACATAAGTGGAATGTATTATTTCTGTATATCTTTGATCAACTTGTGACAAAAACATAAACTGAAAAGAAAAAAAAAGTAACTGTCAAGATGGAATTCGTAAAAGTATGTGACTAACTCTATACTTACATAGTCATTAATCAAAAGAAAATGTGATATGCTAAAGATGACAGAAATCACCAAGTACGTTATCAAAGTCACCTGAAAGATTTGTAACGTACCATGTGGGAAAAGTAGAACATGAAATGACAGCTCTAGACCAAGCACAGTGGCTTTCTTCATATCTAAAGCAAATATTCTCCTTTACTATTGCTCTCTTTATCAATATGAAATTGCTATACAACAAAAAGTGGCAGCAATTTTATAGATATATAATTATAAGTTGATTCCTAACATACTAATTGGTGGAGGGTATGTGATTAAATTGTTTTAAACAGTAAAGTGGGACAAACCCCTACTGACAAAATAATGACTTGCCTGTATAATTTTCCAAAATATTGTTTTTATGGGCCTTCAAAAATATCAAAGAAGTTATCAAAAGAAGTTAGAGAAACATGCACTGACTATGACAAGATTATCCCTTGGGAATGCAACCTTCCTTCCCCTTTTCCTTTGCAAAAGGTGCTCTTCCTCCTGAGTATTTATAAGCATTGTATCTCTTTTCCTTTTGCCTGATGTTCTAAATTCTAAGGTGTTATTTGCTACATAAACCTGATTTACAGAAGCAAGAACATCTGGCTACTTTTGTCATGTTTCTTCTTGATCTTTAGTTCTACGCATCAGCTAACTGAAAGTATGAACATTGCTATGCAGTTTACCTTGCCATAAACTATTTTGACTGTTTTAAGAATGTACAGGGCCTGGGAGGTAGCTTGGCAGTCTTAGCCCAAGGACCCAGGTTTGATCCCAGGTACCGAGGTACCACATGCCATGCTGGCCCCCACCCAGCCAGCCTCCAAAACCAGCGTAGTGGTGCATGCCTGTAATCCCAGTGCTGGGGAGACTGAGACTGGAGGATCACTGTGAGTGCAAGGTGCTCAGTGAAACCCTGTGCCAAATAAATAAATAAATAGATAAATAAAAGATTTTTTTTAAAGAATGTCCATTCACTCCCTGAAGATGGTGGATGCTGACTGTGTCCTTTAGCCAGGGGAGTGGTTGGTAGTAAGAAAGACATGCTTTGGAAGACAAAGGCATGACTCCTACATGGCCTTACTGACATCAGTGTGAGCGTTTTTCTTCTGACAAAAGCAGACAGAGCTTTGAGAATAATAGTTCCTCTCTATCTTCAAGGTGCTATGTCCTAAACAATCCTGATTGTTTTCACAAACTTTTATTTCCCAATTATTGGCTTTTAAATACCAAGAAGTCAAGATCTTAGACCAAAATTATTATTATTACACGTGTTGGTGACAGTTCATATTCTGTAACTGGAATCACCAAAAATGAATGCTATGCCTTAGGTTATGTTTTGCCCCTACACCTGCCCAGTCATTGTGGTGACAGTTCAATGTGGTGAAAGGCCCAGAAAACAAGAGCATAAAGCTGCTTCCTCCTCCTTCTCCTCTTGGCCCACAACAGACAGCCATTCCCTTCTGTGCACTCCAGCGACTCCCCTGTCAGCTCCCAAGACCACGTTCTGTCCACCCAATCAGCCTGCAGGATATCCTTCTGCCTGACTCCAAGCTCCACCCTGTCCAAAGGAATGGATAAATAAAAGGCCCAGCTTTCTTTGTCTCTTATTGGAGGGCTCTCCGCTTCTCTTCAAGCAGCCCTTCCAGCCTAGCAATAAATACCTCCTTTGTTTTTCTGTTGTATTTCATTTGTGTGAAATAAATGATCCTACATTAGGTAATTCTAAAATAGTATACATACATACATATATATATATATATATATATATATATATATATATATATATATATTTTATCTCTTTAATAATATACTCAAATTGTGTTTGAGCTCAGAAAATACTGCTTGAAGATTTCTCCCCTGACACCTTGCATGTTAAGTGCTTTTGAATTAGAAGTATTTGGGTGACCTATGAAAGCCCTTCAAAGCCAAGTTCTTTATGACCTTTTCTTTTGTTTTACCCAAACATCTAAGCACCTACAGGATCCTCTTCTTCTAAACTTCTTTCAAAATGCACTTCTCTAGCAGGGGAGAGAGCTCGGTGGTTTAAGCATCTGCTTGGAAAGCGCAAGGACTCCGGTTGGATCCCTGATACCATGTGCTTTGTGGGCCACTGAGACCAGGCATGGTGGCCCATGCCAGTAATCCCTGCCCTGGGGAGGCTGGGAAAGGAGAATTACTATGAGTCTGGGCTATGTAGTGAGACCCTAAACTAAATACATAAATATATATAAAAGGTTAGAAAAAATGCACTTCTCTCTGAGAATGCTACGAAACAGCTGAGAAAAATGAAACACTGAAGAACTGACGTTAAGGGTGGCCACTATTCTCAGACAGGCTTTTGGTCTGTCCTTCTCAAAGTCACACCAAGAAAATACTGGGGCAACTTTAAAATAAAGCCTTTGTTCTACTGTGTCTTGATTATTTTCTTCTAATTGCCTAGACAAAATACCTTCTCCAAGTTAAAAGAGGGAAAGGTTTATTTAGCTTATAACTTCAGTCCATATTCAGCTGACTCCAAGGCAGGTTGGCATTGCACAGGGAATCAGTTCAAGGCAGCAGAAGACAGCAAAAGCGAGAGTCACAAGGCAAACAAGCCTCTCTTTCTCCCTTACATTGTAAGCAGGCTGTAGTTCTCAGTCTCCATGCCCTCCTCTTGGGACAGATGCGGAGACCCTGGCTCCCTTTTGCATCACACAGTTAGCCTTCCAAAGTTCTCAAGTTGACGCAGTGAACAACACCCTGGAGCAGTGAGGGCATGTGCCTTTCACCCAGGACGTAAAATTGCTTTTAGACTCCTCATGTTGGCACAGGGTATCAACACAGCACACTGCCATCGTACTACCTACCTGGAATCTACAAACTGCTATCTGTTCTTTCTCAATTTCCAAAAACAAATTTCCATTCTCCTTGGCCTGCTCATCTCCCCTAATATAATTTACTATGTAGCCAAATCACTGCTTTTCACTGAAGCACTGTCCTTTCTGAACAGGCTGTATAAGCCTATGAACCTTACGGGGTAGCTGAGTACTTACGTGATTTCTGCTGTCACCTTGCATAGATGGGATGCCTTCCCTACACGAACCTTTCTATTATCAGTCTACTCCAACACATCTCCAGAAGACAGAGCCCTACAATAAATACTATGAGAAGCACAACAATAAATGTTTGAAGTTAGCATTTATAAAGTGTGTGATTCTAAATTTGGACTGTATTGTTCAATTGTTTCTCATTGAGATCATATTTTAATTGATCGTTTCTAAATAAGAGCAAAATTAAGTACTTATTATCTGAACTTACGCAGCATTGAATTCTAACACACTGAGTAAAAGTGACATCACGACACTGCCATTGGCAGTTTTTCAGTCAGTTTAGTTTTTCAGAGTCATTCTATCTAGCTCATCCTTGTCAGCACTGCAGAACCTCACAGGAGGAAACATTTGCTCCTTCCTCAAATTTTTCTTCATGTAACAGAATGCATATTTTTTAACATAAACCATGACTTTAAGGTAGCTAAACACCCGTAGCACAAAATAAACAACAAAATCAGTTTCTGTTACCATATTTAGCTAGTGTTTTTTCCTTAAAATACATTACCAACTTTTTACTTACAAAATTTGGGCAGTAGTATATTTAAAGAGTTTCATAAAAAGAAACATTTAAAATATGAAATATATTTAGTTTTATTAAATAAAAGTATTTTAGCTATACAGAGGACAGCAATAATTGTGGCTAGTTCATACAATATAAAGTTATGTTTTTGAATAGGTTATTATTTCACATGATAAAACGATGGTTAAATGTAAGTTGAAGATTTCAGGGTGACCATTTGATTACAGTTTCAGTTCTGTGACTGATTGGTCTAAGAAAATCCATTACCTTTCAGCTTAATAAGTAGTTTGTCCTGCAAGTTTAGATTATGATTGCTAAACTCTAAATATAAAACTAAAAGCAAGATTATCTATATCACTCTTTAAAAATATAACTGAGTGGAATTAATTAATCTATACATACAGCACAGAAAAATATTGCAACAGGTTAACATTTTTTTAGTTTTCTTCTGAACATATTGAAATTCATAGATTTTTTTGGAGATAATATAACATCAATAAATGATAATCTACTGAGAAAAATTACTGAGATAAATGTACAAGTTGTCATTCTTTCTTGGTCAAAATCACTTGCCTTCCAAATATAAAGCAGAAACAAGTGAAAAGTTTCACTGAATCCTATATGATGCCTATGTGATTTGAGAGTGTAAGAATTCTTTGTTCTTAAAAATGTGAAGAATGCACTTTGCATATATTGTATTAATTTTAGCCAAATTGAATTAGTAAAAAAAGTAGTATTATACTGGTGATTTTATTTAGCAATATATTGTTTGAGAACAATTCAAATAGATGGACCATCTATTGGTCAGCTCTTTCATTAGAGAAGTCAAATAGTCAAAACCAAGAATTTAAAGGAGGAAAAGCCTAATTTGCTTATTTCACAGATACCTGTGCATAGGATACTGGTTCCAACATAGAACTGTCAACTGACGGAAGTCGTTTTGGGGTCAGTGTCACTCAGTTCATGGCTGCCAGGAAGAAGAGTACAGGGTAAGAGTGTTTGGGAAAGAAGTACCATCCCATACATGCTTTTTATTATGTAGTATGTATGTATGTATGTATGTATACGTATATATTTGGTACAGGATCTTGCTCTGTAGCTTGGACTCATAGGGATTCTCCTGTCTCAGCCTCCCCAGAACAGAGATTACTGGCAATGCACCCAGTTTTGGGCCAGCATGATGGTTCCAGGGCCAGCATATATGCAGTTACAGGGATCGAACCTGGGACCTTGTGCTTGCCAAGCAGGCACTGAGACCACTGAGCTATCTCCCCAGCCCCCAGATATGCTTTCTGTTGTCCTCCAGAGCTACAAGCTCTGAACTTCTGGGTGTTAATGCACTGATGAATGCAGCACTGCAGGGGTCTCATCACTATCCAGGAGTTTCCCAACCAAGTCAAACTGACTATTAAGGTTGACTGCTATATAATGTAAATTCAAGTGACTAACATTCATTCTCTAAACATTGAGCATGTTGCATTATATCAATGAATTATGAATCCTTTCCTGGTGCTAAATAGGCAGTGAGCGCCAGAACTATACATTAACTTGGGTCAACAGTGACTGAATGTTACCCAGAAAAGTAAATTGTTATCAGACAAAGTTAGTGCCTTTGTTGGCCTCCAGCACATGTCCACTCATTACTTGGACACCCCTGTAGTGGGAGGTTACCTACCCCTCTATTATGCACCATGAATCCCTCACTTAAGAACTGTTCCATCTTGAAAGTTTCTGGCTTCAAAACAATAACCTTAGGGCTGGCCAACTAGCTCAGCAGATTAATGCACCTGCAAGCAGAAGCAGGAGCTGGGGATTCAATCCCCAGGCCTGCCTTGCCAGATCCCCCACCACACCTCCTACACCCTCCAGGCATGCTGAGACTGAGATTGAGACTGGGCATGGTGGTGCATTCCTGTAATCCCAGCTCTTGGGAGGGTGTAAACAGGCAGATCACAAGGAGTCTTATCTAGTAGTGAGACCATGAACACCTTATAGACCCTTCCCTAAAATACAAAAGAACAAACAAAAAAAACAATAGACTTAAATGAAGCACTTAGTAACATACTTGGACATTTTATTATAGCAAAACAAAATAAACTAAGACTAGTGATGCCACAGAACTAAGGATTTTGCTATAGATGAGCACCATTTCAAATATTAAACATCGTTACATTCTTTATTTAAAACTTGCATCTTTATAATTTTTATTCAGAAGTTTTAGTTATTCATGAACTAAGGGCCAGCCAGACAGCTCAGTGGACTAAAGTCACTGCTTAGACAGAGTGCTGAGGTCAAAGTTCGATCTCCAGAGTGCTGTGGTGTTCCCATCCTGGGGTGCACTGAGACTGCAATTGAGAATGGGCATAGTGGTGCACCCCCAGCATTTGGGGGGCTGCAAACAGGAGATTCACTACGAGTCTGATCTAGTACTGAGACCCTAGAGACCCTGTAGACCCTATACCAAATATAATAAATAAATAAATAAATAAGTAAACAAACGAATGAATGAATTAAAAGATAATGTGGTCTGGCATTTTGGCTATCTGCTCAGTGGGACTATAACATGTTGAAATCTAGTGTATGTTTTCTTTAGTTCTTCTAAATAGATTCTGTGTGGTACATGTCAAGTTAATAACTTCCTTAATTGTTAAATTCATTAAAGGTTAACTTGTTTTTTGTTTCTTTGTTTGTTTTTTAGGGAAGGGTCTACAGGGTGTTCAGGGTCTCACTACTAGATCATACTCCTAGTGATCTGCCTGTTTACAGCCTCCCAAGAGCTGGGATTACAGGAGCACGCCACCAAGCTCAGTCTCAGTTGCCCTCTCAACGCGCTCTGGGGGTCAGGTCCAGCACGACAGGCTCTGGGGATTGAACCTCTGGTCCCTGCTCCTGCTTGCAGGCACTTTAATCTGCTGAGCTATTTGGCTGGCCCTAACATATGTATTTGAAATTGAGCTTGAATATTATTATTTCAAAAAATAATCAGGGCTAACATTTTCTAATTCTGTTTTGCCAAGCATTTGTTGAACAAATATTTACTGAGAATGATATACTTTGTAGATGCTACAAGAATCTGTCAACACAGTTGGTTTGAGTGACAGATTGAATTTAAGTACATTTGCTTTAAAAATGTCAGTATAAAACATCATTGCTAGAATGTTTTAAGGTATTAGTAGTGCATATATGGTAAAACCTTAGTTTCACAAGTAGAAATGCTTGATGAAATTTTATTTCCAATTGTGAACTCCACATCTGATGATGAATACTAACATGGCCTTCTTCCTAAAATTGTGGAGTGAATTAAGTTTTTATAATGAGGTGCCACTGTAACTATAATATGTATCAATTTATTACTACTTCAGATTAACTGTGGTAAACTACACAACTACATGTATAATGTGCATATAATAAACAGCGTAAATTATTCAAAGTAAAAGTCTCCAAATTAATCACAATCAATATATATTTAATAATTATATCTAACATTTTAGATTATCTATCAGAAATTATGAATAGAAACTTTAATATGCTGTAAAACTACATATGATATGTAATACACATGCACACATAAGAGAAAATTTTGCTTCTTATAAGTGCATATGATTTCATTAGAGGAGAAAAAAATGCGGATATCAAACGTACTTGGACACTTTTAAATAGCAGACATTTTTTGTATATATAATATCTTCTTTTTTTAAAGCCCTGGATTCAAGGCATCCAAAGTTATTAAAGCAAAGTTCTTTCACAGAACAAAAACAAACAAACTGAATTGATTGCAGATACTACTAATTTTCTTTTTCTTTAAATTAAAAATGCATTTCAGTGAACTATGTGCAGGGTTTGTTTTTAGTAGTGGTGTCCATGCACATTGCCTTCGGTTCTTTTCCAGATTTCTCTGACCGCTTTTAGAGAAAAAGTTTGGAAGTCATCTGTTCTTTCACCTGTGCCCCATTAATTCATGAGGAGCAGAAGATCAAAGCAGAACTCCTCATATTTTAGGAAGCAGAACTAAGGGTGACTCCTGTGCCCTGGGAGACACTGTTAACCCTCCTCTCTCAGGTTCCTCTGATAGGTTCAGAGAACTGGTCTTGTTTGGCAGGAGATTGATATCCTCTCGTGTCAAGAATGATCCATTCAGTGCATCGCTGTACGCCAATGGAAGGTCCTCAGCTGAAACCTTGTTTCATGGTTCTGGATGTTTATTTTCTGGTTGCTTTACTTGTATTCAATTTGCTTTTCATGTCCAGAGGACACTGGTTCTCCATACTCAGCTCTCTCCGAAGTTCTCTTCCCGATTTTCCATTCTACATGGTGCAGCTCCAAGCTCAGCTGTTCACTGGAAATCATCGCAGGCCATTTTGGAGGGGGTGGAGGTGGCTGTGGCGGGCCTGGCAAGGTGTTTGTCTCTCTCTGCAACACCAGCCTGTTACTAACAGCCTCCAATCTAAGTAGCTGTGTCTGCTAGCTAACAAGATGGTCCCGTTGTTGCAATTCTAGTCATAGCTGCTTTCTCTCAGCAGAAGGAAGGGGCTTTCCATGACTGGCCACTTCTGCCACGGGTATTCTCTATTAAATAGTGGGCATTTCTTCCTCACAGTGTTGTAAGTTGCCAGTCTCATTAAGTTGGGATTAACGCCAGCTTGAAGTTCGCACATGGCATTTGTCTCTTGTTTACTCACCTGACACACAGAGCAAGAATGAGAAGGAGGCCTCTAGAGACTCTTTCCCTGCGTATACACTAATTTCATTGGTGTGGGGCACTTAGGCTACACCTCCTAACATAGCCACATTAGATGGCGTTAAAATACAAGAATTTGAGGCTGGATCTATTCAGTTCACTAAAATATTTAAACTAATGTATATTAATGATGCTTGTGATTATTCCACCTTGGTAACTCATTCTGAGTATGAGCTATTATACTTGATTAGGGCTGAAGTGTAAAATTTGATTAAATTGAGTAGTAGTTCACATCTAGGTTATCAATAGATTGTTTATGGAGAAATAAGTAAAATATTTTTGAATTATTGACATTTGATGGAAGTGAATCAAATTATTTAGTTAGTAACACACTCTGCTTAACTAAAGAAGGAATTCATAAGAAGCATGTGGCTCACTATTTGCAGTAATAATCCAGTATAGTTCATGGACTATTACTCAAACTTAACGCAATTGAATATCCAACTGATATTTTACTGTGCATGTACAATTTTCCCAGATACAGTTTCATCTTAAAACTTCACTCAAACATCTCTTTCTATTATTATGTAACTAGCTCTTCAGCCACACACATATTCATTTAATCAGGTTGTAGCAGGAATGAAAAAAATTGCAATGATAGAAAGTAATAGTAGACCCTGGGTGTGATGGTTGTCACTTTCAGTTTGAGGGATGCCTGCAAAACTATAAAACGCTCCTTGGGGTTTGTGAGCCAGGGTATCAAAGAAGTCTGCTTTGTGGATCTGTGCATGGCATGATCAATATGTGTCCTGAATATGAAGTAGTCTAAGAGGTGAGGGACCCTGATGCAATAAAAAAGCAGAAGGTAAAGTTGGGTGACAGTGCCAGGACCCTTTTCAGTCATCATGTTATTCATCTGTCTGCTGCTTGAGAACATCACACTGCAGAGTCCTCAGCACTGGAAAGCAAGCTTAGACCAGTGGCTCTCCAGCAAGGGTTTGGAGTTGGCCTTGGACTGCAGCAGCATCCTAGGTCTCTCTCCATAGGATGCTTCCAAGGTTTAACAGGGAACAGTCCTCAGACTGTAGATGGCTAGTCAGCCTCTTACTGTGTAAATGAACCTAATACATACTTCTGATCTATAGACTGCTCTTAGTTCTGTCTTCAGGAGAACCTTGATAACCTGGATTACTTGTGCTTGCTGTGACTGGCTCTCTAATCCATTTCATACCCTCGAGGAGGTCATTCCTTTCCCAGGGATCTTATTGGCAAAATTCCTAAGTGAGCATTAACAGCACATCCCTTCTTGGGTTATATGGAAGAACATTTAGTGGCCTTATTTATACCTGTGTGAAATTAAAAGACCAAGAACAGATTTATGCATCAAGCAGTTGCTAGTCTCCGCATAGTGGAGTACTTTTTCCAACATCCTTCGAACATTTTTAGAAATTTTATGTGTATTTGTTTTCAGTTAACCACATTAAGTTGAAAGCCAAGGGAACATTTTTGTTTCAAAATAGTCCCCTATCTTGGTTCTTAAAAGTGCATTTGCAAACACTACAATCTTCATTGATTTATACCTTGAGTTTTTTAATATTTGATCCAACTAAGGAATTCAGAAGCCATCTTATTTTTTCACAGATGGTAAAAATTCATGTGACAATGTATATATATATATATGTATATATATAACATAGGGTCTCACTATGCAGTTCAGGCTAGCCTTAAGCTCACTTTGTAGCTCAGGCTGGTCTCAAACTCACAACGATCTTACTGCCTCAGCCTCCCGAGTGCTGGGATTACAGGCATGCGCCGCCACGTTCAGCTCAAGTGACTATATTTTCAATAATTTTGAAAAGCTTTAGAGCTGCTGGAGTATAAAAAGTTCTGTTAAACCAGTATTTGTGTATAGATGTTCATATTCCAAACCCTATACATGTGAATATTACACTATGGGTAAATTCCCTTGCTTTTGCAGTCAAGTTTACCCTGGAATTTCATTACGTAATAAACTGTGGAATTCAAGTTCATTCTCTACTTTTTAATCTCTCTATTTCATGTCCTCTGATTATAAGCTTTAGTTCTATATCTAATAAGTTTCCTTTTAATGAATGTGTATCTGTTGCATGCTGCAGTCTAAATCAAAGTGGAGACCAGGACCTAACTTCACCTTATTTCAAAGTACTATGATTGTAATTTATATAAAACTATATATACAGTATTGCTTTTCTTCCTTAAAAATTGTGTATCTATATAAAGAACGTGATATATGAATGAGAAATTTTGAAACTCAAAGTCCATTGCTTCATGTTGATATAGACATTTTGTGGAAGACCTGCCTGGCAGTAGAATCTTAAGCATTTTGAAGTACATAATAAGTAGCTCATTTAATAGGTAGCAACACACCTTACTTTCTCATCCTAAAAACACAATACCTGACATCCCCCTATAAAACAAAGAGTGGTTTTTTTTGACTCACAGCTTGCAGAAACTTCAGTCCTAGTTGGCTGACTCCAGGGAAGGGCAACAAAGGGACAGGTGTAAGGGTGCAAGTTTTTTTGTATGGTAACAGAAAGTAGGGGATGCTTACTTTTTGAAAATGAGCATTCAGCCTAATAAAGAAATATTTTGAGGGACACAATATTTTTGAAATTACCATATATGATTATTACCAAAACCTAACAAATTAAAGTTGTTAGATATTTCAAAACATAAAATGTACTATCACTGAGACAGTTGGCTACAAGCTTGAGTTCTTTTGCTCAAGAGAGGGAATAATTTTGATCTAAATGCAACTGCACTGAATTCCTAGATATAGAAACTTTTTTTTTTCAAAATGCCTCAGATTTCTCAAACAATATACTGGAAGTAGAGAGGCTAATTTCCCTATAGCTTGTGAAAAAATCACAAGTGGCATTTTCTTTATCACTTAATATATTAGTATGTTGGGCAGGTATGAGTACTTATTCACCATCTTTATTAACCATGGAAAGGTCGTGTATGTATCCTTGATTTTCTCATGTCCATACTATGTTTCTTAAAGAATCATTTATACTGCCAGGGCTGATCAGATAGCTCAGCAGATTAAAGGGCCTGCTTAGGCAGACACAGGGACCAGGGTTCAATACCTGGCAAGCTGTGCCAGCCCCTCCCCCATCCTGAGGCATGCTGAGATGGTGACTGAGACTGGGCATGGTGTCGAGCCCCTGTAATCCCAGCCCTTGGGAGGCTAAAATTAGGAGGATTACTATGTGTAGTGAGACCATGTAGACCCTATACTAAATACAAAAAAAAAAAAAGAATCATTCATATTTGTTGCATTTGATACTCAGCTGACAATTTAGTTTTTATGGCAGTATTGGTCAGCATTGCAAAAGGCTGTGTTAGCATTTTTATCTGGCCCTGGAATGGACAGTCTCTTCCTATATTTTCATTCCACATCTTTATTTAGTATCTCTTGTTTAGTATGTGGGAATCTTCTTTGAAATATGAAATTCCTCTTGGTAATATGAATTACATAATGTGATTATTCATTAATAGCTGAATAGTAGATAAATTAATAGCTAATTAGTAGCTAAATAGGTCTAATGTTTAAGAACATGGGGTAAAAGCCAGAATTCAAAGCCAGATTGACTTTTATATGTAGAAATGGTGTCATAAATAAGTTACTATTTAATGTAACTATTTTAAAAATGTTTTATAACTATTTTAAATAAGAAAAATGATCTCTTATTGGGTTTTTATGAATATTAAATAAGATCTTAAATATAATCATTCATATTGTTAATAGTTATTTTTTTTTTTTTTTAGGACAGAGTCTACTGGGTCTACAGGGTCTCACTATGTAGATCGGACTCGTAGTGATTCTCCCAAGCTTTGGAATTCCAGGTGCATGCCACGATGCCCAGTCTCAATCATCATTTCAGTGCGCCCTGAGGCAAGGCTAGCAGGCCACACTAGAATACAGAATTTTTAAAACATTTCTATTTTTAAATAAGTTAATGGGTACTATTTCAATGTTCTAACTGTACTCCAGTTTCTTTTTTTTTTTTTTTCGTTATAAGTGCTGTGTCCATAAATACAATCTTCAGAATGGTTCATATAATGAAAATTGAACGATAAATAAGGTTAATTTCCTTTTTTAAAATCAATTTTATTGAGAAACAAATAGCACTGAGTTTCAAAACAGGCTCGTCGGTGCCAGGGAGATGGCTCAGTGGAATAAGTGCTTCCCTGGCAAGCACAAGGGCCTGAGTTCAATCCTCAGTTTGGCCAAAAAAAAAAAAAAAAAAAAAAAAAGTTAGTAGGACAGTTTCAATAATTAGTACATTGCGTATTATTGTCTTAGTGGTTATTCATTGTACAAGATGCAGACATGCTATCTTGCCCACAAACACGTTAGAACAAATCTTTCTATTCAACACATTAAGAGCAAGTAGCTGTATCTGTCCAAATTTGAATATACAGATACAAAATGGTTGTTTACTTGTATGCCCTTTTATTGTTTAGTTTTGTCAGAGAAGGGTATTCCATTGTCATTTAAATATTGTAGGTGTGTGAATTAAGCAAAATATTCCAATATAGTCCAGTAGTCCATAATAGTAGCGGGTTGTCTGTAGGACTGGTAATCTCA
Organism: Ctenomys sociabilis; assembly: GCA_004027165.1. Classification (NCBI taxonomy): domain Eukaryota; kingdom Metazoa; phylum Chordata; class Mammalia; order Rodentia; family Ctenomyidae; genus Ctenomys; species Ctenomys sociabilis. The sequence continues at coordinate 128,851 of PVKA01000349.1, forward strand.
GAAGTTGTTGATTTGAGCCTTTCACAGCTCACCATATTAATAAGGCTTTACTTTTTATACCTCATTTTTATACATTTCTGCTGGATGGTTAAAAATAAGATAAAGCAAGACCTTTAGAACAACAAATGTAACTTTTATATTTGACACGGTCAGTCAAGTCCCCTCAGGAAGCATTAATGGCATTTGAGATGAGCTGTTAAGTCAGGCGGCCTATTAACTGTACACACAGCAAGGCCTATGCACTCCTTGGAAGCTAGCAGCAAGTTCAGGCGTATCGCCGTAACATGGATTAGATATTGAGGGATAGCACCCTGAGAGGAGAAGGACAGCTACACTCTCATCACTAACCATCTTCTCACTCCATTCTCTCAGTCCCAGCAGAATGAACCTCCTGGTTGCTCCCTGGACACAGCCTGTGCACAGCCTCGTGTTGGCTCCTCAGGGCTACCCCTGCTCACTGTCAGGGCCATTATGTTTCTGGTTCTTTCCTTGCCATTGATATGTACTTGAGAAAATGGTGTTCTCTTTCTGAAAATTTCTTGCTCTATTTATTATCACCACTCCCATTCTTCTTCTACTAGTCTTTATTTTCACATCTATTATAATCTTCTGACCAGCTTCGTAATTGGCTTAGTATATTTCTTTTTACCCTTGAATATATAAGATAGTGACAGAGCAGGCAAGATAGCTCAGCAGACTAAGCACACATGCTTAGGCAAGCGCAGAGGCCATGGCTCAGTCCCTGCACCACATGCCATGCTGGCCCCACCCCCGGGGCCACAGAGACCAGACATGGTGGCACACACCTGTAATTCCAGTGCAGGGAAGGCTGAAAACAGGAGGATCACAACAAGTCCAAACTGTGAAATGAGACCCTGCACAAAATACACACACACAAAAAAAGATAGCAAGGACAGAGACTATAAAATGTTTTTGTTTGTTACTTTCCTCTAATACCTTAGTGAGGATATCTATATAACAAATGTTCAATAAATACTGGAATAATGGTAGGTGAATTTATAATCTATTGTAAAAAGAAAGCCATATTTAAAGTATTTTCCATTCCTGAAATTTTGCAGTTTCAGCAATAGAAACAAACTCCTTTTAGATTATCTATCAAGGTTCATTTAACAGCCCAGTATTCTAAATAGTTCTGACAATAAATATCTAAAAGCAACCAGCTTTTCCATGTTCTTCAGTTTTTAAACTCTTAATGAATGGAACTGATCGCTTCAATGATGTTAATGTGAATGTACTTTTACTATTTTTCTATTTCAAAGTAGAAAATGTTAATGAGATTTTTTGAAGTCTCAATTACACAGTTTTTTTTTAAATTTTGGGTGTACATATTATGGAAGTGCCAATTATTTAATGTCTCCTTAGGAATCAAATAACTAAATGATAGACTGGGTTCCATATCTATGAAAAAAGTCATCCTTTATTTTTTTAACATATCCAAGGGAAAATTGATTATCTTCAAACAATAATTCAAAAATTCACTAGAATTTATTGAACTGAAAAAATAGAGCTTTAAATCAAGATTTCATGTTCAGTTTGATCATGTATTTCATTTCCACAGAAAACTATGATTTCATGACATACTACTTTGAAAAGAGTTAATAATAGAAGCATGTTGAATTTTTTTCACAATCAACATTTATATACTAACCTGAATTTTCTTCTTGTACTGCTAGGGCCTGAACCCAGAGCTTTATGTGTGGTAGGTAGGTATCACCGATCCACATCTCCAGCACTTTTAAATTATTTTGAGACAAGGCTTGATAAGTTGCCCAGGAGGGCCTCACACTCCCAGTCTTATTTCAGACACCTGAGTAGTATACTGCTGAGATAACAGGCCTGTCTCATCATGCCTGTCTTGACATGCATTTTAAAAAATAATTGGTTCAAAACAATTTATTTTGTACATTAATTCATGCATTACATGTACTACAGAATGGTGCACTAAAGCATGAAAATGTATAGAATATCCATTTTGCGACTATGAAAACTCAACACTCTTTTGTACTAAACTATATACTTTCTCATAATTAACATTTACTTTGAGAGAATAATATTTCTTTCTTTTTATTTTTTTCTTTGTATTTTAGGGAAGAATGTACAGGGTGTTCAGGGTCTCACTACTAGATCAGACTCATAGTGATCCATGTGTTTACAGCCTCCCAAGAGATGGGATTACAGGTATGAATCACCATACCCAATCTCAGTTGCAGTTTCAGAGCGCTCCTCCTGGAGGGGGTTGCCTGACAGGCCTGGGGATCCAACCCCTGGCCCCTGAGCCTGCTTGCAGGCACTTTAATCCACTGAGCTACTTGGTTGGCCCAAGAATAATATTTTTTTAATTTACTTACTTAATCATCTAATTTAGTTAGTTAGTTTTGTTGGTGGAACCAGGGATTGAACTCAGGCCCTTGTGCTTGCCAAGGAATCTCTTATTCTACTGAGCCATCTCCCTAGCCCCAAAATAATATTTCTAAACAATATTTAAAATATCTTTCAGGTATAAATGCATAATAATGATTAACTAAAAATTTGACACAAATATGGAGAAAAACTTACATATACTAATATAAGTATAAAATAAACTTTTGCATTATTCTTCTACTATTTTTCCTTGATTTTAAACAGAAAATATGGAGTCATTTCTTTTAAAAATGTAATTTTAATAAATAATTTGAAAGTAAAGAAGCCAACTTTGTCAATACCATGTTTCCCCAGCTATGGACTTGAGTATGCAATCTTCACTAAAAGGCAAGGAAATTATAATAGAAAAATTTAATGACATAGCATGCGGCAAAGCCAAAATAAGGGATAAAAATGTCTAAGCCACTTTTAAATTAGAAGGAGAGTTATTTTTAAAAATCCACTAAGCTAAATCCCTGAGTGATTCTGAAATGTGACACTTGTTCCCTTCCTTTACATGGTAACTTTAATTCAACTCAAACAATAATGACGGATATCTATAGTCATTGCCCAGTAAGATGGCTTTGATATATGAAATGAACATGCCATTATGCTAAGACTAACCAAGTACTATTTAACTTTTAGACCTTTACTATTTAAAAAATGCACATTACAATTAAATAGTTTTCATATTAATGACTTTTTGTCAAAATGATTTGTAGGCCTAGAAGATAAAGAGCATTAGATTTTGGTCAAAAAAAGAAGGAATTTCGTGAAGGAATTTAAAAACAGAGCTTCCGCAATTCTGTGTGCCAAGTTGAGAAAAATCAATCAGCCAATGGCCTTTGGGTGACCAAAATTGATCTCTTAGCATAAGAAGCAGCCGTTATTGTCCTCAGATGCTAGAAGCAGCGCCGGGACCATTTGGATAGCGTGGATGCTCAGTGTCGAACTCGATTTCTGTTCATGTCCCAGAACATGCAACTGACAGCTCTCTCCTTGTGGACAAGAAAATGACTGCTTCCCTTCTCCAGTCTAAAATCTTTGTTAGTTACTCTCATCAGCAAAATACAACTTGGAATCACAATGGCAGAACTTATAAAGAAATACAATTTCTAAGCTATTAATCAGTTACATCATTTCTCTGATACCAAGCAAACCTGTTTTTGAGTTGCTAAAAGACAACATGGAACAGATCTAAAGTAGAACTCAGGCTGTATAGTTTTGGTAACCATTTGAAGCCATAAATAAACTCTTGCTTAACAATATAATCCCACCACAAGCTGTTCATTACAACCCCAAATTGTGTGATTTCTTCAAAGATGCTGATGTGTCAATGAAATAGAAATAACTGCAGTCACTCCTCTGAGTTCTGGGACCCAACTAATCAAGTATGGGAAAAATTTGGAAAAAGCACCTGTACCGAAAGGCTATTTTACCTGTATAAAGTTGCTGTGCAATACAGATACTACAAAACAATATTTGCATTTTATTAAGTAATATAAGTAATTTAGTGGTTATTCAGTGAATATAGGCGATGTTGGTAGGTTATGTGCAAAGCCTACCCCATTTCATACCAGTGACTTGAGCATCAGTGGATTTGGGTCCTGGGAAAGGTCCTGAAACTGCTCCTCTATAGGTATAGGGGACAACTGAATGATCAAGGTAACGATTCTAATTTAAAAAAATACTGTCAGTATTTGTGAGAAAAAATGGATGATTCTTTATCTTTGTGTATTCTAAGATATTCCTGTACTTGTTTATTCTGTCTCTATTTTCAAATAGATAATGCTACCATTATCTATTTTACTAAAGCTGCCTCCATTATTTTAATTATTATTATTATTATTATTATTATTATTATTATTATTTGCAGTACTGAGGATCAAACTTGGGGAACTTGCTCTTGCAAGGCAGGTGTTTATGCTGCTATCTCCCCGGCCCTATAATTTTAATTATTTCAATATTTTAAGAAAAAAATTTCAGTGAAAGTTAGATGGCAAATAAGAAAAAAAAGCAGCAGAATAAAATTAACAGAGAAGTGCTACAAAATTACTAAGTACAGCATAAATTATTGTGGATAGTTTTATAATTAAAACTTCTTTGTTCTGAAGAACATCTGTGTTAATCAACTTTCCTGTTCCTGGAACCCCACACCCAGCATCCACAACTCAAAGGAGAGGTCAATGTGGCTCATGGTTTTGGGGATTTGGTCCATGGTCATCAGGCTCCAAGGCAGATGTATCGTGGGGATGGGCAAGGGTTGGGCAGAACTGGTCAGGCCATGGCAGCCCAGAAGCAGAGCAAGACATTTCCAGAGAGTAAGAGATGACTCCAGATATGTTACCAAGGTCTTTCCTTTATGACTAGCTGAGATGCCTGGAGAGAAGTGCTTCACTGATGTCCTGAATGGATTGCATGTAGCTAAATGTCTATCAAAATTAACTGTATAGTAAAATTAATGCTTATCTTTACTATAGTTAAGCATTTACTTCACTATAAAACCTAGGCTTCAGTGTGTTAAAAAAATATGACTGATTGTTATCAATTATTGCAATTTCGAAAACATGACAAAATGGTGTATGTCATCCTCTTATCTTTTAAATAAGAAGAATCCAAAATTGACTAATAACGCTAATGCACTGGATCAGAGTGAGACTTTAAGGAGCAAGTAGAAAAGAAAGGAATTAGATAATGTGCGCTTTTATAGCATTTTGAATGTAAGAGGAGATAAAAGAGAAAAAAAATTAAAAATAGTTCTGTGTTAAGGTTGTATTAATGTCTTATAATACTAAATTTAGAAAACAAAGTTAGCCCTGAAAAGAGAGACTTAGAAGTGTTTGGAATTAAAAGATATAGGTCATTCTTCCTTTCTCTGCTGTAAATCCTAGGGCAGGCAAGTGTCTCATTCCCAATTTGTGGAGCTACACAGCGGAAACTGATGCCTGCCCATTAGCACAAGGTGGTGCTTGCAGCCCCTGGCATTCTATCTATGTGCGTAATTGATATGGGAGACTAGTTCAGCCACCTAAACAACCTCTGGCTTTTGTGTCAGGTCACTTTCAGTAGTTTTTGTAGACTGGTACAACCACTATGGAAATCAGTGTGGAGATTCCCTGAAAAACAAGAACTAGAGATCTCATTCCACCCAATGATGCCCCTTTTGTGTATTTTTCTAGAAAAGTTGGAAATACTGTGCCATGGTATTTACCCTAGGTAAATCTCAGAAAGCCAAATACCCCTCAATTGAGAAATAGACAAAAAGATGTGATATTTTTTATACAGTGGAGTATTACTCAGCCATAAAGAAAGATAAACTTGATATCTTTAAAGGCAAATGGATGGAAAGAGAGACCATATCCATAAGTGAAATAAATCAGACTCACATGTATAAAAATTGTATTTGCTTCCTAGTATAAGAAACTGGAAGGGGGCCAGGGAGATGGCTCAGTGGAATAAGCGCTTCCCTGAGGCGGAGGGCCTCATAGCAGGTAAGAGACGACGCGACTGATGATCGTGGAGACCGGTTGATGGTGCAGATCTAATTTATTGCGGAAGTGCAGGTGTACATATAGGGAGGTGAGGGGATGGATCTGAAGGGTGAAGAAGGTTATGTGGAGAGTTGTGATAGGAGTGTAGGCGTCCTGTGACACAGATTAATGGCCAGGGGACTTCCGGGAGATCAGGCAGAGGAGTCTCAGATCTTTGGTGCACCACCTCAGGGAGCCAAGTGTGTCTACACCCGAGTGTCAGCTACCTGGGCGAGCCAGACCTCTGCGTTACTCCCTTCACTTCCCTGGCAAGTGAAAGGGCCTGAGTTCAATCCCTGGTTCTGCCAAAAAAAAAAAAAAAAAAAAAAAAAAAAAAGAAAGTGGAAGAGTTAATGAAGTGTGAAAGGTACAATAGATATTGCTCAAGGGAAATAAACTGCTCAAAAGGAAAGAACAAGTGGAGTGAAAGACAGAAAAAAGAAAAAAGGGGAATATATATCTATATCTGTATATGTACATATATGCATACACAAGATAGCTAAGAAAATTGTAACAGTACCTATTGGTTTACCAAAAGGAGCAGTTAACGAATGACTGTTTTTGTCTGTTTTGCATGCCTATATCTGGTAACAACTTGGAAGATAACACTATGCAATATAACAACCATTGTTTACTTCCTATCATGTTTTGAAATTCTGTATTGTTTTCAATTTGTTTTTTAGTTTTTATTCTCTTTAAAGTAAAAAGAAAGAAAAGACAATCACTCAACGCTTATGCTCAGTCTTTAGTCATGACCTCTGCCACTTACATACTTAGAGCCAGTGCACTTATTTCCAGCTTTTGTAGCTGTGTAGCACCAAGTTACTGCTGACCTCACAGACAGACGTGTGGGAGATGTATCTAAACTTCACTGTTTAGAAAGCTGCTGTTGCTCTGATAGCTGGATTAATGCCACTTAAATGAAATATATTCTGATATATGCACATAAACATACCCTATATTTTGTTTTTCTCAAGTTGTGTGAAAATTAGTGCTATATTTTCTTGTGCTAATTCTGTAGGGTCCAGATGTGGTAAAGCCTGTGAACCACAGTAATCAGGCAGCACTCTTTGGTTTCCTGAAAATAAAGTGAGTTTGTTACATTTATCAAATAGAAGTAACTTTAGTATCATCATTTTCATTTGTTTCTTTAAAAGGGAATGAAAGAACAATAAACATGAAGTATTTCAGATGAAGATGCTAAGAAATTACCAATGATTATTGGTAATTACATTACATATTGTTGTCTTCAAAATATTTTGTCAGAATACCAGTGAGAGGCATGAAAAATTGAGCAAAAGCTGTTAGGTACTAACTGTTCCTTTCAATGCATTAATAGAAACTAATAGCACAATTATTGTAGTTATCTTGTTTTCTCTCTTTATTTTCTAGTTTTTGTTTTTGATACAGGTCTTGCTATGTTTTTCAGGCTAAAGGTCAACTCATTATGTAGGGTTGGTCAGCTGTCCTGGAACTCGTGGCAATCCTACTGCCTCAGGCCACTGAATGTGGGGGTTGTCAGTGTGTGCCCACAACCAGCTGATCTGTTACTATTTTTATACATACTGAATTATGTAAGTATTGGTGCTTTCTGTAGGTACATTAGAGGTGGTAAATTATTATAAAAATTGTTAAGCTTTAGTAATTAGAGTATATACAATAGTATGAGATTTTATCTTATGAGGAAGCCATGAGAAATGATGAATTTGGTATTTGTATGAGCAGCAGTAGAGAAAGAACATTCTTGGGCTGGCAAGATAGCTCAGCTGGCTAAGTGCATGGTTGGCAAGCACAGGGACCAGGGTTCGATCCCTGGTCCTGCAGGCTGTGTCGGCCATGCCCCTAGGAGCCCCGAGCCAGCAACCCAGTCTGGGTGTTGTGGTACGTGCCTGTAACCCTAGAGCTAGGGAGGCTGAAAACAGGAGGATCACTGCAAGTCTGATCTGCATAGTTAGAACAAGCAGAAGCATCCTCTGAGCATAGAAAGGAAAAACAGCTCTGGTCTATGCACTCAAAGCACTAGCATTGAAAGTTAGGACTTGAGGATTAGATAATGAAGAGAGAGCAAGGAGAAAAACTGGGAAACATGACAGGGGCAATACATTTATGTGCACAAGATGAGCAAAGCAATGATCCTGAGAAACGTCAGCAGGTTTTTGAAACTAGCAGCTAATTGGTAGGATTCTCACACTGTCTAACTATATATGCTATTGCCTGTGAACTAAGCAAGTGCACTGAAGATAGCAGTGTGTAATAGAAGGGTCATGCTTGGAATGCTTGTCATGACATACCAATTATTGCCATACTGTCTCTCAAGTAAATGTTTGTTTTTTTTTTAAAAATGGAGCTTTGGAAAAATTGCCAACATCTGTTCTTTATCCACTCCAAAAAAATCAGTTTTGCAGAACTGTTTGTCTAAGTCTCCTTTTAGAAAATTCTGTTATATGTCCAACAGCTAATATGAATTTCAGGACATAAGAAATTAACCATATTGATTAATAAGCAGTACCAATGCTACTTTTAACAAACATTTATAAGACCGTAGGCAACTATTACTATTAGCAGACATGTTCTCTGAGGTAGTTCCAGAGGGAGGAGCTACAGGCCCTAGCACACTGTAGCTAAACTAATGTTTATATTTTTTTTAACCTATTTTAAGATTTCACAGTTGACAGATCACCTATACTCATGTGCCTAGAGAAGGCAAAACAATTCACATGGTCGACTCCATTGCTATAATTTATATTAAGGTAATAAAACTTAGAATGGGTGAGCTGGCTAACTCCCTATAACTGCAATGGAAAAGCTTAAAGAAAATTTGAAGCCTAACATTTTAGATTTTGTATCTCACAAGAGTCAAAGAAGCAAATAAATGTTAGGATTTCCTTGGAAGATTGGCATCTGGTGTAACCCTAAAGCCATAGGAGAGCCCATGTTTGGTAAATGTTATTGAAAATATGCCTCTCATTTGTAGCAGTGTACACTTGGGATTATGTAAAGTATGAATCCCAGTAAATATATGATACAAAGCATTATGATATGCATGTGGTTTTATTTATAGAGTGTGAGTGGAATGCACAAGTGAGACATCTGGGAATGGTGGCAATTGTTCCCCTGGCAGAAGGGAAGCCATGCCTATGTCAGACATGCTAAAGAATGATGATATCTCATAAATTGTGTTGAAGAGTATGGGAAATCATCCACATACCAGGAGTTGCATAGGTTAAATACTTGTGAATCATTCACTGTTATTTATGAGAAAAACAGCCATAATCAGTTCGTGGGTATTACTTTTTATAATGCAGAAATAAATTCTGCCTCAACTGGTATCATTCACTTTGATTTGTGAAATGGTATTGCACTATATATACATATAGTTTTTTCAGGTTGTGCATTTAATTTATTCATTTAAGAAAATTCATAAAAACAAGTGTTTATATGGACTTTGGAAAACATAGGATTTTAGTGAACAAAGGCAATCTAAATAGCAACTGCTAACAAAGTACTAATACAAGTTAAAAAGTATGTGTTTCCAACAAATAACCCACTTTTTTCAGATCTGAAGAACAAGCATGCAATATCAGCATTTTTTTCCATTTTATACATTCTGCTTTTGGAAAATATGTTTTCATAGAAAGAATAATAAAAACACGTCATTAAGCATATATCTGGGGCAACTAGTCATAAACTTCATAAATGCTCTACTCAAACAATGTTAAATTAGAAATGTTTGATTTACAAGCCATACATTTATCACATCTGGAAACCTCAGCAAAAATGTACTTTATATCACTGAGCATGTACATCTTCATACTCCAATATTCACAAGATAAGCAAAAGCACAATAAGCTTGATTCCCAAGAAAAATGGAAATTAATTGGATGAAAAGATTTTTGTTATGAAGTTGTTCACTTAGTGACATGTAAGTGAGATTCCTTCCGGAAGGCAAGTTTTATTACAGTTTCTCTCCTCCCTCAGTCCTGTGTGTCAGTCCATCCACCCATTTTCTTATGCATTTGTCAATGTAGGCATACAGATGTACAAAGCAGCAAGAGAAAAAAGAACATAGAGAATTAAGAACAATAAACAAGAATAATTAAACCCAAAGAATATTTTTTGAGCAAGAGTATGTTCGTCTTTATCAGATTTATCTGTCCTTTTTTTTTTTTTTTTTTTTTTTTGGCAGAACTGAGGATCAAACTCAGGCCCTTGCACTCACCAGGGAAGCGCTTATTCCACTGGGCCATCTTCCCAGCCCCTATGTATCGGTCCTTTAACGCTGGAAAAGCCTGAACTTCGAGGTCATCACGCCACCCTGTTGTCCCTTAGTTAAACATCCAAAGATGGCCTGCTAGCTTGGCTTCCAAGGTCTCTCCAAAGAGCAGACCATCAGAGGGTAAATAACATCTAGTTGTTGTCTATACAAAAATAATAAAATTGGCAGTTCAAATCATAGCTCTTTCCTGTATCTGTGTATTTCACCTAGATTTTTAAAACAATAGTGTTACATCCTCATGACCCAAGTAAGAATCACCTCGCAGATTAGTAAATTTTGGCCACCCAGAATGACTCTGTATGACTGACAGTAGGCCAACAAATCGAGGGGCTAAGGCCCACCTCAGACGTTAATGGCACCGACCAATAAGCTTATAGTTTGGGTAACATAAAAAGAGAAAGAAGCAAGTGTCTCCCTTTTTTCCTCCTGAGGGCTCTGGTCTTGGCCATTGCCTTGGGCTCTTGGCCACCAGTTCCCTCAGCCATTCAGTGCAGACATTTCCATCTTTCAGCAATAGCTCCTTCGGATTCTTCACTTGCCCACTAGTGACCTCACTGAATTTCTAGCTTCCTGACTTTCCATGCTACGGGTCCTCTGGCTCCAAAGGGCACACACAATAATGCGCCTACTTCCATCGCTTTCCTGACAGATGGCCAATGGAATGCCACCTTCTGACCAGTAGTTCACCCAGGCAGTCCCTTTTGTTCCTTATATATACTTGAACTCGTGCTGCTAGAGAGCCCTGATGACCACACAAAGCAACTTAGATTTTTAAGAACCTTACTGCTTGGGCTGTAAATGCAGAACCAAATTGGATATTTTATTTCTGCTTCTGTCAGCAAGTTCCCAAACAGAAATTTTATTACTGAGAAACAAAAAACAATAAAAAGTGAAATTCAGATGAAAATTGAAGTCAGAAAACCAAAAAGACACTGTAGCAAAAAATATCAACTACTTTTTTTTCTGTAACAACTAGCATTAAACTATTTCCTGCTACATTGCAGTATGCAGAGAAAAATGATGTCCAAATAGTTTTACTTAATTAAAAGTATTTTGATCTAATTGTTTTAATTAGTTCCAAAATGGAAATACAAGAAGCATACAAATAAGTTCCGGTGAGGAAGCTAACGTCTAGTGTCACCTGGACTCATTAAATGGTGAGCTTAAGCTCAAGAAGGTTCTTAGAAGTTGTTTCATCCAATATTTGATCAAACTATTTTAATAAGTTTTCTCCCATCATGTCTAAAAACTCTGGGTGATATTGAAATAATTTTCTTTTGACCTAAAAATACTATTTGTTTAAATTGAATAAAATGATATTTTAGCCTGATTTTCAAAGCCAAATAGCAAAATTGGATCATTCTAAACCTAATTAAAATCTG
>PVKA01000349.1:140559-166605 GCA_004027165.1 Ctenomys sociabilis
TTTTTTTTTTTTTTTTTTTTTTTTTTTTTCGGTGGAACTGAGGATTGAACTCAGGCCCTTGTTCTTGCCAGGGAAGCACTTATTCTACTGAGCCATTTCTCCCCACCCTTACAGTTGATTCTTAAGCATTTCCATACAGTTAATAATTTTGGAATTTTTTTTTCCACTTCTACTGTATGAGTAGTACGCGTTGGTGCTGCAGAGTGGCTGGATGCACAGTGGGGAGCTGTCCACGTACTTCATTCATCTTCTTTCTTTCATCATCCCCTTACTCCTCTGCCCATTTGTGAAACCTTTCTAATTATAAAGTTTTTATTTTGCTCTTCATTTATATTTTGGCTTCTCACATGTATGAAGCCATGCAATACTAAAGCATGTGTGTCTATTGCATTTCACACAATGTTATGGTGGCCAAGATTTGCACATCTTCCTACATGGCCCATGTCTGTCCTCCTTTATCGCAGAGCAGTAGTGCTGCATTGTGTGTGAACACCGCATCTCGTCATCTGTTCATCTAGGTTCTGTGGAATACATAGGCAGCTTGCAAGATTTAGCCATGAAGAGTGCCACCTATCAGTTCATAGGTTAAGGCAAAAGAGAATATTAAAACACCATTAGTAGACATTAAAAAAGGGCCAGCCACACAGCTGAGCCGATTACAGCTCCTGCAAGCAAGTGCAGGGGCCAGGGTTCCATCCCAGCCCTGGGTCGCTGGGTGTGGTGGTGCACACCTGTAATCCCAGCTATTAGGAGGCTGTATATAAGGAGGAACACTACTAGTGCGATGTAGTAGTGAGACCTTGAACACCTTGCAGAAATCAAATAATATTCTTCAATTTGATTTTGTTTGAATTATTTATTTTTAATTTTGGTTGTTTCAAGGTCTCACTACGCAGCTCCGACTTCCTGCTTTCAGCATTCCCAACACTGCGCTTATAGGCATGCCACACTATGGTGGACCCTGGCGGACTCTGCCAGCCCAAAATGTGATGCCAGAGATGGAAATGTGGTCCCTGAGCTTACCTAGGCAGGCACTTTAGTCCACTGAGCTATCTTGCCAGACCTATGTTTTGATTTTAGTTGGTCAATAAGCACAATCAAACATTACATCCAACACTACATTTCAAAGCAAAGAAGTTAACATGTATAATAGAAAATATAAAATCACAAAAAGATACTTAAAATCAATGCATTATAAAGTAGAAAAGAGAAAGGAAAGATAGTCTATATAAATCTAAAGGTTAGTACTTTGAAAAAACTAGCATTTTATATTTTAAATTTATAAATCATACAAACATAGAAAACATGTATTTTATTTACTGCTGGTCAAAATATATTCCTAAGGCTCTGCCTGAAATTCAGCATTACTTTAGATAGGGATGCCTTTTGTCTTACCTTTAATTTTAATTGCCACTTGATTTGAAATGAACAACACAAATGCTAGATCTTAATAATACATTAGCATGTAAAGATATCATGGGAAAGGATCTCAAGTGGCTGTGGATGCTTTAATTTATTTCATTTTACTGGCATGGGGCATTTTTCCTGAGTCTCCTTAGACATTTTTCTGAGAAGCAAGCAGTGTTATTACTGTGGTTGACTGAGATAATTGATATCTGCGAATCACTGAGAATAAAGAGAACGGCAGAATGAGAAAAGAAACACAAATTAATTCCAATTTCTCATTTTGTTCATTTCCCCCAGAAATTTATAAAATACAATCTTACTTCTGCAAGCATAGTACTTATAGAAAAATATTCCCTTTGTTTGATTATAATAAATGCCATTGGAAACTTAATTGCATGCTGAGCAATTAACATAGCAGATGAATCATTAAAGCATTGTGTGCACATATTTATCTTATCTTGCTGGGCACCATCAATTTGAATAACTTGTTTTATAATTTACTTGGTATATATTTTTTATTTTCTACTGTTTAATTTTGGAACAAAGAGTTTGATTTAATATTAGCCGTAGGCATTATGTTTATACCATGATCATTAAAGTTCAATTTAATTACAATTATCCAAACTGTTTCTGATTTAGAGACTTCAAAAATACAGTCACTTGTTTGTCACATAAAAAAAATCTTGAGTTAGAGGTTTTTAATATTTTATGGTATCTAAACATTGAAAGAAAATAAAACTCACTAAGAACTAGTTGTCCCCCATACCCTATTCATAATACAGTAGCCAAATTGACGTTAGCCAGTTAAGGGTAGAATATGGACAAAATTCTATTTTGCAGTGCTATTTGGTATATAATAACAATATTAGGAAAATATGCTAATGTATCAATTCAGTGTAGAAAAGGATTTATTTTAATAAGCTAATTCAATGATCAGTGAAAATATTAAATATCCCAGGAGATGTTTGGAAAAGTAGATCATTTCTTAGAGAGTGAGAAAATGTTCAACTGTTTGTTAATGCAGTTCAACCATAAGATGCAGAAAGCTCTGAGTAGTTAGAAACTTGGACTTTCTCCATTATTAATAGTTTCCTGTGTAGTCTATGAAACACAGAAACAGAAAAGATCTGTGTTTCTGAACATATGGGGTATATCTGCTGTTATTTTGCACTAAAATAAAATTATATTCCCTTCAACTATACCAAGATATAAATCTTGTTATTAAAAACTCTTTTTCACTGCGACTATGAGCAAAGGAGAAAAACACAGTAAATAAAAGTGAGATGCACTTAATGCTAAAACAATGGACTCTACAGACAGCAGTGACAAAAATTAAGAACAGCTGGAAGAGCATAAACACACACTGTACACTGGTGATGTACACAGCCAAGGACCCGAGGGTACCGTCCCAGAGGTACAGACCGAAGAGCTCTGTGCTACTCCATCCAATGTTGGCCTGCAAGCGAGGATTGCTTCTCCTGTCTTGTTTCACGTTGGAATCTTTGGTAACATTTTCAGATTACAGAAATTGAACTCGCAAGTTGAATGGTTTGCATGATAAAAATTCATAAATAATCCTTAATAATCATTAAATTCAACACAAAAGATTTTATATATACTAGGAAAAAATTTGATTTTATACATAAAAAGCCCCCATGAGATCATTATCTAAAATGAATGTTAGAGCAGGATCAAATGGGACATCCTCACGTCATTAAAACCTAATCCAAATAAACACCCCTAGGATAACCTAAAGTTCAACTTCTACAACTGGACTGACTAGGTAATATTATAGCTTTGTTATACCCAAATAATGTGATCTTGAGTAGATTACTTAAATCAGCAGAAAATTATTTTAAAAGTTCAGTTAACATACGCATAATTTTTAGGATAGATTTAAGCTAGTTCCATTTTATTCATATCAACTTATGACAAATATAAAAATGATGTTTGTCTCAGCAAGCATAAAAAGATAAAAACTAATATTCAAGTAGTTTGAGGCAGTGTGATCCATTGGTTGACTACACGCTGATAACCTTAGGAAACGCCTGAAGAATGGAGTATTGGACATCAGATTTGTTAGTCTAAGTTTGCCACTTCTGAATTCTTTACCCATCATCCCTAAATTAAATTATTTCCTTTCAAGCAAGAGCATTTTTCTATCAAATTGCATACATACACACACACACACACACACACACACACACACACACATAGACACAATGCATTTTTGTCTTATTAAGAAAAAATCGCATTATGAATATAATTCTGTTTGTAAATGAAATTGTGAATCTGATTTTGGTTCTACAAAATATTTTAAGGGGGTAATATTATACCAAATTATAATTCAAATATATGTCTGATAATAGCTGGTTGTGATTGGAATGTGAACGACTTTAGAATGTAGCAAAGCATCGTGCTAATGAGGTCTTAGCTGGCGAATGTTTGAAGTTTATTCAAAATTATAGCAGTTGGTACTACCCTTACATATTAAAAAGTTGTGAAAGTAATGTGTTAGTGTTACTGGAATCAGCATTTCAATTTAAAGATCTTGATGAGGCAAGAAAGGCTCTTTTCTTTTTAACTCCATTTTATTTTTTGTTTCTCTTATTTTTAAGTTTTATTTTGTTGCTTTTATCAAACACACATCAGAAAGCATATCAACAGTGGTAAAACTGGATAAGGCGATTGTGTTTACAGAAAACGTTCTCAGCAAAAAAGTACACAATATAGTCAACTGACAGGCATTGTTCATACTTTGAGGCACATACTTTCCTATGAAAGCCAAAGTTCTCTGCTACTCAGCAAGGAAACAAAAATTTAAAACATGTTTTAAAACAGAAATTTGAAAGAAGAGCTTCTTGGTATGACACACATCCATATTTACAGTCCCACTTAGCTATTTAAAAATAAATATCTCACCAAAAATAAGACATCACAAAAAATACATATAACCCTAGTGCCAAGACTGATTGAAACAATTGGTAGAAATGTTATCAACAATTGTTCACTGCATTCTAACATTCTTGTAATTCTGAGGTGAAGGTAAGCCAACACAGGAGGAAATAGTCCATTTTAGAAATCACTTAAACTTTAGGTGAACTCACTCTTTGGCCCCTTTCCTCTAGTTAACCATAAATCTCACAAAGGTGAACAAATAACAATCTAAGGAGCAAAGAGTTAATAAAAATTATAAATAAGCTAAAATTATCTGTACTAGCAAACTCCTGGGAAATGCAAACCTGTGACATTTTTGTGAAAATTCCAAAATGAGGTAATGAGGTTACTATGGTTACTTGTAAACGTGAAATAAATCCAGAACAAAGTTCTCTGGTCTTCAAATTCCCTGGCTTTACATTAGATTGTCCTCCTGCTGGCATTATGAGTGTTGTTTGTTACCATTCTTGGTCTCTCATGAATGTTTTTTTTTTTTTTTTTTTTTTTTTTGTCTTTTTGAGACAGGGTCTCACTATGCAGTTCAGGCTGGCCTTAAGCTCACTTTGTAGCTCAGGCTGGTCTCGAACTCACAACAATCCTCCTGCCTCAGCCTCCCGAGTGCTGGGATTACAGGCATGCGCCACCATGCCCGGCTTCTCATGAATGTTTATCTTGCTGAATTTTGTCTCAATAATCCTTAAAACAATTCACTCAGTTGATACATAAAAAGGACCTGGGTATTGATCCAAGAACCCAAATATTTACATATATTAGCATGTACAGTTGACATTAAAATAAGTTAAATATGAGCAAGCCCAGCTAGTTTCATTCATCTTTTGCTATAATGGTTCTTGAATTCAGCTTTAATAGGTTAGCGCATAGTAGAGCAGGGTTTTACAGATGAGCTCCACCCTAAGACAGGCCTTGCTAACTTGTCCGTGTTTGACTCCAAACTAGGATCCTCCCACCTCAGCTTCTCCATAATTTGCCAGTGTCTGGGATTAAGCTATGTGCTGTCACATCAGAATATATAATTCTAAATCACTAAAACATAAGCAATATGTCTTGAAATTAATTGGGAGAAAAAGCATTATAATGATTGTATTAATTTTTTTATTATGTTTAATGAATTTACTACAGCAAATATTGGCATCTAAGAAATTCTGGTATGTTCTGGTAGCTATATGGAAATTTTATATTAAATCATTTAAATATTTTCATTTATCAGTGTTCTAAAAGTTTCAACAAATTAATGTTTTTCTTGTTCTTTAAGATATTTTCATTAGTGTCTGCAATATACTTTTCTACAGAATGGCTTCAAAAAGGAACTTGTCCTTTTTTATTTTCCATAATTTTATTGAAGAACAAATAGCAGTGAGACAGTTTCAAATCAAATTAGTAGAACAGATTCAATAATTAATACATTGCATATTGTTTTCATAGTAATTTTTTGTTGTACAATGTGCATACATGATATTCTATTTAGGGAACTTGTGTGTATATAAAATTACTAATAAGGCAACAAGATATCATACAATTTTTATATTTTTTAAAAACTAATGCAAGATAGCTCAGCTGACTAAGTAAGTGCCTACTTAGGCAAATGCGGGGACCAGGTTCCATCCCCCGCACCACAGGTGGCACTGTTACCAGGAGCCCTGGCCAAGGAGACCAGGTGTGGTGATGCACAGCTGTGATCCCAGCACGGGGAGGCTAAAGACAAGAGGACCCTATGAGCCTGATCTGTGTAGTGAGACTTGGTACCTAATACATTAAAGAAAAAGACCTAGATTTTGGTTGTTCTAAAAAATGGAAGCAAAGTTGATCATAAAATTATAAAACATTAAATATATATTAAGATAATGAAATTCTGTTACTTGGAAACTTAATATGCAACTAGTTATTAGGAAGGAAATAAAATTTCCATTTAAATTTTAAAAAATAGAGGATGCCTGAAGAGATGGTGAAGTGGTGAGCATCAGAGAAAGGCCTTCTTGAAATTTGGTGTCCAGACACTGGAATATAGCACCATGAGGAGGAGGAAGAGGAGGAGAAGGAAAGTGAGTTTCAAGAGGCCAGAAAGGAGCTGAAACAAGAATTGAAGCTCACAGGAAGGGCAAAGAGAGAAACTTTGAGCAAGGAGGTATCAGGCACTTTTTTCTCCCTGAGTCTGTGGGAGGGTTGGCTTGATCTTGCACGTAGACAGACAGTGCCTACTGATGACTTCAGGGGGCTCAATGGAGAAGCTCACCCATGGAATGAAGTTGTGGGCACAGTGCACAGAGTGGCTGGTAAGTTATTTGAGTTCAGACACCCCGGAGAGAACTGGCTGGGGGCCATCTGCAGAGGGGCCTGGAGCACTAAACACAGCAAATATGGGCTCCATCTTGTAGCTCCTGAGCTGGTGTCAGGGGGCAGAGTTCAAAGTGGCAGGAGGGGAAATGCTACTGCGGGCTGAACTGGTCTGATTCCAGCCTCATGGCCCTAAATTAGCCTGAACTTCATTGGCACTAAAGGTGAAGGCTTGGTGGGATTCTCCACTACCCTGGTGTGAGGCAGAGTCGCTGTGCTGAGGGTAATCAGCCTGTCTGCCCACCTTGTCTATCAGCAGTGGCTGAGATACACCTTCAAGTGGACACTTTTTTTCACTTAATTTCATTTTCCCCCTTTCCTTCTCTCTTTCCTTCTTCTTCTTTTCCTGATTTATTTTTATGAGTATGAATAAAGTTTCTAGTTTTGCATTGCTGTTCTGTTCTGTTCAGTTCTGTTCTTGTTTTTATTTATTCCTTCCTGTGTTCTTCACCATTTTCTTAAGAGTTTGTAATGGCCTCTCTTTGTCTTCTAGCCTTTTATTCTCTTTGTCCTTTTCTTCTATCTCTATTATTTCCAAATAACCCCTTTAATATTTTCTCCCTTGGTGGTAAATCTAATAAACTGAGGGCTTATTTATAAGTTTGCATGTAATTTTTTGGCTCATTCTAGATTTTGTTACATAACCACAAATCTGCTTCACATGGTTAAAGGCAGAATCTCAGCTACATTTCTTTTTGCCAGAACAGAATACCCAACACCCGGAATTAAGAAAGGAAAGGTTTATTTAGCTCACAGCTTGTGAAGCTTTTAGTCTGTCATCAGCTGGCTCAAAGGCTGAGGCTCATGAGCACTGCTCAAGTTGGCAAAAAGCAGCAAAAGCAAAAATGGAGGAGCAGCAAAAGTGGGAGGGGCGGCAAGACACAGAGAGCAAGCGTCTCTCCCTGCCTTGTTCTGCGACCCGGCTATGTGCTCAAGGGCAGGGGCAGCACTTACAGGCGTGAGCCCAGCCAGGCCCATTCACACCCAGAATACCTGCACTGCACCATGAATGAAGCACAGCCTCTGGAAGTCTGCCCCATGACTGCGTGAAGCTTTAGGGGGACACCTAGACACAAACCATAGCATTCTGCCCCAGGCACCCCAAACAGTCATGCATGTACTTTTATGAAAAGGGCATTTTAGTCTCTCTCTAGCAGTTGCCAAAGTCTTAACAGCTTCAGCATTGCTGAGGAATCCAAGTTCTAAGTGTCCTTCAAGGCACACTCTTAGCTGTGAGCCCCTGTACAAATGAAAAATTAAGCACTTCTAACATTTGGTTGTATAAGATAAACATTACCATTCTGAAAGTTACAAAAAGGAGGATATAAGATTTCATCTCAAAGCGAAGTCTTTCACTTCTGCATTTTTAAAAAATAATTTTATTCAGAAACAAATAGCAATGAGTCAGTTTCAAAACTCATTAGAACAGTTCCAATAATTAATGTATTGCATATTGTTGTCTTCTTAGTGGTTATTCATAGTATGCAGACATGATATCCTATCCAAACACTATTAGAACAAATCTTCCTATTATTCAAATAAGAAAAAGTAGCTGTATATCTATCCTAACTTTTGAATATATAGGTACAAAATGGTCCTTCATTTGTATCTCCTTTTTTGTTTAGTTTTGTCAGAGAACAATATTCCATGTCATTTAAATATTGTAGGTGCACAAATTCAGCAAAATATTCCAATATAGTCCAGTAGTCCATAATGGTGCTGGGTTTGAGACTCCTTAAAAAACCAGGACTGGAAATCTCATTCAAACAAGCTATTTCCCAGGGGAACTGAATATGTCATAGCATAGTGATATATGTGCAGCTATGTTTATAGCAGCACAATTTGTGATAGCCAAATCTTGGAAACTACCAAGATGCCTGTTATTGTATAAAAATTTTATACAATGGAGTATTACTCAACTATAAAGAATGATAAACTCAAAGCCTTTCTATTTAAGTGGATGCCACTTGAAGATATACTCATAAGTGAAATAAACTAGACCCACTTTTGCCTTTTAGAGGCTGCAAAAGGTGGAGACTTGCTGCTCCTTGTGGTGCCCTCAGGCCATCTTTTCTACTCTGCTCAACAGTGGAGATCCTCTCCACTCTACCTTGGCAGTCCACACTTTATTGGTGCCTTCTTTCTGGCCAAAATAACAAAATTTTAAATCATCCTGCTGGGTAATTTGCTCTTGATTATAAACATAAATCTGACTAGAAGCATCCAATAATAGCCATGCTACTGTCTTTAAATTGCTTTTTCCAGATTAATCAGTCTGCTGTCCTTAATCTCAATGTCAAGAAAGGTCTTTGGACACAAGCAAAACTCATAACAACTCTCTACCAAGCCAGACACACATCATCGGGACTCCAGAGGCCAATGCAGTCCTTTCCAGCAGAAACCTTCAAAGCCTGCTCTTTATAGGCAGGATTTCTACCAACTCTCTTGTTCTCTGAGCTCTTACCAAAATCTTCCATATGGAACAGTCTCAGGCTCTGCAGTGCTCCTCTTTCAGGTGATATTTCCAAAACTTTCCTATCTCTTCCCATAAGGTATTCCCAAAGGCTGTATGATC
This sequence comes from Ctenomys sociabilis, assembly GCA_004027165.1. NCBI lineage: Eukaryota > Metazoa > Chordata > Mammalia > Rodentia > Ctenomyidae > Ctenomys > Ctenomys sociabilis. Next base: position 149,831 of record PVKA01000349.1, read on the forward strand.
TTGTATAGTAACAGCAATTACCCTAATTTTTGGCTCCAAAATCTGTATAGATTTTGTTGTATCTGTGTAGATTTTGTTAATGAGAAATCTAGTTCGTATTGTTAAAGCTAGTGTTTCAGTTACTTTTCTCTCCTTGCTGGAACAAAATACCCAACACCAAAAATTTAGGAAGTAAATGTTTACTTAGCTCAATGTTTGTGGAGGTCTCAGTCTATCATTAGCTGGCCTCAAGGAAGAATGGTACATGGAAGAGGGCAGCTGTTCATGTTGATGAAAGACAGCAAGAGCAAAGATGGAAAAGCATCTAGAGTGGCGGTGGCAAAATGACTCAGAGAACAATCTTCTTCCCTCATACATACTGCATCTGGGCTGTCTGCTCCAGGGCAGGTGTATCAGTCACACCAGGAATTCCAGCAGTATTCACACCCATGATCCCAGCATTGGATCATGAACTGACACAACCTCTACAAATCTTCCTCATGATTGGATGAGGCTTTTGAGGAGACAAGTAGACACAAACCGTAATAGGTAGAAAACTAGTCGGTGTTTCTGTTTGTGATTTTTCTAGACTGCTTGATGTTCATGTTAGTGGTAATTATACCCCTTAACCAAAGTGCTACAATTTTTCCAGCAAGTCTTCTTCATGGTATAGCAAGACTGAGATTGCTTAAAGGCCATTCACATAGCATAGACAGCTAGCACTGAACTGGCTTGGCTGGTTCATGTTGGCAACAACTTTTCAAGTCCAATAAATTTGAATCTCACTAGATTCAAAGCCCCAAAGCTAGGTAAACCTGGAACACACCTCTGAAAAGTAATCATTTTCTAAGGGATCTAAATATTAGCAAGAACCTATTTACCATAGACAATTTACAGGCATCCTTTGAAGAACTAAATTAAAAGATATAAAGAGAAAGAATTAAAAGATGTTTTAAAACATTCAGCTTCAACTCACCAAAGGCAAACGGGATGATGAGGTGGGGCAATCCAAAAGCCACCTACCTGGACTCTTTGAAGAGGTGAAGACAGAAGCTACAAAGCATGTAAAAAAGGCTCTAGAAAAAAGATCGAACCGGAATTAGTTTCTCAGATGACTACACAGATGGTGCAAAATATAAGATAATATATAAATATCTATATTTATAATCTATAATAATATATAAATATAATCTTAAATATAAAATTAGTGACTCTAGAGAAAAATACAAATGAATCATAGGGATGGGTAGGAAAAAAGATGGGAATCAGGAATGTTCAACATAGGAAAGATTTGGAATCTATGAGACACATTCTCATACTGTCTTGGTTACTTGGTCTCATTGCTGAGACCAATTACTTGACACTCAAAATTAAACAAGGAAAGTTTATCTCACAGTTTGTGGAGGTTTCAGTCCATGCTCAGCTGGCTCTAAGACCAAGGGGCACGTGGCAGAGGGCACCAGTTCATGGCAGAAGAAAATAGAAAAGCAGCAAGAACAGATGGAGGAGAAGCGGCAGCATTGGCAACAGAGAGCACGGCTGTCTCCCTTGTGTTCCATTGTCACCATTCCTATTCAATATAGATCTGGAGACAATACCGAGGTCAATTAGACACAAGAAACAAATAAAAAAAATGATAAACAAAGAGAAGTGAAATTGTAATTATTTGCATAGATATACTCTACATAAAATACATAAAAAGTTCACCAAAGACTTCTAGATTTAATAGCCAAATTCAATAGTGTACTTGGATAAAAATCCACCATTGAAAAACCAGTAACCATATCTATTTTGTACAAACAAATAAAATCTTGACTGCACAGGACCTTTCACAAAGAATCAACAGTGATATCTTAGTATTTTATTAGCAAGCTTTCGCACAGCAAGTGAAACTACTAATAGAATGAAGTGACAACCTCCAGTTTTTGAAAAAGATTGTCCAGCTATTCCTCAAGAAACTGCTGTCCAGAATACATAAGTAACTCAAAAAAAATCAGGACACCCTGATTTTTTTGTATAAAACACTATCAAAATGGACATCTGAAATGAATATACACTTTTTAGGTGAAGTACAAACAGCAAATAAATACATGAAAAAATGTTCAACATCACTTGATCATTTGAGAGTTGCAAGTTAAACAACGCTGAGATTTCATCTCACTCCAGAAAGATAGCTGGTTATTCAATGAGTAGCGAATGCAGGCAGGGCTTTGGAGGAACAGGGACCCTTCTCTGCTGCTGGGGAGAATGTAGGCTGGAGCAGCCACTGTGAAATCAAATGTGGAGATTTTCCAACAAACTAGCACTAGAGGTCCCATTTGACCCAGCTGTTCTCCTTCTTAGCATCTGCCTAAAAGAATGAAAGACATCATGCCACAGTGATATACACGTACTTCAGGTTCTAGCGGTACAATTGGTAACAGCTAATCTTAGAAACAGCCCAAATACAATCAACTGATGAATGGAGTACTACTCAGAACAGAGAAGGATAACCTGGAGACATTTCTAGATAAATGGATGCATTTTGAAAGCATATATAAATTCCATATTGTTTTTCTGGTATGAGAAATAAAATATATAAGTTGAGTTTATAGGAAGAAAATTTTCAAATGGAAAGGGGAGCAAGGGAAATGGGAGGAGAAGAAGGAACTAGATAAAGAAGAAAAAAAGACACAGAAAGAGAGATACTAGAAGGAAAACAATGGAAATTAATATTTTATGAATTAGGGTTAAAGGGAAACTGGGAGAAAGGTGGTAAAAAAAGAATCCTGTACAGGTACAATTATTTCCATGAATATGATCATTATATATACTTAAAATATACAAACAATTAATTTAAAATTTGAAAAAGTAAGAGAAGTTTAGAAATGAGTACTGTAGGAGAAAAATAAAATAAGCCTGCCAGAGAAAACAATGTATTTGTTTTAATTCAAACAAATTTTATCTTAATAATAAATATTCAGGCTGGCCAAATAGCTCAGCAGATTAAAGCTCCTGCAAGCAGGCTCAGGGGCTGGAGGTTCAATCCCTGGCTTGTCGTGCTGGCCTCATACCCAGGATGCACTGAGAGGGCACCTGAGGCTGGGCATGGTGGCCCATGCCTATAATCCCAGTTCTTGAGAGGCAGATCACTACAAGATTGGTCTAGTAGTGAGACTCTGAACAGCCTGTACCCTTCCCTAAAATACAAAAAAAAAAAAGGAAAGAAAGAAATATTCAATTGTAACAATGACTTTGGTGGTAGAATCACAAAAACAAAAGCAAAACTTGAAAGCTGGCTGGAAGAAATTGCCTTATGTCTGAGAGTCTGTAAGTAAAGATGTTTTCTAATCACTGGTTGTGATATCAAAATAATTCCTTTCCTAAGTGAAAGTGTATACTCAAAACAATATTTCAGGACCAGCCAAACAGCTCAGCAGATTAAAGTGTATGCAAGCCGGAGCAGGGGCCAGGAATTCTTTTATTTTTCATTTCAGCATCTCATTTATTGTCTTTTTTTTTTTTTTTTTTTTTTTTTTTTTTTTTTTTTTTTTTTTTTTTTGTATTTTAGGGAGGGTCTACAGGGTGTTCAGGGTCTCATTACTAGATCGGACTCATAGTGATCCACCTGTTTATAGCCTCCCAAGAACTGGGATTACAGCTATGTACCATTACACCCAGTTTCAATTGCCATCTCAGCACTGTTCCTTGAGCAGGGCCAGCACAGCAGGCCTGGGGATTGAACCCTCAGTTCCTGCACCTGCTTGTAGATGCTTTAATCTGCTGAGCCCTTTGGCCGGCCCTGTATTCACTCATTTCTTGTTGTAAGAAAGATCCGTATTTCCAAGTTACAAGAGCATCACACATACTTAATGACTCTTACTCGGTAAGGAGAACAACAAACTACTTTTTCTCCTTTCCTTTTCTTTCTGCTGCTTCCTCTTGTTCTCCAACTTCCCCTGCCACCTCCTTTTCCTTTTTTTTTTTTTTTTTTTTTTTTTTTAGATATGGTCTTCCTACATCATGCAGGCTAGTTTTGCACTCTGTGCAAGTCCATACTACTTTTCATTTTAAATGTACGTTTGTACTTGTGCCTCAGTCTCTATAATACTGGGCTTTCCAGCATGTGCAACCATGCCCTATTTCATAAGTAGAGCTGCTTGATCTACAGATACCTAAAGTAAGAAAATCAGTGTTATTATCACTGATTAAATGGAACTAACCACTTAAACCATCATGATATAAAATTAGAAGACTAGGTTGGATCATTAGCTACAAACTGAGCAAAAAAATAAACATTTTAATCATGTTGACCATCACTCATTTCAAAACTTGTAGCAAATCATCTTCAAAAAAAGAATTGTTAAAGTAACTCATGTAACATTAAAGTGGGTCATAGTAAGGTCTGTGAGCACAGGCCTGTAAATCTTCCATATGGAATGCTGAGGAAGGAAGAACACAACTTTGCATCTAACCTAGACATGTACAGTGACTTATTGAGACCACGTATTAAAATTGTAAAAGCTAAATGTACCTCACACATCCAAAGAAAACATTCCTAAAATTCATTTGGAAAGAGCAGAGACATAGAATAGCAAAGGCAATCCTGGGCAACAAAGGAAAGCAAGGAGGCATCCAATACATGACTTGAAATTATATCACAAAGCTACATAAAATCAGCATGATATTGGGAAAAAAGGCAGATCTGAGGATCTGAGTACTAGATTAGAATATGCAGACACAAATGTAAACACTCTCAGCCATCTTTTCTTTGACAAAGGGGCCAAACTTGTTCATTGGAAGAAAGATAGCTTCTTTAATGAATGGTGCAGGCTTTCTGCTTGCTGAAGGCAAAAATTAGACTCATCTGTCATCATATACTAAACTACAGTCAAAATAGGTTAAAGATTTAAATATTAAAACAGAAACACTAAATCTGGAAGACCAAATAGGTAGAAACCTTCAAGACATGGGGTAGGTAGAATTTTCATGCACAAAAGAACAAAGCAAACTGCACAGGAAATGCTTCAAAGAAACAAAAGCTGGGACCTCATCTTATTGAAAAGGTTTTGCAAATCAAAATAAATCACTAACAGAGTAAAAGTAAAACCTATGAACTGGGATAAAATTATAGCCAGAAAAAACATTGGGCAGACAAAGAAGTGATGAAAATTTGGTCCCTATATCTGAAGACCCAATCTATCTAGGGATCTGAGATTATTTGTCCTACTTTATGGAAGACATAGAAGACATATAAATTGCAAATAAATATATGAAAATGTGTCTATCATCATTACTCATTCAAGAAATGCAAACTAAAACAAGACTGAGATTTGATCTCTCCTCAGAAATAATGGCTATTATCAAGAAATCAACCAATAACAATTGCTGGTGGAACTTCAGTGAAAAGTGAACACTTCACTACTATTTGAGGGATGCAGATTATTATAGCCACTGTGGAAATCAGTGTGGGGGCGAAGAATATGACTCAGTGGCATAAGCACCTGCTTGGCAAGTACAAGGTCCTATATTCAGTGCCTGGAACAAAGAAAACAATTAGAAAAAGGAAAGCAGTGGCAGATTCCTCAAAAACCTAAGACTAAAGGTTTCATTTGACCTAGATATTTGACCTGGATATTTTCCTGAAAGAATTAGAAACATCATACCACAGCAATATACATTCATCCATGTTTATAACAGCACAATTTTTATAGGTAAATCTTGGAAACAACCCAAATGTCCATCAACCGAGGAATGGATAAAAAAGATGCGGTGTTTTTATACAATTGAGCACTACTAAGATACAAAGAAGTATAAATTCAGGCTTTCATAGGTAAATGGATACTTGAGATGATACTGAGAAAGGAAATATATCAGGCTTAATGGGTAAGCTTCATATTATCTCCCTATTGGAAAAAAACTGAAAGAGTAAGTGAGATGCAAAAGGTTCAGTAGATATTTTGAAAGGAAAATTAACTGCTCAAAAGGAATGAACAACTTGGATGGAGAAAAGGAAAAAAGAGAGTAAAAAGAAAGGAAAAATATATATATACAAGTTAGCTAAGATAAATATACTAATTTGTATTAGTTCATTAAAAAGAATGGCTTGTGCTTATATTGTTTGCTTATTTGTGTCTTTATCTTCTAATCTGAGCAAGTAATTTGAAGATTACTTTTTTGATAAAAATAATGAAAAATTATTAATCTTAATGTGAGATGGGAATGTTGCTTGTATGTTATCATACAGCTGACATGTATATTTTTGTCTGTTCTTTATTACCTTAGTAGTTTCATGCTAAACCACCACAGCCAACCTATTGCCTATGAAAAACGTGTAAGATAATGTATTTACAGCCATTGTTACAAATTTATAATGTATTTTTCTAACATGTTTTATACATATGTTATATAATATTCAAAAAGAATTTTTGGGGGAAGGGGAGATGGCTCCGTAGAGCCAGGGAAGTGCAAGGGCCTGAGTTCAATACCAAGTTCTGCTAAAAAATAAAAAACAGAAACAAAGAATTTTTTCTTGAAGAAAGGATACAAAATGCAAAATCCGCAATCTTGATAATTGATAAATACCACTTGTTTTGCAATACTTTATTATACTGGATGTCTTGTCTTTTGGGGACTTTTAGTTAGCTAATGAATGAATATATTAGACACTTCTGGGTTTTAGTTGGGATTTTACATAGCTTGCATTTTAAATCTTTGGTTCTTTATTGTTTCTATTAACCCATAGCATTATTTTAATAAATATTATAATATCAACCTACTAGCTCAGGACTATATCTGTTTATTAACTTTAACATGTTTAATTAAAATAAAGTCAAAAAATTATTAATCTGTTATCTTGTTTTGAAATTCAGTATCATTGTTCTTATTATGTTTTAATTAAAAAAATTATCAGTAGCTTAGCACAAAGGCTAGGGCTTCAATCCCAACAAAGTATACACACACACACACACACACACACACACACACACATGAATAAAGTCCCAATATTCATAACAACAACAAAATAGCAATGAGAGTGATAGTTCTTTTGTGTTTTGCTTTTACAGCATGTGAAGTCAAGGGCTCAAGAAAATTAAGCAGTAGGCTTAAATCTTTGTAACATGTCTTAAAATTATGGTATAACTTAACAGAAAGACTAGACACTAGGTTCAATGTAAAGCACCTTTAAAACGAAGCTTTGCATTGCTACTCTTGAGACCCTAAAATATGTGAAAGTCTGAACATCAAAGTTAAGCCTCTCATTGGTTACACCAGTATGTCTTGTCACATTCAGATTCAGTGATAATTCTGGGTGTCTTTGATCTCTGATTTCAGCACAGTTTTGCTTATTGTGAAGATTGCTTGCTTTTATCTATCATTTAAGTTTGATGCATGCAGAATTCTCCCCAGGGTGCTGCAGCTCTGCTTCCCCTTGACCTTCGCATTGGCGCAGAGGTTCGTCATATCTTGTTTAAGATACAATTAATTTTATTGTTATATATGCTTCAGTGAGCAGCATTCGAGAAGGTGTCAGATCCTCAGACAGAGAGGAGCAAAGTGGCCTGGAGCACCACACGGACAGGGTGTCCTGAGTCTGGTGACTTCTTTTATTGTAAAGTCATAGGCACACTGGATTACAAACTTAGCTGGATTTAACCTGAAATACTTCTTACAGCCCTCTCCTTCAAATGCCATAATTAGGTTAAATTCTGACCCACTTAATAACGTTTGATAAAGGATAAATTTCATCATGAATTTTTGTGGATTCATGATAAAGGTAGATTTTTTTCTGAAAGAAAACTACTCTCTACCACTAATGCTAAATATTAAATAGCTATGGAAATTAGCTCTTGCTGCAGTCAATCAATTTTTCTGTGTTCATATGAAAATTACAAAGTAAAATAGCACTTAGGTATGAAACTACTACTGTAAAAAATTTGTAGTTGCATTGCTAGAAATATAGGCTGTTTTACATTTTGTCAATTTAAATCATTTTGACCATGTTATTAAAATTAAAAAACAGAGCTTCCATGCCTCTAAACATAATTTGGAGCAGATAACTTTGGTGAATTTGATACTTTGGTAGTGTTTTTTTTTGTTTGTTTGTTTGTTTTTTGTTTTGTTTGGTACCAGGGATCGAATTCGGATTTTGAGCTTGGCAGACAAGCATTTACTCCACTGCTATCTCCCTGGACCTCTGGTAGCATTACTTTAGGCTTAAGTGTCATTCTAAATGAAATGTATACATTTAAAAATTGAAAACTACAGTTGAAAAGATTTTATATAACCTTAAGTTGGAATAATGAAAACTGCTAAAAAAGAGATATCAAGGGAGAATCTAACATCATTTCATGAATAAAAATCGTATGCTCTGGGACTGACACTATTACTTGGAAGAATCTACTGTAAAAAGATATTTTAAAGATGAAATAGGCAAAATCCCATTCTATATCTCAGCCTTAGATTGTGAATACTTGCAGTCACGTTTAAGGCTAGAATATATTATAAATCCAAGTTCAGTGAAATTTCATGATTTTTCTCAAACCATGTAACCCCCTTATTAATATACCTGTGTTTTAAAAATACTCTAGTGTTATTTTTCAAGTGTGAAAAAATATTATGAAAATATAATTTCATTCTTATTATACAAGTACATTGATCATATCCTTAACTTTTGCATTTTAGGCTGAAAAAAATCTAAAATACTTACTATTAGGCTTTTAACAGATTCTATCTGTCAATGTTAAGGAGCATATTTAATGTAAGCTTCCCAATATATGTTCTATATGTACACCCTAGCATTCATTACTTTTATAAAACTTATAAACAACATCATAGCACAGTTTTCTACTCATAGTAATAAGTACCTTCTGGTTTTCAATATAATTTAAATGTGAAATTAATATGTTCAAATTAATATTTAGAAGTACTTTTAAAGACCTAAATATTATTCTATTCCAACCACACTCCTGGTCTGCCTTCACTGAACCTTCACATTTTATATTCCTTAAATAAGTATAACTTGTCTTAATTATAGCCATCCTACTATTCCCCATTCTTACAGTCCCATACCATCACTTTTAGTTGCTTCCTATTTTTTAATATCAGTCCCCTTTCTTATCATCTCTTTTATATTACACATTTTAGGAAAAACATATTTGTCTATCTGAAAAGCTCATTTCACTCATCATGATGATCTTCAGGTTTTATTATTCTGTGAGTTACAAGATGATTGCAGTAATAACAAACTAATAAAAATCTCAATCTACAATTTTGCACTTTTTACATATAGCTATCTTATTATATATTCCTTTAATTCCTGAAAATTACATTTAATGATTAAGGCAGTAGGCCAAAGAGTTTTAAATTGGATGCCTTTTTAAATCTTCCACTCTGTTGACAATTTCTTTTGACGTGCAGAAGCTCCTTAAGAAGAGTTGATCCCAGTTGTTGATTCTTTCAAGTGCTTCCCATGTGAATATATGTTTGTTCATGAACTCTTTACCTGCCCCTATGTCTTCAAGAGTTCCTCCTACTTTCTCTTCCAGGAGATTGAGTGTTTCTGTTTTAATGTTTAGGTCTTTAATCCATTTTGACTCTAACTTAGTGCATGGTGGTAGAGCTAGGTCAAGTTTTAGTATTAACTATTGAATCTTTGATGTAATTCAGGTATAAAAAATAAGATATGCAAACAGCTACACTCTATTTAATGATAAGAGACATACGGTATAATAATGTCTGTAAGTATAATATCATGTATGCACTTTATAGGATACCAATACATTATGAAAACAGTTTGCAATGTATTAATTTATCAAATCCATCTTGTCAAGGTATCTTAAAAATGTCTCATTGATATTTGTACTTCAATAAAACAAAAATAAATAAATAAATAAAATAAAATCTTCCTTTTTTCCTCTGCTTCCCTTCACTTTTGTTGTATTATTCTTTCTTCTCTCCCCTTGGCTGACAATGACCACCTTCTGTGCACTAAGCGACATTCATCCCTCTACTAAAGCTTGTTGCGAAGTTAAGTGCATTTAGTTGATAAGTGAACCTTAATACGTCATCATTACCCTGAGCAGATGCTCTCTTACATTTTTCAAATGCACTTAACTTTGTGTTTCACTTTTCTGAAGCATCTCTAAATTTAGTTTATCAGCACACAGGCACATAGCTGCTGCATTGATATTAACAAACACAGTTAAAATACATTATGAATTTTTCCAATTGCCAGCTGATAAAAACTGAATTTTACTATTTATGTCTTATTTATTATATATTCTGATTAAATGTCACATCTACATTCTGTTTTATTTTTATTTTCCTCTTTTCTAAAAGCTGACACTATTTATTGTTAAACACAGACAAGTTAGGTAGAAGATAACATGAAGCTAATGAGGCACTGGGCCCATGACAAAGTTAAGATAATAAGTTCTTGGCCAAATAAAGAAGCGCTTAGGGCCAAGAGTTAGTAAAAACCAGATGGAAAATCAAGCCAGTGATATAAGAGGTGAGATAGTAAACAAGGTGATGGATGACTGCTCTGACAACTTCCTCTCCTACTATCTAAAAATGCTTTTCTTTCTCACTTTGATCTTTGAATAAACCACTTGGATAAGTTAAAGGCCAAAAGACATATGCATGCTACACCCTTCCACACCTCAAGGCCCATTTCTACTTCAAGTAAGTTTATTTAATTATATAGTTTCACTTTATTTTATTCAGAAAGATCTGAGAGCTGCTCATCTTTTATTATAAAAACTTCCACACAAAAAAGTCACTTTGAGAGCCTTTTTGGGGTCCCTTCCTGGCCTTTAGGGCTTTTCTTCTTCTTGCTAAGTATTCTTCTTGTCCACCCATGTCTTTGTCCTCAAATTTACTCTTCTACTTCAGGAGACAAAGATCCAGTCTATATAGTTACACTATGTCCTAGGAATTCTTCCTTTGAAATGCCTAATACTCACCCTAAATCCTGTAATTATCTTTCAGATGAAAAGTTACCACCATGAACTTAGATTGGCCCTGCTAAATCATTTAATATAACTTTAAGCCATGTGAATGAGTTCATGATGTGAACAAAGGTTTAGACCTATTGCCTTCTCCCGACCATGGGCTGCCACTTTCTATTCCTCCTTATTGCCATTCATCTTCCTTAATGTTTCCAGTGAATCTCTAATTAGTGCTTTCATTCACATTAGCAACTCAAAAGATATTCAAAAACAGTTTTGGTACTGAGTAAAATAAAAAGCCTCAGTCCTAAACCACGTAGGCATATCAATATATTCTGAAGTTATTCCATAGAACACTAAGTGCTCCAAATTTAAAATAGTATAAAAATATTTTAAAAACTCATGTGTGATGGTTAGTCAGGCTCTGGGGAGCTCTGCACTGCCCACACTTGACATGGTGATTTCCTGCAAGGCTTTCCATCTTCCTGATAGAGGTGTGTTTGCAGGATTGAATACATGTGTGATTCACACCTCCCCTTCTTGAGAGCTGTCTGTTTCCTTCAAACTGTATTTGCTGTCTTGTCTAGGACTCAAGTTTTTGAAACAATTTTCACTTCCTAAATGACTGTTTTTATCATTAAAAACTATTTAGTCTGGTTGTTTAGGAATTCTACAAATACAACTCAGTATTTAATACTCACTCCTTACTCTGACCTGTTATTAATATACTGGACAATTATGAAACATTATATTGCTTCACAGATTTGCTTGTTTTCTCATGTTCAAAAGTATTATTATTTGTATTTTAATTCACATTTTTTCCCCCAAAGTACCAAGGATTATTCCACTGAGCTATATCCCTGGCCTTAATTTACAATCTTATTAGTATCTACTTTGTTAATTTATTTAAAAGTTCAAGCACATTATGTATGCATATATATAATTATATATAATTATAATTATTATATTAATTATAATTATATATAATTATATATATAATTTCTTGCTTTTGAAAAAATAATAACAAGGGGCAGAAATTGTTAGTATTTTCTTGTTTGTAGTCTGAGTAAAGGCTATTTACACTATTTCTCTTTGTTTGTTTAAAGTCCTACAAAAAAATGTATATTGAATGACTGCTATCAGATCACTATGTTTTTCTATGTCATGAAATACAAATTTGGGATTTGAATGCTAGCTTTATCATTTTGAACTGTTGAGTCAAAAAACTGCCTAAATAAGCTAAGAAGAATGAACTGTACTCTACATCAATTTAGCTAATTTAAATTTTATTTATTTTTTTCCTCATTTCATTTTTTATTTTGTTTATTAATTTTATTGAGAAACAGATAACAGTGAGACAGCTTCAAAACTGATTAATAGGACAGTTTCAATAATTAATACATTGCATATTATTGTCTTCATAGTGGTTATTCATAGTACAAGATGCAGACATGATATCCTGTCCAAACAGTACTAGTACAAATCTTTCTTCTCATTGAATTAAGAGTATCTGTATATCTATCCTAAATATTTTGTAAATACAAATACAAAATGGTCCTTCCTTGTATCCCTTTTTTATTTAGCTATGTTAGAGATGTGTATTCCATTGCCATTTAAATATTGTAGGTCTGAGAATTCAGCAAAATAATCCAACATAGTTCACTAGTCCATAATAGCAGTGAGTTATCCCTAGGACTGGCAATGTCAGAAGTTGTTGCCTCAAGCCTTTCCAGCTCAACATATTAATATGGCTTTACTCTTTATACCTTATTTTCATACTTTTCTTCTGGAACATTAAAACCAAGATAAAGCAAGACCTATATAATAAGAAGTGCAGTTTTTGTATCTGATAATGTCAGTCAAGTCCCCTCAGGATTTATCCTGTAACCCTGTACCGCAGTTTGCACATCCTTTGTCAGTGTCAGCCATGTGGATGAGTCATGGCCATTGCTTGACCAATTTGTTCTCTGTGAAAGCCTAAGGGAAAGTTTTCTGTCCATGTGACTCTCCTTAGGCACACTTTACATAATGGATCATTTTCTTCTGTGGCCCCATAATCCCCTTGATTAGAAAATTTGTGACACAACTGAGTTATATGATGTTACAGTGTAGGTTCTCCTTTGTCCTGAGTCCTCACTGACCTTGAAAAGCTAGGGCCAAAATGTTGGCTGTCCTTGCAGCCCTTCTTTTTCTCTAATTTTTGGTATGCAAACTTAGGTTGTTAACCCTCCGGGAGAGCTTATTATTACCCTACATCATATCCTACAAGCACTTGGGTTTAACCTCACTATTTTTCTGAACGTCAAACATCTTAGGCATAACATGGAACAGGTATTTTCCAGCTAGTATTGATATGTTAAACTTTAAGTCTCTAAAGAGTATGGAGGAAAAAAATTTAAAAATGAAAAGAATAAGAAATACTTTAAAAAATGAATAAACACATATTTTTACACAGAAATTTAGAAATCTAACCATATACAGCATTGTAGCAGGACAGTCTGGTGACATTTTTTTGTGTCTTTTTTTCATTTATTACCCTTTTTAAAAAAAAAATAAACATTTACTTGAGAAACAATATGGTAACAATTGATATGTCTTGACAAGCAGTACATATTTAGAAGACCAGAATAACAGGCATGCCAAGCATGACCCTTCTATTATATACCGCTATCTTCAGTGCAGTTGCTTAGTTCACAGGTATCAGCATATATAGTTAGTTAGGGTGAGAATCCTACCAATTAACTGCTAGTTTCAAAAACCTGCTGATGTTTCTCAGGATCATTGCCTTACCCATCTTGTGTGTATAAATGTATGGTTTTGCTCCTGTCATTTTCCCCAGCTTTTTTCCTTGCCTTCTCATTGTCCAATCCTCAAGTTCTCACTTTCCTTTTAATTGTGTTATATCTTTCTATTTGTATTTCTTCTGGGGACTATCCTCAGGAATGGATTAAAAAGATGTGGCATTTTTATACAATGCAGTATTTCTCAGCTATAAAGAATGATAAACTTGGGACTAGGGAGATAGCTCAGTGGAATAAGTGCTTCCCTGGCAAGCGCAAGGGCCTGAATTCAATACCTGCCTCCGTCAAAAAAAAAAAAAAAAAAAGAAACAGGAATGATAAATTTGAAGTATTTATATTTAAGTGGATGCCACTTGAAGATATACTCACAAATGAAATAACCCAGCCTCATGTATGTAAATATTGTCTATTTATTTTTTGTAATACCAGGGATTGAACTCATGACCTTTTGCTTGTCAGGCAGGAGCTTATTCTACTGAGCTATCTTCCCAGTCCTAAGTTATATTTGTCTATAAGGAAAAAAATTTAAATATATATACAATAGTTAACTTAGCATAGTATGTCTTCTAAAGCAAATGCAAAAGATAACAAATATATTGAATTATAGATTGATCTGCATAGTTAAATTATACTTCTCATTAAACAAACTGCATTATGAATTGATAAATAAAATAGTTATTCCAAAACTTAAATATATACTTGTATGTTTTAAAATTTCAGCCTGGATCGTAAAAGTATGTATGATCAAGTATGGCAATACTACTACTTTCATTTGCAAAATCAAAATATAAACCTGACTTCACAGCCTATTGAAAAATATTTTGAATTCAACATGGGAATTGGCATTATTTGATGTTATATAAAATTAGCTTGCAATTTCATGAAATAAAGTATCTAGTTGACAAATATATTGTAGTAATAATTAAAAATGATCTTTGCTAGACAATTTTTACTATTTTTCCATTTGAGTAGAACATATCAATAGAAAAGAAGTTTGTTTTGTTAGTTTGATAACCTTTCTCTATTAGATTATCTGTTCTTTGTCAATAACTCTTACACAATAAACAATGTTTTTTATTCTCTTTTTGAAAAGTATTTATTAAATGACTTTTTCAGAGAGTGTCTGTTGTTACACTGGAAAAAGATAGCTATTTGTAATCCCAAAGCTCAGCAATAGCATTCATTCTAAAGTAAAGGTAGAAATCATAACTTTTTCTTATACACCCTGCAGGATGATGAACTTTTCAGTCAACAAAATGAAAACAATGGTCTCTGCTAAGCCGTCGCCTATCGGGCGCAGCAAGGTGGGAAAAGAGCGCTGTAGGAGTGCTCCGGTCGGGAGAGGCTAATACGGATCTGGCGGGCTCTGAGGAGTGGGGAAAGATTGGTGTGTCCATTTAATACAACAAAATGGAAACTGAGCAGCCAGAGGAAACCTTCCCCAACACTGAAACCAATGGTGAATTTGGTAAACGTCCTGCAGAAGATATGGAAGAGGAGCAAGCATTTAAAAGATCTAGAAACACCGATGAGATGGTTGAATTACGAATTCTGCTTCAGAGCAAGAATGCTGGGGCAGTGATTGGAAAAGGAAGCAAGAACATTAAGGCTCTCCGTACAGACTACAGTGCCAGTGTTTCAGTCCCAGACAGCAGTGGCTCCGAGCGCATATTGAGTATCAGTGCTGATATTGAAACAAGTGGAGAAATTCTGAAGAAAATCATCCCTACCTCGGAAGAGGGCCTGCAGTTGCCATCACCCACTGCAACCAGCCAGCTCCCGCTCAAATCTGATGCTGTGGAATGCTTAAATTACCAACACTATAAAGGAAGTGACTTTGACTGCGAGTTGAGACTGTTAATTCATCAAAGTCTGGCAGGAGGAATTATTGGGGTCAAAGGTGCTAAAATCAAAGAACTTCGAGAGAACACTCAGACAACAATCAAGCTTTTCCAAGAATGATGTCCTCATTCCACTGACAGAGTTGTTCTTATTGGAGGAAACCCTGACAGGGTTGTAGAGTGCATAAAGATCATCCTTGATCTTATATCTGAGTCTCCCATCAAAGGACATGCACAGCCTTATGATCCCAACTTTTATGATGAAACTTACGATTATGGTGGTTTTACCATGATGTTTGATGACCGTCGTGGACGACCTGTAGGATTTCCTATGCGAGGGAGAGGTGGTTTTGACAGAATACCTCCTGGTCGAGGTGGGCGTCCCATGCCTCCCTCTAGAAGAGATTATGATGATATGAGCCCTCGTCGGGGACCACCACCCCCTCCTCCTGGTCGAGGTGGCCGGGGTGGTAGCAGAGCACGGAATCTTCCTCTTCCACCACCACCACCACCTAGAGGAGGAGATCTAATGGCTTATGATGGAAGAGGAAGACCTGGAGACTGCTATGATGGCATGGTTGGTTTCAGTGCTGATGAAACTTGGGACTCTGCGGTAGATACGTGGAGCCCATCAGAATGGCAGATGGCATATGAACCACAGGGTGGCTCTGGATATGATTATTCCTATGCAGGGGGTCGTGGATCATATGGTGATCTTGGTGGACCTGTTATTACTACACAAGTAACTATTGCCAAAGATTTGGCTGGATCTATTATTGGCAAAGGTGGTCAGCGGATTAAACAGATTCGTCATGAGTCGGGAGCTTCTATCAAAATTGATGAGCCCTTAGAAGGATCCGAAGATCAGATCATTACCATTACAGGAACACAGGACCAGATACAGAATGCACAGTATTTGCTGCAGAACAGTGTGAAGCAGTATTCTGGAAAGTTTTTCTAAGACTAGTGAAGAACTGAAGGAGTCCTGCATCTTTTTTTTTTTTTTATCTGCTTTTGTTTAAAAAGCCAACATTCCTCTGCTTCATAGGTATTCTGCATTTGAGGCGTAGTGAAATCTTTGCTGTTCACCAGATGTAATGTTTTAGTTCCTTACAACAGGGTTGGGGGGGAGGGTGTGCAAAAACTAACATTGAAATTTTAAAACAGCAGCAGAATGAGTGGATTTTATTTTTTGTTCATTGTTGGTGGTTTAAAAACATTTC
>PVKA01000349.1:166705-189373 GCA_004027165.1 Ctenomys sociabilis
AACACCTTGCTTTGTGTGGTCACTAAACATTTGGGGGGTGGGACAGGGAGGAAAGTAACAATAGTCCACATGTCCCTGGCATCTGTTCAGAGCAGTGTGCAGAATGTAATGCTCTTTTGTAAGAAACGTTTTATGATTTTTAAAATAAATTTAGTGAATCTATTTTGGTGGTCATTTTTTTTTTTAATAAAGACAGTCATTTTTCAAATGGTGGCTGAATTTCCCAATGCACCCCTAAACTAAACACTAAGTTTGATTTTCAGCTCCTGTGTTAGAAATACGTACAGTGTATCTCTTAGATACGGGCAAGATATATTGGCAAATTCAGTTCTGGCAATTGATGGTTTCAGTTGTTGCTTGGGAAGAAGTTCCATCATACATATCATGCTTATAATAAGCTGGAGGATTTTGTTTTTGCAAATGCTTGCCCCTCTTTCAGCAGTTTTCTGTTAGTTGTAAAAAACCAAGGTGGGCAGCAGTACTACAAATTGAAAAAATATAAGTATATTCCAGAAGCCTAATTGACAGTGGGTTTTATTAAAGTAACACTTGGTTATGGAAGTGATGTATGCTGGATAAATTCTGATTATTTTTATTACATTTCTCACTTATAGACTTATTAAACTGTCAACCTTCTAGTGTCTTAGTTAATCTTTGTATAAATATATATACATGTTTTTCCATTGTATGCAAATTGCAAGAAAAAGATGTATCATTTCTCTGTTGTATGTTGGATTATGTAGGAAATGTTTGTGAACTATTTAAAAACAAGTTTGAAAAAAGTTCCTGTGGATGTTTTATGTAGTATTCTGGCATTTGTACTGATAGTTTAAAAGTTTCACTGCACAATAAAACTCCCATGATGCTAGATTTGATGTGTGCCCAGTTTGAAAAAAGGTTGGTTGACACCTGTAAAAATTGTTGAAGTGATCCTCTTATAAGGAAATACAATAATCTTACATAAAAAAAGAAAACAATAATGCTATTTCTTGAATTTTTATTTCAACACTGAAATAAGCTGGGATAATATGTATCTTTATGGTGAACGTTCAGATTATCTTATGTTTATAACTTAAACTGTAGTCATTACACATTTGCATAATCATAAGCCATGCTTTACACATACTTTAAAATTTAATATCTTAGAATTCAAGTTATGATAACATTCATTAAATGACATAGATTCCCATTACATACCATATTAAAATTTAAGCATTCTTTTGACATATTTGAATTTAGAAAAAATGCATGCAATGTAAATGGAAACTTTTTATATTCAGTACTGTAGTCTCATAATGGGACTGTGATAGGGCAAGTCTGTGATAGGGTATGTCTATAGAAGAGTTCACTGAGAGCACATTTAAAAAAATATGGACATTTTAAACATTAACATGTTAATTATCAATATTAATTACTCCTCATGGTCACCTTTGTATTGTAAAATGCCTAGAAAGTTCATAAAGCAGAATTATGAATGTGCCAGCAGTGACAGTGTTTGTAGAACTGAGGGGCAGTTGGAATAGCAAGCCCAGAGGTGAGATCGGCCCTGAATATAGGCGGCACCACCTGCTAGGCTGAGGGCCAGGAGGAAAGCAGGTGCAAGAAGCGGAAGCCCACCTAGAAAGCTTCCTGTCCGGACCTCTTGGCTTCTTGACCACCTGGAGGTGGCCTATGTCCCCCACGTGCCCCAAGGCCATGTTGTCCGCCACCCAGTCGGAGCATCAATAGAGCCAGCTCGCTGTTGACAGAGCCTCCGATGCTCCGAGATGATGTAAGATATGGATGTTATTTCTTCGTTCAAGCTGTTTCACACAAATACTGCATCACTGGCAGAAAAATCTGACTAATACAATAGCTAATGATGATAGCTAATAAAAATATGCTTGTAGAAGAAAAAAATTAAACTTTGGAAGTAAAAATGTAATTCTGGACTATCTAAATTAAGAAATGAAAACCTTAGAACCAATGAAAACTATAGTAAAATGACTATAAAGAAATGAAAAAGTCGTATTTTATAATTTAGCAGAAAATTGTACTATTTTATATTTAAAATTATATAAAAATAAAGCAATATATGGAAACATCAAATATTTATGATATTCCATTGATTTCTATTTTCTACATTAAGCACGAATTTATTCTTTAAAAAGGAAATGATTTGTAACTTACATATGATGTTCCAAGGTGAAAAATATTCAGTGTTATTTTATACAAAGAGTGATTGAGAAATAATTAAATTAGTAATTGTTTGAGAATACAGGGATAATTTAAACAAAGGACTAAATAACCAGAAGGATAGCAAAATTACAGAAATATGAAAAACAATCACCGATGTTTTTAAAATGAGAGGAAAATTGTAAGTGTCTAATGTTTAAAATAAATCTATGCTGTGGTTCCGGTTAAGTTATTTCTATTTTAACAAGAACTAATGTTAAAATGTTTAATTGTATCTTCAGTTGCATCTATTCAGTTGGGGTTTTTGCACACTATAAATATACATGTTCCTAAAAAGTAAGTGTTTATGTACCTGAATGAATTATTTTAACTTGTTCCTGTTGTATAATCATAAAATAAAGAAAATATTGTAATAGGAATCATGAAATTATAACCTATAAATACAAGAGACACTGTCAAGTGGTACAGAGGGTTAGGCAAATTTAAAGCACTCACTTCCCAGAATTCAAGTTAACTGTCGCATCTCTTCACGTTATCTTTCTTACACTGAACATAAATGTTCTTTCTTTGTGATGTTACACCTTGAAAATCTCACAGTAATTTGAAAATATCAAAACTCAAATATGCATTTAATATGCCTAATAAATAAAGCTTCACTTATACTAAGTTTGGTACAATCACCTAACAGAGACTATTTCACACAAAACACCGACAATCCCCTGGGTGGAGACACTAAGTATTTTGTAGCTCTCATGAGGTGTGAACGCAGAACTCTCTGAGTGGGCAGCACAGGACACCATTCAGCATCAGTGCTTTCCTTTCTGATCTTAGAGGGTAGAGGTGGGCAGATGTGTCTCACTGCTGCTGTCCAGCAAGCAGCGTGAGAGACTATTCTGCTGCTCATTGCTGCGCAGGAAATACTTTGTGCTGAGTGCATATCATTTTCAGATAACACAGCTCAGAAATGGAAATGGAGGACAAGCTGGTGCAGGTCTATATCAGCGTTTCGCTGACCAAGGCAGGAGGATCTCCACAAGTCTGAAGGTACATAGTATGTTTAAAGTTGAGGGAGCCTGAACTATGTAGAACCTAACAAAGTGAAATAAAAACATGTAAATAACACTGATAAATTAAGGATTATCTAGATTTTTTGTGACAGTGCAATAACATTTCTAATACAAAATTAATAATCTTTCGTTCAGTTTACAGAGAAAATGAAAACCATTTACCCATTCCAATCCTGACTTCTCAGACATTGAACAAGTAGAGGGAGACGGCCAATCATTAGTGCATGAACAGAAACTATGATGACTGAAAACTGCTGAAAACGGATACACAGTGATGACACGATCCATCACTGGAAAGATTTGATTTGTAAAGAGATGAATGATTGACATTAATTCTAATGATGAAGAAATGTGATTATATTACACACTTTTTAATGTTTTTTTTTAGGTTTTTAAGTTGTTTCAGTTTTTTATTATTATAAATGTTTGCAGTACATAACAATGACATTCATATGAAGGAGTTTGTGAAGGTGCATAATGAATCTCAGTCCCCCTCTCCGCTTCCTCTCTCCTCTCCCCACATCTCTCGGTTTCATTCCCATCTGCAAAATATGCATCTCTTCATTTCCTATTGTGTATCTTTTACTTTGTTCTTTATTTATATTATACATTTGTTACACAAGAGAAATCATGTGTTATTTCAGGTTGTGCTTCTGATTTTTTCATTTAACGTTATGGTCTCAAGATGCATCCATTTTCTTCAAATGGCTCCAGTTTACTCTTCACGGCAGATATGTACTTCGCAGTGCATGCTTATCGAATTTTCTTTATCCACTTCCAGGGTTAGCTAGTATGAATTATGTTGCTGATAAACATGGTTACGCATGTATCACTGCAGTATGATGCCTTCAATTTTTGTAAAGAGAGCTAGAAGGAGGACAGCTGAGCCACTGAATGTCTAGCTTTAGATATTTGAAGAACTGGATTTAAGAATTTCCATATTGATTCCCACAGAGATTGTACTAGTTTATATTGCTGCTAGCAATATGAAACTGTCCCTAGTGGTTGGGGAGATGGCTCAGTGGAATAAGCGCTTCCCTGGCAAGTGCAAGGGCCTACGTTCAATCCCTAGTTCCTTCAAAAAAATAAGTGTCCCCTTTCTCCTTGATTTTAGTCACTATTCTGGAAATAAGATGGAACACAATTGCTATTTTAGTTTATATTTCTCTAATCTCCAGAGGTGCTGAATACTTTTTCATGCATTTGTTCTCCATTTATACTTCTTCTGAGAGGTATTTAGTTTTAAGGATTTTTTTTTAAAGTAAGAGTTCATAAAAATAACATTTATTGTTTTTTCTAAATACTTACATAAAATCTTTCTTCTACAGTTATAGTTATAAAGATAATGAAGAAACATAGAAGATAATGAGCAACCCTTCTCACAGCAGGCACTGGGAGGCCCAGTGCTGTCAACCCACACCCTGATTACAGCTGGTTCTGTTCCCTGTGTCTTTCCATGGTTGGATGGAAGCATATTTCACCAAAACTATAAGCCCACTTAGGAGTGATCCACCCTCACACCCGAAAAAAAATGTGAGCCAGCTTTTGATCCTGTGACCAAATGGTGGAGAAAATCAGTTTTGCGCAGGAAAAGTGTGTTGGTCTACTTTCTTCTGATCCATTGCTGCAGGCCTGTGGCAAGGCCAAGCCTGCAGCAGAAGAATACAGCCAGGGAAGCCATCTACCTAGAAGCCTGAAACAGAGAAGGGAAAAGAGCCAGCGGCCAGGGACAGAAATAGCTTCTGCAGTAAGGCCCTACGACCCATGACCTTCAACTTCCCTCAGCCGCCGAGTCCTGTTATCATCACTTCCTGCAAGTGGAATCAAAACATCATCTGTGGACCAACCTGCCAATAAAATTAGTGCCCTTCTAATCCAATTACCTGCCAATACTTAATCTCTGAATACAGGAGATTTGGAGGCGAATTTTAGATGGAAACTATAACATTAATCATCTCCCAGAAAACCCACCTCTTACTATTATTATCTTTGGGCTAGATGAATTTCTGGTCTCCACATTCAGACCAGAGAAATGTTTGTATAGAATTTGAATAGCTGTAGTGACATATATGGATACATGTATAACAAAACACCTATTTGATGTACCTCAGTGAATCTCAATGGAGATGAACTTAAATTTTATTCTTTTTTCTTTTTTTAAATTATCTCCTTTTTAAATTTATTTATTTATTACAGTGTCTCGCTATACTTTTTGCAGGGGGGGCGGGGGGATCAGCTCAGCCCGCCCTGGGGAGGGGCTGGTACGGCATGTGGTGCTGGGGATCGAACCGCAGTCCCTGAGCGCTTGACTAAGTAGGTGCTTTAGACCGCTGAGCTATCTTGCCAGCCCAAATTTTATTCTTTTTTATGGTACTGGGGATCTAATGCAGGACCTTATGCATGCCATGCAGGTGCTTATGCCACTGAGCTGTCACCACAACCCTTAAATCTTATTCTTATAATTTAATTTTTAGTTTGGTGATAGTGGCTATCACATCTCAGAATGTTTAAGTATTTGGGCATTAATTAAATAATGGAATAATTTATATTACTATATTATCATTAAAATATGTACAGGTAAAGTAAGTCCTTCAATGTATTTTAAAATTTAATTATAATTTTTGGAAACAAGAGACAAATAATTTCTTAAATGTTTTTGTGGAGTACATTACAAACATTTTGAACGACTCCATAAAAAACATAAAGTAGGATGAAGCTAATGAGTATACTGTGTAGAATACATTATATAAGCATTCCTAATTCAGGTCACTGATTAGAGTTACTTACATCTTTTAAGTGTTTTATTTCTAATTTTTAAAAATGTAGATTCCCCAGACCCACTTCATATTAGCCAAGAATCTCTACATAAGGAGGTAAGTGATAGATATATTTTTTATAATCTTTATTATTTAAAAAATTCCCAACATTTCTCATCATTAAAGAAGAAGAGTTGCTAGGACAAAAAACTATGAAAAGCAGTAGGAGATGAAAAGTGGCACGAGGCCCGGGGCCCGCTGGGTGCTCACTCCAGCCAGCACTCAGGCCCACATGTGAGTGGGACTCCCCAGGGCCTGTCAGATGCTCACTCAAGCCAGCATCCAGGCCAGGAGTGTGTGTGTATGTATCTTCCTCCATCAGTCAGGCTAGGTACGGAACCCTGTGGGAGAATCCCTGCAGAGGTGATAGAGGGAAGACCCACCCAGCTGATCCAGGAGCAGAACACCTTGCAAGAGTGGCACGGCAGGTTCACATCCAAGGACTGCAGCAGGAAGAAGTGGAACACAGCAGCCGGACCCAATTGAAGCCCACCTGGGTGAGTTTGAATGTGGTCAATATGGACCTGGTGGCAATGTAGTAACAGCACCAAAACTTTACACTAGAGGTCAGAAGACAGTGCTATACAAAGTGACAAAGAGAAGAAGCAAAATGCATTCTCAAGCCCTGAGCCCACCCAGAACAAATGCAGGAGACAATAGCATAGAAGAAATTGGAAGTCACACACCTGAAATCTCTGAAATAATAGCATCTGAAGTAAAGAAACAACTACAGACAGGTATAGAGGAAATCAGATCAGAAGTAATTTCTGACGTAAAAAAGAAATGATAACTCTAATGGAAGTAGTGCTAAGTGCTTCTGAAGAAGACACTGGGGCTGGGGAGATGGCTCAGTGGAATAAGAGCTTCCCTGGCAAGCTCAAGGGCCTGAGTTCAATCCCCAGTTCCACAAAAATAAATAAATAAATAAATAAGACACTGATAAAAAATAAAGGAGAATAAAAAGATGATGGAATCCTTGAATGAGCAGCATAGGAAAGAAATAGAATGCATGAAGCAGATTCAAAATGCTATACAAGAAATTAAAACCTTGATCACAAGCTGGCAATACCATTTGGATGAAACTGAAAATAGACTTTCAGACCTTGAAGACAGCATTGCAGCTAGGGAAAAGGTAAGAAAAGATCTCTTAAAACAACTTGGATGTATGAAAAAATAATGAATAATGAAAGACTAATATGAATAAGTAAGAAAGGAGTCAATACAAATGTTGTGAGAAGAATATGGGCAGAAGTAATAGGAGAAAATTTCCCAAATATGGGAAAACAATCTGACATTTATGGAACTGAAGTATATAGAACTCCAAATAACTTCAACCCAATTAAAAACACATCCAGTCATATAATAATCAAGATCCCAGAAATTCAGCACAGAAACAATATACTAAAGGCTTCCAGAGAAAAGAAACAGATCATATTTAAAGGAAAACCCATCAAAATATCAGAAGATTTCTCTTCACAAACCATCAAGTCAAGGAGAGCATGAAGCAAAGTACTTCAAGTATTCCAAGAAAACAAATTCAACCCAGACTGATATACTCTGCAAAATTCTCTTTCAAGCTTAATGGAGAAGTGAGATATTTCCATGACAAAGAACAATTAAGTAGTTCATGACAATAAAGCCCACTGTATACAGACTACTAAATGATATTCTAGAAAGGGAGTAACATGAACACAAGTCCATGAATGAGAATGGAAAGAATCCACCAAATAGGGCAAACATTTAAACACAGGAGAAAAAGAGGTATACAACAGCAGACTTTCAATTATTCTTCTGTATATAGCAGCAAAATATTTCCATCAGCACACTCTACAAATGGACTTCTCCTGTCCAGGTCTACAGGGTGGATATCAAGGAAATAGCAGTAGCTCAGTGCTACAACTGACACCTGGCCAACAGTAAGGGTCATGGACACTGTTCATGTCCACCACATACTAGGACTTCATGCAATATCCCATCTCCAGCCTGTTAGAAGTGCTGGTCATATATTTGCCATTCCAATATTTTTGTTATGTTTTACTTTTAGTAATTCTTTACTATCATGAAAACTTTTTCTTAGTTGATATTTTTGCATATATTGACCTAATTAAATATTGTGTGACTCCTCTGAATTGATCACAGATTTGTACATTTGACACAATACAGTCTGACCTCTTGGACTCATAATTCATTTTAATTTTTGAGCATTATTTTGAAATATTTAATTTTGAATTAATATTTAATTAATTTTCTGAATATTGTTTAAATTTAATTTTTGTTTTATGATTAATGCTGTTTCTTTGACTTACAATCTACTTATAAGACATGGCATGATATCTTATCCTAGTATTACAAACTTTAAAAAGTAGATTTCCATTTTCCATTGACTTTATGCTAGTTCTTCTTTGCCTTTTACACACACACACATACACACACAAATTCACTATGATGGCTCAGTAGAAAAAGTGCTTCCCTGGAACTATCCCCAATTCCTCAAAAAAAAAAAAAAAAAATCCCTGTCTACATTTTATATCTTTCACATTTCAGTATGTGTCTATAATTTTTAATTTGCTATACAATTATTACTGATTTTCAATAAAGTTAATATGTTTTCAAAATAAAACAAAAAAAGAAAAATGGCATAATTTTTATTAAAAGGAGAATATTTTTCCCCCTGATTTTGATATGTGAATATTTTTAAATTCTCTCGTTTTCTCTGTCTCACCATTCTCTTACACTTCTATGTCTTCATTTCTTGACATTAAGTGTTGATGCAAGAGAAAACGATTGGGGGAAGATAGCTTCTCAGATGTATTTGTTTTCATATATTCACTGAATACAGTGAAGTCTAGACAGAAAGGAAAGATGTGAAGGCAGATTAGCTAATTTCATTTTCTAGTTATGCTTAATTTGTTCTTTGAGTTGTGTCATACAGCTCATGCACATAGACTGAAGAGGGATTCTAGGAGACAATGTCACTCCACTTAGGTTTAGACTTAGGAAGAGTGGGCCCTAAGTAACAGTGATAGAAAATCTTCAAGTAGATGAATGGGAATTGTCAATTAGTTAATTAGGAATCCACAGATAATAACTGATATTCCTGGTTCCCATTCAAATAAAAATGAAGCTGACTCTTACCAGTAATCATTTAGCATCTCAGATAAACTGTATTGGGTATGAAATTACACTGTGCTATGCTTTTCTCTGAGAATCAGACTTAGAGTATATTCTCTATGAAACTGTTTATTTTGTATTTAAGGTGTATTAAAGACTCTCATAAAGGGAAGTATGATATTATGATTATATTTCATAAAAATAAACTATGCTCTTGATTATATACTTCTCAAAGTGCTTGCTGTCTATGAAAATGTTGCAATAATTACAGTTTCACAGCAGATTATAGAATATATGCACTGAAATTTTAAGTAATATCTAAATGAATGCTTCTGGTGTTATTTTTTTTTCACCATCTCTTTTTAAATGTATTTTAAAAGTCTTTATGCCTATTCTATTGTAGGTAAATGAAATAAATGCCCATTTCTTGTTTTAATTTTTATGTACTTGGTACCAGGAATCACTACACAGCTTGGACTTGTAGTGAACCTCCTGTTTCAGCCTCCCCAGTGCTAGGATTACAGGTGTGCACCACCACACCCAGCTTCTAAATGCTCTTTTCAACCTGAAAACAAATTGATATGATAGAACAAAGGACTATTTACTTATTTCTACTTTTGTAATTCATTCATAAAATTAGCTGTCCATTTGCTCACACTATAACTGTTCAATTTGTTTTCATATCTTCAGAGTGTTAGAAGGAGGTTCTAAATCAAATTCCACACTTTTAACTACCTAAATTCTAGGACTCCAGTACTGAGACATGCTGCTTTGTTATGCCTGCTGTCATACCCCAAATTAGTATATCTGTAATACTCATAAATTTGTTTTGAAGGAGTGTCAATCTCCCTGTGGGACAAGATACAAAGTTAAGTGCCCTCTGTACATGCAATGTGATAGCTTGTTTTAATGGGGTCCAAAGATATTTGCTCCTAATTAGTCACACTGAATATATGAAATTGAAAGGTTAGCTATTCCTAAAGGATGAACAAATTTTTTATGTATCTATCATAACTGATCTCATTAAGAACATCAAATCATAGCATTTTATGCTTATTCAGAGTGTCACAATGTGGAATTTCAGAGCCAAAACAATATAAACTCTTGGCACATCCAATGATCACTTTTAATGAAAATGCACTTTAGTATCCTTATTTCTTAAATTAGACTGCTACATTATGAGACATAAAAGTTTAAATTTGTTAAAGAATCATTCTTTAGCAAAATTTATTATATTGAATAATTATTAAAATATGATCAGAATTGGTCAAATATTCATTATTTCATTTTGCTGACAAGTATCTTTATACCTAAACATGAATTAAAATTAAGATAATTATCTGACCTATACTAACTTTATACTTTGCTTTGTAGAAACTCTGTTTTAAACTTCCATTAAGTTTTGCACAGTTGGGAATTGAATGTCCTAATATTTTGTAATTTTTTAACTAAATGGCAGAAAGCAAAAGAGACACACAGAGACACAGAGATATTTAAAATATTATTCAAGGAAAAAATTTTCAAGTACATTCATAAAAGAAATATATACCAATATACACCCTTGCGTTTATGAATATTACTACACAATATAC
The DNA here is from genome assembly GCA_004027165.1 of Ctenomys sociabilis. Classification (NCBI taxonomy): domain Eukaryota; kingdom Metazoa; phylum Chordata; class Mammalia; order Rodentia; family Ctenomyidae; genus Ctenomys; species Ctenomys sociabilis. The sequence continues at coordinate 177,467 of PVKA01000349.1, forward strand.
ATTTATAGCAATATCATAAAATATTTTTAAAAAGCATGTAAGTAATTAAATTTCCACTGTAATATACATCTTGATATTATATAGGTAATATATAATAATATATTCATAAATATTAATGATTTTGATGAGTGTATTTCAACAATTTTCTCCTATTTTCATTCCATGACCCATTTGAAGACTGTTTTACTAAGCCAGGTGTGGTGTCCCATGTTTGTAAGTTCAGAACTCAGGAGGCTGAGGAAGGAGAACACTTGCAAGTGCAAGCCTGGGCTGCAGAGTGAGCTTAAGGCCAGCTTCAGCTGCATAGTGAGAGCCCTGGCATAAAGAAAATAAAAAACCAAACAAACAAATAAATAATAGTTTCAATATTCTGTACATTTTAATTAAGGGTAAAGTTGGAAGGACTGAGCTACATGAATAGATAATTCCTATTAAATTTCTGTTTACTAAGCATAATTTCTCTTTATTTTCTTTCTAGAAAACTTTTTTCTATAATAGGTGAAAAGACTATAAAATACGTTTAATTCCTTAAATGTACGTTGGATTGCTTGCAATATTCTCTTTGTTAGTCAGTGTTGGATGATTGAAATAGCTTGTAATCAAATATAGCCTCCATTTTTACCTTAAAATGAAAGAAATGTAGGATAATACAGGATAATGTAAAATATAATATAAAATATAATATAAATGCAAAAGATAAAATATAATATAAATGTAAGAGGTAATTTATAGTATAATGTAGATAGTGAGTACACATTATTAAATGCTCTATTTAAGTATAATGAAAGAGAAAGTAACAAATTTCATCAGTAGGTAGTTGTTATGGTTTGGGCTTTATGCCAGGGGAACAATACAGGATAGGATAGATTTTATAAGATAATATTATCTGATTCTCCCAAAGAATCACATACAGAGAGAGGAAAAACTCTGTGTGCACACTAAGACCAAAGACTGCAGGACTGGATCCCACAACAGCGTCCTGCATCAGTCCAGCTGATGACCCACGGCCTGCAGTGATGCCTGCCAGAAGTCCAGCTGGAGGCCTAGAGGTGATGACAATGTCTCATCAGGCCTGCTCCAGAGATCTGTGCTGGGGAGGCTCACAGGTCGGTGGTGGACGCTAGAAGGTCTGTGCCAGCTAGACAAAGGTTCTGTGCTAGCAGGCTGAGGGAGGAAGCCAGGAGGCAATGAACTGGAGCCAGGAAGCAGTGCTCAAAGTAGGAACCAGAGCTCCCCTAAAAAATACCTCCACCATCCTCCGTGACAACGAGCTCCTGTGCTCTTCTGAGGATGAGGAAAGCCAAGTTCCCATGAGGAAAGCCAATGCAGCAAGCTTCTCCGGGAGCCTGAATCGTGCCCCTCTTCCTCTCTGAAGCCAGACAGCAATGCTCACGATGAGGACCAGAGCACCCCTGCAGTGCACCGAAGCCATTCTCAGTGACAAGGAGGTCCTGAGCTCCTCCTCAGGAGTAACAGCCAAGTTCATGGGGAAAGCCAGCATGGCAAGGTCCTCCAGCAGAGCAGCCCGAGAGAATGCCAGCTTCCCTGAGACTTTCTCTTAACAGCTTCCCTACCAGCCTCTCCTCCTCTATTCCGCATCTCTGCTGCTGGCACAAGTCCTCACGTGGGCCTCCCACACCCAGCCCCTAGTGAGTCCAGCCCAGCTGAAATTGACTGCCACTTGGCAATCCACCACAATAATTTTTTTCAACAAATTTAAAAATTAAGAACTGCTCTCCAAGTAGGAAAATGAATGAAAGATTAAGAATTACCTACATGCTGCATAATGTGGATAAGGGGCCACATGTAGCAGTATGTAATTGATGCCATGATTTTTCCCCTCTAAAGTTACTTAAAAAATTAATCCATAAAGTCTTGTCATTGAGATTGAGAGTGGGAAATTAATCTGTTATGGCATTTAGAGATGGCACATTTGGGAAGAGCTTAGATGAGGAAATATACTAAAGCAGCCATGATTATATGATGGTGGCTTTATAAGGAAGAGAATAGTCACAAAAATGCAGATCTGCCTTCACTGCCACTATGTGTGAGACAGCCAAGGTGAGCTTTTGCAAGGACCTGTACATTTCAGATTGGCAATCCCGGCTACAGATTGAGATTTAAGTAAAACCTTTTTTTCTATAAAGAAATCTCCCTGTGTATTTTGCTATGGTAAAGGGAAGTTGAATAGCTATGTTTAAGGATGATATATTTGAAAATAAAATATAATATTATGCTATCAGAAAAGATAACATGTCTGGATTTTTAATTATCAATATAACTGTTGATGCTTAATAAAGTATTTTAATTTTCTAAATACACAATCTAAGAGCAGAGAGCATTCGAACAAAATAAGTATTCAAGATAGACCAATTAAAATCATATCAAGTCCTTGGAAAAATAACAATGACGGGCAATATTGGCTCAAGTGTGAATAAAAGAATAATATAAAAACAGAAAAGCTATTCAGATGCATGACCACAAAGTAGAATTTCATTATTTGTTCCAGTAATAAATTTGGGTAAGGTTTTTAGGCACAATAATCTGAAATTCATAGGAATTCTTTGATTGATTGAAATATTATTGAGTTATTTATGTATGTAAGAAGCTTTTAAGATTTAATTAATAAAGACTTGTGGGATTGGGGACATGGCTCAGCGGAGTAAGTACTTCCTTGGCAAGTGCAAGGGCCTGAGTTCAATCCCCAGTTCCACCAAAAAAAAAAAAGACTTGCATTTCTGTTGAATAAATAAATAAAGAATATTATATACCCATAAACAATGCAGAGAACTAAAAAAGGGTGCGGCTTAACAGAAAATTTGTTTGCTAATGGCAAGATACTAAAAACATTAGTTTTTCAGAGTAGTTCTCTTTGAGAATATGATATTTAATGTTCAATTTCAGAAAAGAGTGAGAACACAACTAACTTTCTTTGAAGTTTTAAAGTGAAAAATGTTGTATTATGGAACTACATTTATGGGTCAGATAAAATGCCAGCATATTTTTCATGAGTTAGTGAGGCTGTGAGCGCACAGAAACTCACAGGTACATATGAAGACATGAGATTAGTGTATGAAAGCACATTGACCACGCGTTGTATGGACTGCTTTATCCCTTCGTACTTCTAGTCTTTATAATCAGTTACAATATTTGATACATTATCAGATGCAAGGAATTCTAGGGTCTGAGTCTTGTTTTGGAATGTCAGAGAGAGGACTTAAATCATGAGTAGTTAGATTAAGAGCTGGGTGGAGCCAATTAATGTTATTAAGTCAAGTCTGAAAATCACTGAGGATTGTAAGATGTTTAACCTGGATCTGAATAGTTTCACACACAATCTGTCTGTTAAGTAAGTTGGCCAAATATGAAGAAGCTATCATAGCTTGTACCCCTTTGGGTGCAGCGACTAGGACCGGAACCATTAAATGGGCTGTCAAAATCAAGTAACTGCTTATTTATGATAGGTTATGGCATTAATGTGAATTGTTGAATAATTATGGTGGTCTTCAATATGGCTGAAGCCCTTAACACAACAGCTCATCTTCCCAGGGACCACCTCTCCTCTTCTTTTCCAACTCAGCGCAGGGTGCAATTTCCTTTTACCCTTCCCCCACCTCAAGGAAGACCCCAATCAGCTCCTCAGGTGTATCTAAACATCTCCCTCGAACGCCACCCTGGCAGAAGGCCATAAAAGCCTCAGCCTCCTTTTGTTCCAATTTAGAGAATTCCTAATCTTCCCAAATTCTCTCCATATCCTCCAAGATAATAAAGCCCCTTTCCCTTTATCCTTCTGCCTGTTTCTCTGCTTGGACATTGTTAAAAGCCTGTCAGATTAAACCTCACTGCTTTTAGATTGTGCTTCAAACCTCGATATTCATTTTTAAACTATCACTTTTCTTATAAGAAATAAATTTATGGCTGTAAAACAAGCAACCAAACTTACTAGGAATTAAAAGAATTTTAAGTTGTCTTTTAAAAAATCTACAGTATTATAAGCCTTCTGATTTGTTTTTTAAAGCAAACTTTTTATCTTTAGGATACAAATAGCCTTTTACAATCATCACCTTGCACTGGGGAGATAGCTCAGTTGAATAAGTGCTTGCCTGGCAAGCACAAAGGTCTGAGTTCAATCCCTGGCTCTGCAAAAAACCAAAACCAAAACCAAAATTTACTGAGGGCTGGGGAGATGGCTCAACAGAATAAGTGCTTCCCTGGCAAGCTCAAGGGTCTGAGTTCAGTCCCCAGTTCTGCCAAAAAAAATTTAAATAAATAATCATAAATAAATAAATAAATAAATTCATCACCTTAAGGGGAAAATATAAAAGTTTTTCTTTTGTGTCAGTTGTAACAAAGATAGAGAACCATCCTACTTCCTGCTCCTTTGAGAGTCCCTTCTCCTGGAGCAAGGGCCCTTTGTAGCTATCCCTCCAAGTCAGCACACTAGTCCCCAGCATATCAGTCCCCAGCACACTAGTCCCCAGCACACCAGTCCCCAGCACACTAGTTCCCAGCACACTAGTTCCCAGCACACTAGTTCCGCCCCACCCAGAGCCCACCCACACTAGCCTTGGAAAGGCTCTTCACTTATTTTTCCTTCAGTAGTCAGTTCCATCTCAGGGCAATTTTGTTTAATCTGTTGAACCCAATTGGTATTAGAAAACTCAAAATACTTGAATTGTTCTGCCTTATTTATTACTTTTCTGATTTTTGCCAAGGGAAAAATGATCAGCTGAGTGACAGGAGTATCTGGGATGATCTGAGCAATGGTTCAGGTAAATTGAATAATAACCTTGATTCCTCCTATGTAACCAGCATGAGTGGCACCAGGAAAACCCTGCCCTTTTCCTGTGAGACTGCCGCACACTCACTCTTTGAATGGTACCCTTTCCTACATATTTATGAAGACGGTAGTTTTTACAGCAGAGACAGATAAGAGCTGTGCTGCAAAATTAAGGGATGCTTCACCATTTACCCTGTTGCTGAAGTTTAAGTCCCTAATAACCTGGGAAAAGTTATACAGCTTCATGAAGCTGTTCCTTTTGAACCCTTACAAGAATTGAAACAAGCTGTTGCTACTTATGGCCCTACTGCTTCCTTTACCTTAAGTTTAGTAGAAATTTGAGGACAACAGATTATGGCCCCAAAATGATTGGAAAGGAATAAGTAAAACTTGTTTTTAATTCAGATTATTTATTGTGGAATTCAGCAACAGGGTAAATATGTTGAAAACGCTCCATGGATTCCCCTGTCCATTGGCTTCTTTTAGGGCCAATTACAAGGGAGAAAAAGACAACAGCTCTGCACTCCTAGAGGCAGAAGTTCAGATCTGTGACTCAGTGAAATCTCTCCAACTGCAGACTGCAGCTCTCTAAAAACCATGAACTGTTGAGCACCGAGGACTCCCTTTTATACCCCATTGTTCCTTCGTTATTTGATGGAGCAAGGCTGGAAGTTTTAAGCCCTCTCATTTTGGGTGCCCTTGCTCCCTCCTCCTTGTCCTGCTCAGGCTTAGGACTTGATTTTAAAGGAGAGCTGTGAGCTAAATCTTTTGTGTTTGAAAAGCCCTTTCTAAGTACAATCCAGAAAACAAAAGCAAATCCAGGGATCAAGCATGCTATAAGCACTTCCACATACATATATCTCTGTGATTCTTGAGACTCTATTTTTCCCATTTTTAACTCAATATAACTTTTTCATTTCTAGCTTCTGTCAAACCTGTTTTTCTCTTTAAGATCGTTTTTCCCCCTATGTCTCTCCCTAATGAGCCCGTTTCTGCCCTCCTGTGTTTATTCCCCCAAATCTTATACTTAACCTGCCAGCATGCTTGTGCTGAATGCTGGCTCTAACCATTTCCCTTCCCTCCCTTGTGCACGCTCTTTGGAAGTGTTTCTGCTCCAGGGTGTCCTGACCAGGTGGGATCTCTTGGTCTCTGTGTGCTCCATGGTATCCAGGAAGAAACGGCAGCAGCAGCATGAATGAGGATAAGACAGACCATAAGATGAGCACAGTTAGACAGTGACCTGCCTGCCTGGGTGGGAAATAATCTGGAGTGACAGTATGGGCCTTTATTTATTTATTTATTGATTGATTGATTGATTGATTGTGTTTCAGGGAAGGGGCGACAGGGTGTTCAGGGTCTCACTACTAGATCAGACTCATAATGATCTGCTTGTTTACAGCCTCCCAAGAGCTGGGGTTACAGGTGCACACCACCACACCCAGTCTCAACGCACCCCTGAGACAGGGTTGGCATGGAAGCCCTGGGGATCAAATTCCCAGGTCCTGTGCCTGCTTCCCAGTGTTTCAATCCACTGAGCTGTTTGGCCAGCCCTCAGATCTTTATACCTTTGCAAAATTAGTAACAAAGGACATGTGGTTGCTTAGTGACTAATAGCTGACATCAACCAGGTGTGATGCTTAATTCAGGACTGAGCTAGCTTGACTGCTTTAGGCACCAAGGCCTGTCCTGATCTCACACACTGGACCAGGTTCCAGCTTCCGTGGCTCCCAACACACTGCTTCCAGTTTCTCACCACAGTCAACCCTTGGTGTTTCCACAGATCAGTTCCAGGACTCTACAGTTACCAGAATGCACAGAGCATGGGTACATTTAACTAGAAGTGGTATTTCTTTGAGGAATGTGCTGTATTTTAGGGGTAGAGTGTCTGCCTAGCAAAAAGGCCCTGGGTTTTATCCTTAGCACTATAAAAATATACATAAGTAAAATTAAAAGGCCATATAACCTAGAAATATCCTATATATTTTAAATCTTTCATAGATTACTTCCAGTACCTAAAACATTATAAACATTGTGCAAATAGTTATACTGTTTTGCTTGAAAATAATGACCAAATTATTTGTATAATTGTATGTTCAGTATACACACTAGTTTTTTTTAAATATTCTCAATCAGAAGTTGGTTACCTATAGCAATAAGAAATCCAAATATATGACTGGCTGTATAACAAATAATATTTCTGAGATTACATACCAATTAGAGAAAAAGTTTAGTATAAAATAAAATAAAACAAAGCCTTATGAAAAGTTCTATTCATTGATAATATTAATTCCCAGCTATTAAGACTGCATTGTATTTTACAAACTTAATGACAATGTCAAGAATCTACTGATAGGAACCATGAAAGCTGGAAATTGGTCCAGTGTGTGAGAGCAGGCCTAGGTCTTGGTGCCTAACGCAGTCAAGCTCCCTCAGTCCTGAGATAAGTACCCTGACTAGTTAATGTCCACCATTAGTCCCTAAGCAACCTGTGTTGCATGTTACTAACTTTGCAAAGGTATAAATAAATGCTCATACTGTTGTGCTGAGGGCTGTTTTGCCAGCCAGGCAGATGGGCCACCACGTGACCCAGCTCCTGTCTTCTTGGCCCTTTTGCCACATTCCTGCTGCCATTTCTCGCTGGGGTACAGCAGATCGCACCGAGAGACAAATGAATCCCTACAATATATAGTGCTGAAACACCCTCTACAGTACTGCACTGACTGTAATTTTGTTTTAAATTAGCTAACTTAGGATTTGATAACTAAAATATAATTTAAATTTACATAAATATTTATGGCTTATGCTTATGAAAAGGAAGATACTTTTATATTAAATATAAGAACAGATTAGTGATTAAATATCAGTAACAATAAAAAATTGGCAAGGACATTTTCTCAATTTCTTCTCTTTCCTTTTGGGAATAGCTTTCTTATTTTCCCTAATATAGATATGCTCCATTTTTTATTTTCATACATTTTAGGTAACATTAATTAAGAATCACTGAATTCTCCTTTAGCTTAAGAAAAGCATAGGCCATACATCTTTAAATCCATAATAAGAGAGACACTTGGGAATAATTTTTCTGTTTTTTTGAGAGTATTTTACAGCAAGCTAAAATATCCATCAAGTATGTAATTTATGTAATAAGCCTGATTGCTAAAAGCTATAAGAAAACAGAATGGGGTCCCAGAAGAAAATATACACTAGGAAAAATACTTTTACATGTATAGAAATTATATACATGTATATATATATATATATATATATATATATATATATATACACACACACACATATAATTTTAATATATAATACATTTTTAATTAGCTATATATAAATTTTATTTAAACAAAGAGTTTTATGAGCCAGTTTGCAAGGCCAGCCAAATAGCTAGTGGATTAAAGCTCAGGGGCTAGGTGTTGGATCCCCGGGCCTGCTGTGCCAGCCCCGCCCCCAGGATGCACTGAGACTGCAGTTGAGACTGGGCGTGCTGGTACACATCTGTAGTCCCAGCTCTTGGGAGCCTGTAAACTGGAGAATCATTATGAGTCCAATCCAGTAGTGAGACCCTGAAAACCCTGTAGATCCTTCCCTAAAATCCAAAGGGAAAACAACAACAACAACAAAACCAGACCCAGGTTGCTTTTCCCTATCACAATCCTAATAACGGGTTCAATTTACCCGTCACACAGGAGTAAAGCAGCAGCCAGATGCATCCTGTGTTCTAAAGTGTCTTAAAGCTGATTATTTAGTGAACTTACTTAGAAAGTTAGATTTCTTGCTTTTAATTTCTGTACATGCATTATATTTGTCTAAAAGCCTTGTGCTTTTAAAATGGTTAACTAAATTTAGCTGACCATTTTGTTAAGATTTAAACTTCTCTTCTTTCACTGGTATGAAAATGTCATACAGCTAAAAATAACTTTCAATATACAGAAAATATGCTGTAGTATATGTAAGCAACTAGAGATAAAAGGAATGACAGATCTGAAAATGACTTTCTATTTATTTTTAGTCAGTAGTTTCATGATAAAATACAGTTCTTCGGTTTATTTTTTTCATTTTCCAATACTAGGTCTTGTCAGAAATTGACTGTAGAACAATTTATATGAGCTATTAAATCTGAATAGAAATAAATAGATTGGAGATGAAATACAGTTTTATATGCTGTATCATAAAATCATGATTGTTTTTGCACCTGAAGTAAGTTTAAATGTTCATTAAGTTAACCTCTTATACAAATTCAAGTTTCCACAGTTGGATTTTGTACTAAAATAAATGGCAAATACTAACTTGTTTGAAATTGCTGAAAGATTAGTCAGATAGGAATAATTAACTACTATCAAACAACTGTACCAAATAAAATGTATGCTATTTAAACATTCAGCACATTTCTGAATTATAAGGCTCTTTATCAAGAATAAGGGATAAATGTACTGAGATTTTAAAATGGAAATAGTATTTTTGAAAGTAATTTTTGAATACTTTAGAAGTATTTTTTAAAATTCTTAATTTAAATAAAATTTTGATTAAAAACTTCAGAGTTTTACAAATATACATCAAGAATGCATATATTGATTAAGATAACAAATATTTGTTCTCTTGTATATTTGTATGTTATTAGTGCAAGCAGGAATAATAAATATGAGACCTAAAAATATAAAATTATATTTTTATTAAATTATAAAGTAGAAACAAAACTGAGTTGAATATTCACATTCATAGCTATCTACTAAGTACTAATACAGTGAATGTAAAAGGTACTCCAGTAGGAATAAAATCATAGAAAAACATTGTTTTAAAAAATAAATTATAAACCACAAGATGGAGCTGCAATTACATTTTCTATACAAGACAAATGAAAGCAATGTTTTCTAAATGTACAGTATGAAATACAAGTGATTTTTATAACACCATATAAGATTGGATTTATTTCATAGTGATTCATTTTCCGCAGAAGTTACCATTTAAAATATAACTGTACTGAAGCAGAAAATCCCCTCCCCGTCCCCTCTAGCACTTCAGTTCCCAGGAAATCGTACCTGCTACAGTTTTTGGTCCTACTGTCTCTGTCAGTGGCTGGTCACTCAGATGCATAGCTGGTCATTATGATTCACATTGGAAGAACCAGTCAAAGACAGCCAAGTGTTCTGCTTTTATACTTCCTACTGGCCTATCCTATATATGCCACAAACAGGGCCTGACATTTTTGAAGGATAATTGATTCCTTGTCAGTACCCATCAGCATTAAATAAATCTACCTCCAAATCTTGGAGGTTAGAGTTTCTGTTTCTTATGATACACCATGTATGTGCATGAAAAACTTATTGTCAAATTCCAACACATGTGGATATCTCCTTATTTCTTTTATTTGTAATTCTAAAATCAGGGAGCACCTCATTCTATGAAAGAGAATTTGCATTATAATGAAGCAGAGAAGATTAAAGTTATGACAGAAACACATTGGGAAAAGCAAAACAAAAGCAGAAGAAAAATAATTAACCACTTCCCAATTAGTTTCCTATAGAATGAAATCTGAGGACACCTCCTTGGTATACTGACATAGACAGGCAAGAATGACTTGTTTTAGGAAAACTGACCCATTTTGCAATTGACTCTCACTCCCTGATGTTTAACACAGCGACTCCATTCTTGCTGTTTCGGTCCACTCCGACGTCGTGCAGCAACCTGTACAGCTCTACCACAATCAATGTCTCTTCTATCCAATATGATAACACTTCATCAAATATATCTACTTGATAATAAAGGGACAATCTACAGAGCCAAGCTACAGAGGATTTGTTGGAATGCCTGCTAAATTATTTTCTTTATTATTTAGCAAATACCAAAATGGTATCCATTATGGAAAGATTTTAGGTACAATACACCGAAGTAATTATTTAGATAATGTCTTAGTCATTTTTCTCCTAGCTGAGCAACAATTCTACATATCTGAAACTTAAGGAGAGATTGATTATGGAGCATGTTTTTCTTTTTTTGGAGAAAAAAACACATTATCACTTTATTATCAGTACAGTGATGAAGGGCAGGTCTTCAAGGGGCAAGAGTGGGTCCTGACAGCAGGGAGGTGGGTTCCACAGCACCACGATGACTGAGTCCCCCCACAGGAACATCTTGGAGGTGTAGCAGTCCTTGTTGATCAGCTTGGACTCCTTCTTGCCCTTGCCTCTCTGGGGGACCTCAGTCCACATCTCTTTCACGTTCTCCAGCACCATGTTGCAGTGCCTGTCAAAGGCCTTCACCCGGCCTAGGAGTTTCTTGGTGTTGCGACAGTTGATGAGCACCTGGGTGTTGTTCTTGATTGACTGGGTCAGCACAGAAAGTAGACCCATATTAAGTTCCTCCTCTTCTCGCTTCTGCAGCTCCTCTTGGGTCATCTCACTCTTGAGCTTGTGGAGGAGGCTCATGGTGGTATCTGCAACCTCAGGGTTACACTCGGAGCACGCTTTTCATCCAGGGTTGGCGAACTAGAGAAGCAGGAAGACTGAGTGGAGGAAAACTGCTCAGCACCTGTAGAATAGGACCCAAGCGACAAGCCAGCAAGGAAGATAAACCCTTCAGGCCACATCCCCAGTGAGCTGACTCTTCTGATCCCTTTCACAAGACCATGTCAAGTCTAAGGCCATAACCCAATCTCCCTCCCCAAGCCCCACCACTGTCACATGAGGCTTTAGAAGGATACTTGTATGTAAATAATAATCTATGCCTTGGCCTCCAAAAGATGCATCCACATCTCTCTATGCACACTTCCCTTAGTCCTTCTCTGAGAGTTGCCAAAATTCAATCAGTCCCAGCAAGATGAGGGGAGTGAGCTGTAAACTCTCGGTGGTTCGGTGTCCCTACTCCTATGGAACTGGAAATAGTAACAGCTCTCATAACTTCCATCTTGGGCTATTTTTGCTCATTCTATCCAGGTTTTCTCAAATGCTCCAAGTCGTTTTCAGTTCCAACTTTCTGGTGTCTCCAATGCACTTATTGTCCTCATTTTTCACAGCTTCATATACGCCCTCCCAAGTCAGAAGATTTCCCTTTGAAATCTATTTACTACACCAATGAAACCAGAATGGAGGTGAAGGGTTGTCAGGAGCCGCTCTGAGATACCGGCC
>PVKA01000349.1:189473-214522 GCA_004027165.1 Ctenomys sociabilis
GCCATGCTTGCACGATAGGAGCCGCGGGTAGCGGACACATGTAGAGGCTTGCATCCCACCTGATAGATGCTTGCACGGTAGGAGCCGCGGATAGCGGACGCATGTAGAGGCTTGCATCCCACTCGATAAAGGCTTGCTGAACCCGTTGCTGAGTGTCTGAGTGTCTTCTTCCGCGGGACGGGAGCGGCGCCGGACAAAGGGTAGAGCTCAGTGGCATAGTGCCTGGCAAGACAGAGGACCTGAATTCAATCTCCCAAGGCAACAACAACAGCAAGCAAACAAAGAAACAGAATTGATTTTCTTTGCATGTTTTCCTTCCATAAATTCTCTTGCCTTTTCTTGTCTCTTCCTTAGTCCTTCCCCACCCTCTTTCTTCCCCTCTCCAACCTCACTTCTCATCTCCTTTCCTCTTCTTTCTCTTCTTTTCTTTTATCTGATAAGATCTCTCTCTGTAGTCCCAGTTGGCCTCGAACTCATGGTCCTCCCACTTCAGCTCTCCTAAGTGCTGGAGTTGTAGGTGTGTGTGTGCACACAGGCACCAATTATTGATTCCCTCCAGTTTTTTTTTTTAAGTACAGGGTACACAGATTGGACTCCGAGTGATCCTCTTGTTTTTCCGCCTCCCAAGTGATGGAACTATAGGTACACATCACCATGCCCCCCAGCAGGGGTGGCACTAGCATGGAAAGACAGGGATCAAACTCCAGTCCCTGTGTCTGTCTAAGCAGGAGCTTCAGTCAGCTGAGCTATCTGGCTGGCCTTCCCTCCAGTTTTTAGCAACTTATTTTCATTAGCTAAAGAAAAAAGAAGAAGAAGGAAGGAAGGAAGGAAAGAAAGAGAAAGCAAGCGAGCGAGCAAGCAAGCAAGCAAGCAAGCAAGCAAGCAAACAAGAAAGAAAGAAAGAAAGAAAGAAAGAAAGAAAGAAAGAAAGAAAGAAAGAAAGAAAGAAAAAGAAATTACCACAAAGTAGAAATAATTAACTTGCTATGTGAACTATGAAATTCAGCAAGTCTGGAAATTTAGTCATTCCCTCTCTTACCTCTTGGTTCTTGTTTACTTCTTTGGATAGTAAGTTACTTAATCTCATAAAATATAATACGGAGCACTACTTACATAGATGTGGGGGTCAGGGGTTTGATCCGGGGTCTGCCAAGCCCGCCTCACCCCTGGGGGTGGACTGAGAGGACAACTGAGACTGGGTATGGTGCAGTGCCTGTAATCCCAGCTCTTGGAAGACTGAACACTACAATTCTGATCTGTGTAGTAGACCCTGTAGGCCCTGTCCTAAAGACAAACAAACACACACACACAAAAAAAAAAAAAGAAGAAAAAGAAAAAGAAAATATGTAGCAGAAACACTAAGCAGGTCTGCCAGAAGATGCAGACAGGCTTCATAGACACATTTCCATGTTCTGTTGGATGCATCCCACATTTCTAAGTTTCACGAATGCATATTCAAATCAGTGTTCCTATGTATCTAAGCACCCGCATCTACATGTAGTTACCTCCACATCCTCCTCATTATGTGATGTCTAAGAAGGTGACCTGCACTTTACTTCTAGTGTTTTGTCAGCTTCAACTCCCCATTCAGGAACAAATTTTCTCTCCCTGGAAGGTATAGTGGAGATTTAACATTAAATCTGCTATCTACAAACCACTTTAATGACATTGTAAAAACATTCACAGAATACTATTAAAGGTCAGCAATAAACTGTCCAAATCTTTATTTGCTTTAAATATATGGGTGACCAGCACATCTCCAAAAGTTCTGAGTTTGAAAATTAGCTGCTGAGCATGCACTGCAGTTAATTTTCATAGCAGTTTAAATATGATGCATCAGCAACATAGTAAACCATACTTTGGAATAATAAACCCTTCTCTGAAGCAAATCAGTAGGCCATAATGGCATGAAAATGTGCCTAAATACATAGGAATTAGAGGACACCTATGAGAGCCAGAGCATACAGACATGGCAGAGCAGCTAACCCATTTCTGATATGAATTTTAGCAAACTAGTCATTGCCACTGTCCTCAGAAACATAAAGCAAATGTAAGACAATAGAGTAGAACTCAGGTTATAAGTGTCTAGCTTTGTTTCCTAGGTAACCAAAATAGTGAAATGGGAATATCACAAAAGAATCAAAACTGTAAGAGACATAGCATTAAGACTGCTCTTTTACTTATATCTTTACTGATCCACAAGAACAGATTTCAATTTAAATAAAATCCAGGGATAATTTGGGAAGATAAGTGAGTCTAGGTGGTCTGATCATGTTATTCCTGTCCTTTTCCTGGCTGTCAGTGCCTGCGGGTTAAATAATCTCATGCATTTGCCTTGGGATGCAGTCATGGCCTGCTTTGGTTGGACTGAAATAGAAAGATAACGTCATGAAGGTGAGGCTATTTCTAAATTCTCTAAATTCTAAGATTTAGTCTTGTGAGACTAAGTATTGAATTAAGTGATCGTCAGAATGCTAGGCACAGGGGGAGGACAATATTTGTTGCTTTAACACACACACACACACATATATGTGCATATATATATATATATATATATATATATATATATATATATATTCAAATAGAATAGAAAGCTGAATGATTTTTATTTGTTGTTGGTTTTGAGAACCCTCAGTGACATCAGCTGAATGAAATACATAACTAGGACTCCAAAAGCAAGAGTGCTGTGTGTTGTTTAAACTGCCTACTTAGATTTTCCAGTGCACAAACATTTTATTTTACATTATTTCTACCTTCTTGTTGTTAATACAGTAGCTATATTGAAGCAATTTGATCCATGCAAAGAAAAAAAAAAGGAATTACACTTGTAGGTTCGCTCATGCCCTTATTTATTTGTAACATTTATTTACATGGTGTTGCAATGTGTTCAAGACATTCCTATAGATGGAATGCACAAGTGCTCCAGGGGCTGCTTTTTGTTTTATGCTATAGAAATAACAGATGTCCTTCCATGAGATGTACTTGTGTTGCATAGCCAAAGGTAGATATCTATGTGATTAGCCTGACCTCCTCCAAAATATGTTTTCTTTCCCTAGTAAAACATAACTGAAGTACTTATTCATTAATTTACCAGACATTAATTGAGCTCCATATCTACATATGCTCTGTGCCAGGTGATGGGGCCAAAAGGGTGATGGCAATTATATAGCTTCTACTAAGTAGTCTGTGCCCTAGAAACTGGTACTGTTCAGCAGAAATTGCACAAAAATTATTTCTGTTCTTCTCATGTCAGCACTTTTGAATAAATATGACTTTTCCTTTGTAGTTCAAAAGACAAAGCATTAGCTAACTTGTGTACTGTTAATTGAGAGAGAATATGAACTAATCAACCAGGTATTTCTCTCATGGGACTATGCTTAAAGGACAACAAAAGCATGTGATGAAATAAAAAACAGCACAACACAACAACAAAATCACAATGATTACATAAGCAAAACTTAAGGGGCATAGTCCAATCTTTTAAACAGCTGTAGATATATTTGGCGGCCCTGCAAGAGTACATATGTTAAATTAGAAAGTAAGTAAAAGGTATTTTTAAATCTGAAGAAAGAAAGTAAGCTATGAGCACCTTCATATCCTAAAAAACACACTAAGAGATTGCCGTGCACACTTTCTGAGGTTACCATGAAGT
The DNA here is from genome assembly GCA_004027165.1 of Ctenomys sociabilis. Taxonomy (NCBI): domain Eukaryota; kingdom Metazoa; phylum Chordata; class Mammalia; order Rodentia; family Ctenomyidae; genus Ctenomys; species Ctenomys sociabilis. The sequence continues at coordinate 193,126 of PVKA01000349.1, forward strand.
AGCTCAACAGAGAATCTTTTACTGCCAAAGTCACCCGCATGATAAGACTTCTCAAAATAAAAATAAGAGTATCATTTGTGGACTGGTCTGAGTGAGGAATGGATTTGAGATAAGATTTTTGTCTCTCTTCTCACCTCAATGAACCACATAAGTAAAGCTTAATATTGGGTCTTAGAGAATCTTTACATTTAGACGAACAAGAGCTTTTCTATTTGTATTCTATTTTGGATATTACATGTTAGGTCCATTTGGAAATTCTCACACTAGGAGATGAAAAACAAAAGCAAAAACAGATTCCTAAAAAAATTTTGAGTAAGAAAATAAAGTGTCAGGATTTTTAAAATTAAGAATCCTTACAAATCAAGTTTTCTTGGGCTGGCAAGAAAACTTAGTGCACTAGAGCACCTGCTTAGGTAAGCACAGGGATCTTGGGTGATTCCAGGCAGCACATGCCACACGAGCCCCACCTCACCCCCAGGGCACGCTGGGTCACCTAGAGTCCAGGTATGGTGGCATATGCCTGTAACCCCAGCTCTAGGGAGGCTGAAACCAGGAGGATCACTAGGAGTCAGATCTGTATAGTAAGACCCTGTAACAACCAAATGCAATAAAAAGAAAAAAAAAAAGAATTGTCCTAGTTACTTTTCTATTTTTGAGACAAAATACACAACACCCAAAGTTAAAGGAGGAAAAGTTTATTTGGCTCACAGTTTGCAAAACTATCAGTGTATAGTCAGCTGGGACCAGGGCAGGTGCCGTGGCAGAGAAGCGTCGCATAGGAGAAGCACTTCTTGACAAATCAAGGCAAGTGGGAGGCAACGCATAGCACCCAAGGGACAAGCAGAGACCCTGGTCTCTATGTTCTTTATATTTTATCCAGGCTACCTGGCCTAAAACAGTTAGCGCACTCACATCCAGGGTGGGACAACACTATCCTACCCAGAACTATGCCAAACTAATCACTGGGCAGGCTTACCAATCACACAACTTAACCCCAGCACCACACCTTCTAGTTCTAGTCACCTCTGAAAAGTCTCACCCATGACCAGTAAGGCTTTGGGGAGACATTAGACACAAACCATAATGAACATGGAGCACTTAAAATGGAATAAAATGGTGAGGAGTGCGTCTCTTCTGACCTTCAACTTTTCCGTATTGGGTGCCTGAGGCCCTATCTTGCTTCCCTGACCCCACCACCATCAGGTGTGCTGCACTCCTTTCCCTGGAATATTGGGATCTCCTCACATTATAGATAGCCTCCTCCTACAAACACAAGAATTGTGACACAAGAGCAGACCTTTTATTACATTGTTTAACACAGCCCAGATGTAAGCTGGGGAAGAGCCAACGAATAACTAGGGTTTCTGCTTTGTAAGAAAACAAAGCAGGAATTTGCTTCACATAAGAGGAACTTCCAGAGGTCTGCGCTAAAAGAGAAAGTGCTATAGGTGCTCGTGCTTTTCTCCAAAATTTATTAATGCTGTGCACATATTGTTCTCTTCTAACACTACAGATGGGTTTTCATAATTCCTTGAGTCAGTGTCATCATTCATTAAAGTCATAATTAAAGTCTATTTCATGTTTTTTCTTTCTGCTTGTGCTATAATAAATACTTTGTAACTCATAAAGACACAGTAGTCTCCGCTCTACTCCCAGCTACCCCAATGAATAACTGAATAGCTGTTGGTAATTTCTTTTTTCTTTTTTTTTTTTTTCAGAACCAGGGATTGAACTCACTTTCTTGCCAGGAAATGCTTATTCCACTGAGCTATATCCCTGGCCCACTAATAATTTCTTAACTGATGTTTTAGTGAAGGTTTAAAACATAGGAATTTTTCTGTTTTCATTAATAATAGAGAGAGGAGATGAAAAATTTCAAATTAAGGCAAAATAATAAAGGTTGAGCATCATGGCACCCAGTTGTAATGTCAGCTACTTGGAGGCTGAGACATGAGAAGCCCAAGATTAAGGCCAGCCCGAGCAAATGAGAAAGACATTATATTAAAATCAATCAGTCAGATAATTAAAAAAGGTGGGAGAGGGATGTATCTCAGTGGTACAGTGTTTGTTCAGCAGCAGTGTGAGGCTTTGAGCTCAATTCTTCTTAACACATAAAAAATTAATGAAGAGTTGCAGTTGATAAATCATTTCTATTGATGTTTATAAACTTGGTGTCAGGTTGTAGATAAATTTTCACAAGACAGTGTAGTGGAAAACATAGAAGCTTAGCAAAATAAGGTTAATTTTAAATCTTAGTGTGTCAGAGTGTTTGGATATCAGTCCTTTAGTGATAATTTCTTTTCCTAAATATCAGCATTCCTGTCCTTCTATATTCTAGGTTTGAGTCCTGTGATATCCTTTTCTATCTATATCAACTGGCCGAAGAAGGAGGACAAGGAGGATTTCATAGCAAGCTTCTTAACCACTCCTCTATACAAAGTACTTTGGATTTCATAATTTAGTAAGGATGAAAATGTGTTCCTTAGAGTCTTAATGGCCCACACCAAGGCAGTACCAGATTCAAGGTCTGACAGTGGCCTCATCTCCACTTCTACCAGGGTGTCTTGCTGGTGGGTCTTCAGAGGACACTAAGGGTTCTTGTTTATAAGGCAGAACAAATAGTAGGGGTGAACACGCTATCTCATCTCTCTTCTAAATCCACCAGTCTAGTTATAAAGGCCTCACCCTTAGTGTTACTACTTTACTTATTTAAGTTGAAAACATGAATCATCAGAGAAATGCAAGCGTATTACCCATGGTCCTCAACTGAGGATGCTGAGAATGCCCTATTCCTTTAGGTGCCATGTTAGGAGACCATGAATTTCTGGAATAATTCCCAGCCTACAAAATATCTGGTAAGCCTGAAGATAGTCTTGTTAGAAAATTTGGGGCTTATTTGGTAAGATTTTGATTGGTATCTCCTTAATTCCAACTGTCTTGTGTATCAGAGATCATACCTACAGGATTTTGCTTGGTATAATGTTAGCTCTCCCACCTCTTTCCCACAACATAACTATATCTGACTTGAAGTTGTCTTGTAATGGAGAAGCTCATTCTTAAGAGGATCATTTCCATGAGTCGCATTATTTAACAGACATGGTGTATTAGGTGTGCCATGACTGGGACAAAATAGCTGACAGTCACAAGGTTAAGAGAGGTTCGTTTCATTCATGGTTTCATAGGGCTCAGCCCTTCACCAGCCAACTCCAGTATAGGAATGTCAGAGTGGACGGACCTGGTGGAGAGAAGATGCTCAGGCCAGGACACTGAAGGGCAAAAGAATGAGACAAGTGTGGAACTATGGGCAAGAATACACCCTGCCAGGCTATACCTTCCCTGACCCTCCTAACACCACCAGCCGTGACCTCATCAATGGATTACTCACTGATGAGTCCAGTGCCCCCTGATATAAACACGTTCCAAAAGGCCCAACTTTGCCCCCAGACAACCCTGGGAGACATTCTAGGTCTGAACCAAAACATATTTAAATTGGATTTAGTTTTCAGGTTGCCTCTTTTCATTTTCTTTGGTGAATCAAACCTCAGTCAACATTTCTACACCAGAAAATATCCTTCTGTCAAATTTGCTTCTTTCACTCCTACTTCTGCTTTTAAACTGGTCAATGATTTCCAAATTGGAATTTTGTGTGACCACCTTTTTGGGTACAGCCAGGAACAACCCTGCCAGCACTTTGAGCCTAGGCTTCTGGCTTATAGAATTGAAAGCAGTCAACTTTTGTAGTATAAGATGTCCAGCCTGTGGCACTTTTCAATAGCAGCACTCATAGACTGATACAGACCCAAGGATTGTGTTTACTGAAGAGTAGTACAGGCAGTACACAAGGGACGTCCCTAAATTGGCCTTCAGTTTAATTAGCAAGTCAGCCAAGGGTGCATGTGTGTCTCCATGAAGGCAGCAGCTGACAATAGGCTAGTATGCCCTTACTATAAATAGCTATAGTTGTATTCAGGGGGACGATTATGATACCATGAGGGTAAGATATGAGATAACACCTCGCTTGAGGTCTGTGTGACTCCAGAGGAAAATTCTTCCCCAAAACTGACTACAATGTAGGTTACCAGTCAACCAGAACCCAAATTTGATTGTTCCAGTCACTTTGGAAAGAATGCTTTGCTTCCTCTGTTACAAGTCTTGCCAGTATGGCTGACACCTGTCTAACACATCTGGCCATAGTCTTCTCACTAATTACCTCAGTGAATTAATAACAAGATTCTGGGGGGCTTGTGGCCTTTTGTTCCTAGAGAGCAAGTGGCCATCCCAAACCCCTGTTATCTGTGCCCTTTTTTGTCTCTTGTTCTTTCCTTCCATATGCCATAATGCATAATGCAGGAGCTTGGAATCCACTTCAGGGGTCTCCAATGTTCTGTTCTGTATTTCTGTATACATGGCACAAGTACTAGTTGGAATTTTACCATGACATGCTCAAAATAAATTGAAAATTTGTTGGACTGGAACAACGATCGTTGGGTTATGTTTAATTAGTTGCCTGCTTCATAGCCAATTCTGGGTTAGAGTTTTGCTCTGGAGTCATGCAGTCCTCAGGTGAGATGTTGTCTCATACCTTAGCCCCATGATATCGCAGCTTGTCTCTCTGAATGCAGCTATAGCTGCTGGTGGTAAACTATGAGGCATCCAAAAATTATGAAAGAATGGACAGTGTAGGAGGAAAGAGGTCAGTAAGCTTTTCCTTATAAAATACATACGAACGTACATTCATGCACACACACACACACACATATACATACATATATATATATACACACACATACATAGACACATACATGCACATGTATACACCATTTCTATCAGCAGCCTGGTATTCTGAATCTGCATCAGAGTTATCCCTTAAAATCTGTGTAAGATATTTTAGGGCCCTCTAATGTATTTTCCCACTTTTTATGAACTCTTCGAGGAAATCCGTTGCAATAGTTTTAGAAATCATCTCAGCAATGATCCTACACTTGTTAACAGTTTAGTAATTCAGCCTCCCATCACTACCATCAATTACCTGGACTACTTAATTTGTAGAGAGAAAAGGTTTCCTTCTCCCCACAAGGAGGTGGGAAGCCATGCCCAAATGCTCCCTGTTGCTGTGGCAGAGACAAGGCAGCGTGTGGGGATGGCTCCCAAAACAGAGCAAAGCCACCCCTCCGAGGCTGCGACGGAGACTGAAGAGAAGGAACATCAGATGCCTTCAAGGGCATCTTCCGATGAGCTCATGGTCTCTCATCTGCCGTGTTTGCATCAACCCTTAAAGTTTTCACCTCTCTGAGCACCATATTGATATCCAAACCTTTACCACACGGACCTCTGGAGGCTTCATGATCAAAACTATAATATATTCATTGCATCTGATTGCAAAGATATGTTCTGCCTACTGTCCACTTTTCTAGTGGTAGTTAATTCATAAATTAATAAAACTTGAAGTTCAAAATTTAATAACTAATAAGAAAACACACATTTAAATATTAAGTAAAATTTTGATCACTTACATGATGTCAAATTATATTTTGTTAACATATTCCTTATGTAGTTCTAGAAAAAATTTAAACAATGCATCAGAAAGTAAAAACTCAAAACCAATAAAATTATTTCATAGTATAAAATGAAAGCACATTAATCTGATGTTATTTTACTGAATATAATATCCCATTATACAATTTTTATGAGACATTTATGTTATTGAAGACTGTCTCCTACACTTACTTCCATTTATGCAACAATGATTTACTTATTCGAAAATATTATATACATTAAAAATAAAAAACAAACCTATTAATTCTTGTCCTTCACTAGGCCAGAAGCAATACACATACTTAGATTACTTTGCTGTTTGAAGTTATTGACTTTAAAATGGTCATATGAACAGAATTGCTTCAATTATTTCACTGTTATATAAAAATCTAAACTTATTCTTTGTTTGAACAAAACTTGAGGATACAAAGATCCATCAATCCTGAATTTAAACGGTAATTATGTGAAAATTAGAACTCAAGAAGATAACATATCCCTATTAATCATACTCAATTCACAGCAATAAAATATTTAAAATAAGAACATAGTCTAAGTCTTTAAAAAAAAAAAAGGTAAAACAACAAACTCTTTCTTACAAAAAGTGAAAATCTAGAGTGGACTTGTTCTAGGAACCAGTTCAAAGTTTCATAGTTTATCTATCTATTGAATAGGAAAATTTTTTAAAAAGTATTACCAAAGACTCATTTTTAGACAAAACAGAATAAGCTGCTAATATTAACAACAAAATACTGTAAAGCTATTACATTTCTTGTTGCTCTGAAGTTTTTTGTACAGGATCTTCTGAAGAGTTGTGAAGAAGTTTTTATTGTTTTTGTGCATCAAGGAACCAATGCCAAGTTTTCTCATGTAATATTCTCTTCATTGGCTCTGAGAAACAAAAGGAAAACTTTATTAAAAATCCCTTGATAATGCTGTAAGTTTTAATTCAAAATTAAGTATGTAGAATAATATAGTAAATGATTTCAGGAAATTCCTAATTTTGTTTTCCAAGATAATGACTGAATAATTTTTTATTTACTGTGCAGTGTCTTCATTTGTCCAAAAAAATAAATAAAAAAGAAGTATAATTTTGAACTGGGTGAAAATTCAATTGAAAGAATGTTTAGACTTCACATTGCAGTCTCTTGTTGACACTGCTAGAAAATCATAAAACCAAGTGAAGGTCTGAATAAGCCATCTCATTTTGTCATTTTCCTTGGTTTTATTCTATTTTTTGTGGCCTTTTCCCAATTATTTTGTCTCAATATGAACTCCTTGTTAACTTTGAATTCTATCCCAGATATGGTGCTCTGTTGGTATGAATTAAATTGCAGTGTGGCAAAGCATCTGTGGTTCAATTTTGAAACCAGACCTGCCGTTTACAAAACCTTCAGGCACAACACTTGGCAATAAACTGCAACAGTGCTGTATTAGACTTTATGAAGGCAAACCTCTAATTTAATATATGACTAGAAAAAAGACAAAACCTGCCCTTTCTTATTGTTTTGATGCGTGTCTTCTACTCCCATCAGCACAAGAGGATTGTGCAAATTTGAATTAAAAAAACAAATATAAAAGTTATGGTATTTAAACTTTGAATATAGTACATTAACTGCAACAGAAAAATTCATTGCAAACTTAAGAAAAGGGACAGTTCATCTATTGTAGAAGATTGTGACTACTAATATAATTTTTGAAGGGCAGCATTTGTTGATTTTATACTGTATTGATTAATAATAGTACTTTCAGACAACACAGAAATTGTTATTGATTTTGAGTGCTATGATTTATGCTGAGAATTCTATGTCTGTTTCACTGCTATCAATTTGTTATGAAGGTGGACATTTGCAGGTACAGTTATGGTGAGATCTGCAGCTGACATTCACATACATGTCTGTTTACTTTAGTCAGAGCCCTCAACCACTGCATAACGGACATATGAAAATAAGTAGCTCTTTCCAAGTATGATACGCCCTTACTAGTAAGCAAATTGAACCAGGTTGTACAAAATGCATGCCATGCTAGCAACTAGCAGAGCTCCTTGTTTTTGTTCTGTCCAGTTATTCTTTCATACTCTGTGCCCAAGGCCAGGTTCCTTGGAGACAGACTCAGAGGAGTAGATTTTTATGAAGGATATAGAGAGACTGAAAGCAGGATATTTATTAGAATATGATTTTAGCAACATTAGCCATGAAGAGTGCAGACAGCAGGGTGAAAAACCAATCTGATGCATTTACAAACATACCTGGGCCAGTTCCACACAGAACCAGGTCCTTGAAAAGACTTTATAATTGTACCTTTTGAGCCTGTGAGACAGAGCTTTATAAATTTCCATCAGCCTGTTTGCTCAAGGTTACATATTTGAATGGGGTTGCTGTCCCCAAGAAAGGGCAATTTCCAGAATAAGAAGCAACTTTATGTCCATGCCAATACTGTAAGAATAAATGCATAAAGCTCAAAAGACATTCTAGAAAAATCACTGCAACACATACTTATGTTAGTCAAAAGTAGATTTAGAACACATTATCTTTCAAAAAATATAGTCTCAAAATTTAATGTAGTGTACCCCAAAACTTTGGTTGTGTTAAACAGCCAAGTGTGTAAACCTAAAACATGTAGTTAAAAAGTATAGATTATGCAAAGTATAGATTGTGCTATGAAGTATCCATCATGTTTTTTATACACAGTTTGCTGTTGTGTTACATGGTATCTGGCATCTACCATACAACTTCATTGGATTCTAATTTTTTGTATAATGTAAAAGTTCATTTCCTGATGAATATTTAAATCTTTTCAGCCTTGCATGGCAGTGCACTCCTTAAATCCCAGCACATGGGAGGCTGAGGCAAGATGACTGAGGCCACCCTGAACTACAAAATGCATTGAAGGCCAATGTGAACTGCGTTGTAAAACCCTGTCTCCAAAAAATAACCTTAGCAAATTCAGAAAGAATAGAGTTAGTATTTCCTCATATCCTCAGTTTAGATTTGGCAAATACTTAAATTTTGTGATGAAATTTTCTTTTATGCCCATTCCTTAATGTGATCCTAGCTACACATTTCTCAGAATGTCCTTAAAACCACTTAGATATTTCAAAATACTTTTACACTTGTAATTCGATGATCAATTGCTTGGAGTCACACTCCAGAAAGTATCCCAGTCAACAAAGACTTGTATGTTGATTAAATGGTCTTGGTGTTTTACTTACTCTAGCTACAAAGTTGCTTTTCCACCTGGAAGCACAAGTACTGATTGGTAGGGATAAAAGTCAATTATTAAAATTTATATCTAAAGGTCAAAGTATTAAGTCAAAAGGCCAATCCTATTCCGAGAACACTTGTGCCCAAATTCCCCACTGGCTTAAGTAGGCTTCATAAGATTCGGCAACTTTTACACTGTTAAGTTCTCTTTACCCACATGTTGTTTACAAAATAAGCATATCTCTAATAAATATATGCTTTCCCCAGCTCCTTGTCAAAGGTATTTACACAGGACTCAAAATGGAGCACTATGCACTCAACTGTATGTACTACTGTATGGGAGAGATCTGAAAGGAAGATGCAGAGTGACTAGGAGAAAGGACTAGAAAAAAGAAAGATTAGTATATGTGCTGCTGAAGCGAGCACTAGAAAGAGAGATTAGTAATAGTAATGGTTGCAAACTATCTCGTCAGCATTAAGGAAATGGGTTGCAAAGTTCCAAGTCAGCCCTGTGTGTTTCTGTCTCTGGTGCAAATATCTTATATGGTATTCTCTTTCTTTAGGCAAAACCTAGACACAGGATGGAATATCATCGCCAAGGGGAGATCCAGACTCAGTTGGTCTAATTTATTCAAGAGCGTGAGCTGTAACTAACCAGATAATTTATTAAAGTGAACAAAATCAATGTTCAAAGATTTGCAACATAAGGCAAAGTATGCTCTGGCCCTGAAGACATAGCTGCCTCAGTGTGAGAGGAGCTGTGAGGGTGCTTCACACGAAGAACTTGAGAGCAGCCTCAAGGAACAGAGCCTGAGGCTCGCAGGCATCCAACAGGGCCCACAGCCTCAAGTTAATAAATTCTTCCAGAACCTGAGGAAACACAGAATGGCTCTTTTCCTGTCTGAGGCTCCACATTTGGACCCCTTCAAGGACCATCTTGATTTAGCTGGAGACTGTTCTATAATTCTTCAGGAGATTGTCAGTTACCTGGAGCTGCAAAAGAATGAAAGGGGAAGCGTACAAGCAATGTATTATACATAGAGTTCCTAGAGCCAGAGGAAAAACACTCCACGTGAATGAAAACCAGCACTGATGTGGCCATTAGGCAGCAGACAAGAGTGAGGGAAATGTCCAGGCCATGGCCTCTATGAGGACTTTTGAAGGAAGGCAGGAGCTTGAATAATGATAATTACTCTGTCTATGGAGATAGCTCCAGATGCCTGATTCGTGGCTCTGGAATGTCGGAGAGGCTTACTGCTTCCTGGGTAGTCCAGGAGGTGGACTTGGACTGGTTACTCAGCATGTCAAAGATATGCTTCTGCCTCAATTTTCTGTTATCTATAAGAAGTTATCAGCCATAGGCCGGGTAGTTTCTTCCTAGCTGGAAGTGTTTTTGAAGACATTAGACCATGATAAAATACATTTAAAAATATTTCGAGTATGCAGTCTTTTAGCAGAGGGTTCTGCTAAATATACTGTATGTATGATTATAGAAGCTATAAGAAGCTTACCTGAAAAACCCAAGGGCCTTTGGTTTGATGACTTCTGAAGGGCCCTTTAGCACATTTAAGATGCCTGCCTAGCTGGGACACTATAAGCATTTCCTGACTAGACTCTGTGTAGTGGTCCCCTCCGGGGCACAGGAACGGGGTGATTTCTGTGGAAGCCTCCATCCTCCCTGTGTGCAACATCAGCATTTCTGTTAAAGTCCAGGCCCCGAAATGGAACCAACAGAGGTAGTGGTATCGCTGCCATGCTGTTTAGTCCATCAACCCCTCCTGGCCATCATCGAGTGAGCAATAGGGCCCTACACAGTATCGCAGTTCAGCTGGCTGCTGAGCACTTTTAGGTCTTTCTTTGGATTTCCTATCTGCCCTGCTACCCCTTGAAATTGCAGTCTTTGGAGTCCTACCAGCTGCCCCCGGACAACCCCAGCACATTCTGCTTGCTTTTCTGTCCAGCCTTTAACACTGGATTAATGATTCCTTGGAGCTACCAATTTACCTTGTCTTTTCCTGCTGAAGCTTTAAAAACCTCATCTATTATTGCTGAAACCTTTTCTTCAGTCTCCTTGCAGCCTACCCAACTAATGGAGCACACCCAAGGCATTGTGATATAGGATTTGTTTTAAATTTGCAAACTTCAGGGGTATACTTTAAATAGAATATTTATCTTATATTTTAAATTTATATATAATATTAACTATATTTTTGTTCTTTGTATTTTTAGAGAAGGGTCTCCAGGGTGTTCAGGGTCTCAATACTAGATCAGACTTGTAGTGATTTACCTATTTACAGCCCCCAAGAGCTGGGATTGCAGATGCGTACCACCATGCCCAGTCTCAACTGTCATTTCAGCATGCCCCAAGGGCAGGGTAGCATGGTAGGCCTGCGGATCGGACCCTCAGCCCCTGAAGCTGCTTGCAGGCATTGTAATCCACTGAGCTATTTGGCAGGCCTAAGTATGAACTTTTTAAAGAAACAAAGCTAAATTGTAGGTAGTTCTTTGTACATGTGTTTACTAATATCCAAAGTGGAAAACACTTTTAAATGATGAACTTCCCTAAAACTTTATCAATTTCTCAGAAGGAATAAATTTCCATGTAAAAGTAATATGAATATATTAGAAAGACATAGCATACAATAGCGTAATGTCTGTATATTGTGCCCAATGAAATCCCTTCCAGCTACCTACTTTGTCATTACTCAGTGTAAACATGGTATTGTAATTTTCAAAGTTTCATTATTTTAAAACAAACCTCTAGGTGAAACTTTAAAATTCAAATATTTTATGAATATAATTATAGAAGTGTGCTTTTCTATGACACTTCATGATTTAACCAGCAGCCACCATCCTAGGTTTGGATATTTCAGCACAACACTCAGTAGAGCTCACCCAATGCCATGTTTTCTGTGTCGGGTATGCACTCCAGTACCATTCACTGCAATGCGTTGTCAATCTTCTGTCACTAATTTGCTTAGAAAAATCTGATTCATCTTACAAAGTCTCACTACAAGTCAACTGAGTTTTTAAGTCTCTTTCGTGAACATTTAATGCTGGTTTTTAGAGTTTGGTTAATGAGAAATATGGGTAAAAAAGTGCATTAGAGAAGTAAGTGCTCATAATTGTTTTGTGAGTTATAGGGTTGAAATATTTATATGCTAGAATAATTTGTATTTATCAAACTGTTCTTGTTTTCTGAATTAACTTTTATTATCTTTTTTTTTTTGGCAGAACTAGGGATTGAACTCAGGTCCTTGCACTTACCAGGCAAGCACTTATTCTAGAGAGCCATTCTCCCAGCCCCTGTCTCAATTTGTTTATATGTTAATTAACCTTATAAGATCTTAGAAGATAGTAAATGAATCTGATGCTGGAAAAATGAAAGCTCAGAAAGGATTAGGGGAAATAGAATCGAAATGTGTTATATACATGTACCAATTCCCCTACAGTCAATGTAATTATTATGTACTGCAAAAATGGATTAATAAAAGTCAAAAAGAAATATACTGAAAGCATAAAACTTGAGAACATATATACAATGCAACTCAAAAACAGAGAGCTTATATAATGATGTTTGTATCAGAATAAAGTACAATCTAAGTAAAACATATTGAGACTAAGAAAAAATTTTAAAATAATAAAAGAGCCAACATATTAGTACTACATAGCTATAACAAACACATAATAACAGAAGCCTAAAGTACTCAAAATAAAGTAGACAGAAATAGAGAAATTTTCCAATGGTAATAATTTTTCATTATTGAGTTTTGCAAATAGTCAAAAGTTCTAGGCAGAAAATAAAAGGAAATAAACATTCACAGAAACTGTGTAAACAAAAGAAGTACTTACTTTCAGGAGCAAGTTTGGGAGCATTACCTGACTCTCTATGTCCCTGAAGAGTTTGAGAAGTAATGACATTAGATTTTCTCTAAATTTCTTGTATAACGCAAATGTGTTTCACCAGTACCAGGGCTTTTTTACTTTGTTAGTTTTTAATTATATTTTAAGTTCTATTCACTGATGCAATGTTATTTAGAATTTTCAAATCTTGATTCAACCTTGGTAGTTCTTATGTGTCTAGGAACCTGATTTATCTGTGTTTTCCATCTTATTAAAGTTTTTTGAAGTAGGTACTGATGATCTGGATTTCTGCAGAATTTGCTGTACTTTCATCCTTTTCATTCCTGACTTTGAGTCCCTCCTTTTTTTCATAAGGTTAGCTAAGGGTTTATCAATTTTATTTAATATTTCAAAGAATCAATGCTTTGATTCATTGCTTAGTTTAGTTTTATATTATGTTTTAGTCTCAATGGCATTAATTTATGATCTGAACTTTATAATTTCTTCCCTCTTACGAGCTTTTGCAATCACATTTCCTATTTTCTTTTTTAGAAGTTTGAGATTAAATATTAGGTAGTTTATTTGAACTTATTCTGTCTTCCTGACATAGGTTTCACTATTGCAGATTTTTCTCTTAGGACTTCTTTCTTTGCATCCCATATTCTTCCATGTTGTTTCAGCATTATCATTTAGTTTTATGTATTATTTAGTTCCTACTTTAATTTCATTCAGGACTCATTTGCAGCTCAGTAAAGTGTCATTTAATTTCACTGTATTTATGAAGGTTTTGAAGTTTCTTTAGCTATTAATTTCCAATTGCTTTGCAATGGTCAAGAAGTGTACATGGGGCAATTTCAGCTCCTTTGAATTCACTTGCCCATGTTCTGTGGAAGAGCATGCTGTCTGTTCTTGAGAAAGTCCCATGCGAATCTGAGAAGAATGAGTATTCTGATATGGGGTGGAGCACTCTGCAGACACCTAGTAAGTCCATTTGTTTAAGAGCTTGGTTCAGTTCAGATATGTCAAGTTTACCAGAAGAAATATAGCTTCTTTAATAAATGGTACTAGAAAAGGTTGCCTTCCATCTGCTGAAGACTAAAACTAGGTCTGTGGCTACCACCATGCACTAAAGTAAAATTAAGATGAATAAAATACCTGAATATTAAAAGAAATACTCAATGTACTAGAATAGAATGTAGATAAAAATCCTCTCAGTGCACCCCGGGGTGGCACTGGCACAGCAAACCGGGCATCCAACACTGGCCGCTGTGCTTTGCCTAACCAGGAAGCTTTTATTCCACTGACTCATCTCCCCAGCCCCTTCTGCCTAACTAGGCACCTTAGTCTGCTGAGCTACCAGGCTGGCCCTCAATGTTTTTTGACTACGTGCTCTAAATATGCTAGAAACAATGAATCTTACATTTTATAGGATGAATTTTATAGTGTAGCAATCATGTTAATGAAACTATTACATTAAAAATTTCCACAACTGAAAATGTAAAATAAAATATTCCTGCCTGCTTTTAGCAACTTTATTTTGTGTTCATTTTAAGTCATTATTCTCTAAATTGATTAATATTTTCTGATTTAAGTAAGGCAACAATTTCTTCTTAATATGATTTGACTGTGCCCAAATTATGTGCAATAATAATTTAAGAACATATTACCTAAGACATTTTATATCTCCAAGATAAATTTTCCAAAGAATTCCAAAACATTTTCTTTATTATGAAAATTCTGTATAATTAAGTGTGCAGCATTATAGTTTGATCTGCATTTACATAGTGAAATGATTGTTGCACTCAGGTCCTTATCCATCTCTTCATATCATTGCCTCTAAAATACTTGTTTTTTGTAGTGAGAACACTTAAGATGCAGTTTCTTAGTAATTTAAAATACACATTTTGAAAAAAAAAACCAGTAAAACTGCACAGAAATGTAGCTTCTCTGAGTCATTTCTTGTCAAATGATGAGCCCAGAGAAATAAAATATAATAAACTCTTCTATTTATAATTACAAATGTGTTTAATTCAAAACACAGATGCAATAATCTATAAGTTTACAATTGCTATACTTTTACAACTACAATAATTATGTTGGATACTGATTTTTTTTCTATAAAGAATAAGAAATAAAGAAATTAAATCTTGTCTGATGACACTTTTTTTTTTTTTAGTACTAAAAAAGACTTGATTGAGGGTAAGAGGATGCAAATACAAAAATCAAAGCTTATGCAGCACTTAGTGGACCTTCTACTCTCTGTCCAGTGAGTGCTGGATGTTATTTGTACATCCTCTAAGGGTCCTGATCTGCTCATGACACCTTTATACAAGGGGTGCCTGAGGGGATGATTCCTTAAGTGACCGTGGGAGACCTCTCACCAGGGCAGAGGGAACGCTCACGTCGCCTGCTTCTTCCCTCCTGCTTCATGTGTACTACGAAGCAATCACTGCATGCAGTGGGGAGGTCTGCAGTTAGTGAAAAGAAGCTCTGGAAGCCCGCTCTGCCCTCTCGGCGCTGGTCCAGGCCCTTCATGCTTTTGTCCACAGCCAGAGGGTCTTCTTGATTTGCCAAAAATTCAGGAACTCCTTTCCCATGAGTACTCTAGGGTCCTCCTTTAGCGTTTGTCCCCAGCAAATTAGTGAACGTAAACATCCTGATTTTCCTGGCGTGTTCTCTCGGGCGGGCACCTTGGTGAGGTCTGTTGAAACCTCAGTGTGGAGGCACAGCAGATGTGGGGCGAGGGGGGCAGGCAGGGCCCGGCGGCAGTGACTAGTAACACTTTCAGAATGCTAGGGTTTTTTGATAGACACAGTGTTCAGTTCATGATTTCTTGTCAATCATGCGTGATGCATGCAAACACTGTAATTGTGGAAGGTGTTAGTTCATATTATAAGCGTGAAATGACTGACTTTTAGCTTTAGAATTTCTAGGAAAGGTAGTCCGTATAGACAGACAAATATAGGAAAAAGTGCCTATACCAATTTCCATTGCAAGTAGAGAAAACAGTGTGTGAGCATTAAAATAATTTATTGCAAAATGTACAGTTTAAAAATTTCCTGTCATTAGCTAATTTCTGATTTTCAGAAGAAAACCAACTGAGAATTGTAATTTAAAATTAAATATTGACAATTCAAATTAAAGTTTGAATTTACATGTCAATTCACTTTATCAAACTCAACCATCTAATAAATTTTGAATTTGCAAACTTTTATGGGAATAAATATCAATATTAGAAGAAACATTTCATTTAAAGTTAACAATTAATTTAATAATATAATTTATATCACATCATCATTGTTTGATAGAAATTCAAATTAGTCCAGAAATTATACACTGAAATATTCATTTGAAAAAGTATTATGTCACTACTATGGGATAGTAAAATAATACATTATTTAATGCTATACACATATGCAGACAGTAACCTACTACATGAATAACAATATATGTAACCACTATACTAAATGCATGTAAGTATTAAATCTTGTCTGATAACACTTTTTTTTTAAGTACTAAAAAAGACTTTATTGAGGGTAAGAGGACTCAAATACAAAAATCAAAGCTTATGTAGCACTTAGTGGACCTTCTACTCTCTGTCCAGTGAGTGCTGGATGTTATTTGTACATCGTCTAGGGGTGTGTGGGCATTTATATACATATTTTTACATATATAAAAGGAAAATTTAGACTTAATTATATTTACACTTTCATAATAAACTACACAACATAGTGAATTTATAGAACATATACATGTTTCTCTGTTGTCTAAAATAAAGAATAATAATTGAGAGGTCAAGGATATATCTCAGCAGCACAAGTACCTGCCTGGCAAATGTCAGGTCCTGAGTCTGATTTTCATACCAAAAACAAACAAATGAATGTCAATGGAAGTATCTTTTCTCAGAATACTTTTATTTGTACTTTACTACACTGTTTCTAGAGCTTGCATTTGTAGTGATATTTTATTTTTATTGGAAGCTAAAAATTACTTTTAGTTGTTTAAAATCATGCATATTACACAGATTATGATATTGAACACGTTATTATTACCTTTAAAATATATTTTGTGCATATATATATATAGAAGTTCCAGAATGTTCTATGGATGCTAGAATAAATACTGACCTAATAGCTACACATTTGTAGATATTTATAGGGGTATTTATGTTATTCTACTCATGCTCATGCAATAGAATAGACTGAAAGCCTTAACTGCAATTCCTCATTTTTGAGAGTGGATGTCCAAGACCAATAGGCCAGTCAGTTTAACCTCCATTATGAATTTTCTCCTCAGGCTGAAGATGGCTGTCTTTTGATTCCTCAAAGGATGAGAAAACAGTAGGGAGGACCTGTCTTTCTGTCACTTGTTACAGTCCCAATAATGTCAGTGAGAAGACTCCAATTTCAATATCTAATCTAACTGTAATACATTCCCCCACACCCCTCTCCAAATTCCATCATATTGGGGCCAACACGCAATGCCTAAATTTGGGAGAGGTACTGAAATTTTGTTCCTAATGATGTTTCTTAAGACTCCTTTCTTTTTAAAGCTAAAATATTTTATTTTCTCTTTAAAGCCATATACAAATGTTAATCTAATGTGGTTTCCATGCAAACAGAGAAGCATGATTTCTCTGCTGTGCTGCCAACATAGGATGGGAGCCTCGGTGATGGTGCTTGATGTGAGGCAGGTGGTTGTAAGTATCAGTGTGTTTATCTAAGGAGCGATATTGCAGCTTGCAGGTGCTAAATCTCGTGACACACTGGAATGGAAAAGACTGTGGATCTGATATAGCATAGAAAAAGGAGATGAGGATACTGTGCTAATTAGATATACTAAATATCTCATATTATTTGCTGAAATGGCCATTTCAAAATGCATATGTAAGAGTGATGCTCTTCATATTTACAGACTTTATATATATATAATTATAATTTATTCACAAAATATTTTATTGATAATTGGCTATACAGTGATTCAGGGTGATTGCTTGAGTATATTAACAAGTACAACCACTTACCACTTCCTTTGTTCATAAGTTTTTCCATGAAACTTCGTGCCACCTCCTATTCTGACTCTGAGCTCATTTGATTAACTTCACTGCAACCAAATTATTTCAATGAATATTACAAGAGCAGACTTGACTGAACCTAGGTAGCTCAGCAAATCTCTTTATGACTTAATTATTTTAAATGAGATTCTGCCCTGATTAGGTTGCTGTTGCTTGACAGGCTTGTGACATGAAGTTACATTTCCTGTTGCTTCTTACCCACTCTAGATCAACAAAGCTAAAGGAACAGCTTCATATTGAAGGAATCAGGCAAGGTCATCAGAGCTGCCTGACTGATCTACAGTGACCACGCAGGTACTTGTGTGAACTTAGTTGGTGTGAACTAAACCCAGTTCATGTCACATGGGTCTTGTATACTTACAAAGAAAATGTCTATTTTTGTTGTGTATCTGTGTATCACTGAATTTAGTAGCTATTTGCTATGCATAATTATTGTGGAAACACATAAATGATACACCTCGCAAAGTATTTTACTTTATGTGTACAGAAGCATCCAATAGATTTGTATTGTTATTATATTTAGCTTATTCAGAGAAAGCCTTCGAGAAATCTATGTGCGATGTGTTCTGGAAATTCCTAAACATAAAATGAAAGAGAATTTTTAAGTTTCTTATTTTTCACAATATTTATAGAGAGAAGAAAAATATGTCACATTATCTTATCAATCAGCAATGCAGCTTTCACAAGTATCTGATCTATCAAATGATTTTGCTCTTCATTACATGTCACAGCTCATTTTGATAATATTTACACTGCTTCCTAAAACATTCTCATGTATATAACACTTGAAGCAGAAATGCAAACTCTTTTGGCTGTATATACTTTTCCACTTACAGCTAAATAGATTATGAACTCAACAATGGGAGGATGACGGAAAAAAATCACGCCCTTTGGGCTCTACTTACTAAGTTCAAAATATGTTGCACACACGCTGTCTCTATGATCTCGTGCAGATGAACAGAAGCAGTGCATCAAGCCCAGCTGGAAACATTCTATGGATCCTCCAACCATGTTTCCAAACTTTTCCAAAGTTTTGACATCTTTTACAGTCTTCTGTTTAGCATCCCAGTTTTTCCTTCCCATTGAACAAATTCTTTCCCTTTCACAGTATCTGTTGTGCCTTTCAGATTTTATTTACTCTTTCAATTTTTCACATTAATGAGACAATACAATGTTTGCACATGCATGTCTGATTTATCTCATCAATGCAGTCTCTAGTTACATCTACAAAAGCTTCAAATTTATCTTTGTCATAGCTGAGTAATGCCGCATTGTGTAAAAATACCACATCTTCTTTATCTGTTCCTCAGGTGATGAACATTTGGGTTGTTTTTAAGATTTAGCTATGATCAATAGTGCTGCTTTAAATATGGGTGTACATACATCACTTTTGTCAATCTCGGGTGGTCTTTTGAAAAGAGCAATTAATTAAATTTATTTCTTTTTCAATTTCTTTTCTTTTTTATATATTTGATACACGGTCTCACTGTGCAGCTCAGACGTGTAGTGATACTCCTGCCTTCAGACCCCTCAGTGCTGGGATTGCAGGTGTGTGCCACCACACGTGAGCTTGGTGACTGGCCCAGCATTCCTGGAGGGAGGGCCTGCCTGTCCTGCGATGCTGGGGATCAAACCCCCACCCCTGCACTTGCCTCAGCAGGTGCTTAGTTCTCTGAGCTATCATGCTGGCCCTTTTTAAAATTTCTTATAATTTTTTAATCAATTGTGAACCTTTATATTTGATGACCTAAACAACAAATTTGAAGATGTCACCTTGTAATATAGCAACCATTATTGAATACCAAATATAAAATCTTCTAAACAACGTGGTCACACTTCTCTGATACCAAAAACTGTTGAGTGGAATCAATAGTTCAACAACTGAAGTATCATTATTACTCACTTTTGTAACAAATCTATATGTCCAAATGTATGTTTAACTTTAAGAGATTTTGCAAATTACTCATAAGTTTTATACTACATTAACTATGTGTAAGTACAACATTCCCATGTCAAGTTGTTTTTGAGTAATAAAGCTAACCACTTAAATTGTAAAAACAAATTGAATTTGTAGAAGATTAAATACTATCTATAAGTTTTGATCAAGTGCAACCATGTTAAACTACAAATAGAAACATCTGCAGAGTACTTTTCGCCACTAACCTTAAGGTAGGATTAGAACTGTTCCTTGATATTTTAATATCTTTAGAAAACAGTGGTGCTATACAACTTACCCATGAAATTAAGAGAACTTGGAAGCACCCAAATACAATATGAGACACACGTCTGTGATCTCAGTACTCAGGTGGATAAGGCACAGGGCTATGCAATCGAAACCTGCCTTGGCTATACAGGGAGACCCTGTCTCAGAAAGCAAAAGCAAAACAAACAGGGAAATATCCATAAAACTCAGATTTTGATACAGCTATACCTTATTAACATCATTAATTATGCTACAGTTACCACTGTATTTTGTGTCATTTATATGGAGAAAGAATTTTATAAATAATAATGTAGATAGCATGTGACACAAGAGGTGGTGCCCTTGGGTTACTCTCAGTGACTGCAACAGAACTACACATGAAAAAGCTCTGCCTTTGAAAAATCAATAAGGCCTTCAACTAGAGAGATGGCTCTATGGCCTAAGCACCTGTCTAGTTATTGCAAGGTCCCAAATTTGATCCCTGGTACCACATTTCATGCTGGCCTGGAACCCTAGGCACTCTGTCCTGGCCACTGAAACTGGGAGTGTTGGTGCATACCTGCAATACCAGCTTTAGGGAGGCTGAGACAGGAGGGTCACTGTGAATTCCATGTGCCTAGTGAGACCTTGTATCAAAAAAAATCAATCAAGCCTCTTAGAAGATCTTTTAAAACCAAGTAGATTTTACTCAATATTAAGAGAGACCCATACCTAATAGTCAAACTTGAATGTCCCACAAAAAATGGCATTTAACACAATCAGTATGTCAAAAATTGTTTCAGTCAAATAAGCATCTCATTAGTTCAAAAGTAGAAATCCATTCTATGACACAAAGTACTAATGGAAATTGCATAAAATTAAAAAAGCTTGAAAACATAGTTTAAAAAAACCTAAGAACACAGTGATTAACAACTATGGAAACATGTGAAAGAGTGCATAATTAGCAAAGTTTAAAAATCTATTAATGCATCAAAATGTATTTCTGTCACAACTACACAGAATTTGGAAAAAGAAATGCATAATGCTTTGAAAGTAATAACCTTTTTAAAGTCATAGAAAAAGTAGGTTTAATGCTCTATGGATTTTCAACTTAGACTTCCCTATACTATATGCATAGGCTCTGTACACCCTTAAATAGTGGTAACTTATTTAGAGGGCCAGGATTATTACTTTTATACCCATTTTCCAAATTGAGAGAGAAGTGAATTACATTCTACAGACTGGCCCCATGCAGGGTGATATCTTCTACTGGCAAATCCAGAAAGTACTGCCTCAAAGACACAGGTAAAATCTACAAAATTCTGCATACAAAACTCACACATTTGACAAATTCTGTCTACTGCTCTGATGAAGAATAAATATAAGGAATTGAGAGAAAATAAATATGTCTATGTTCACTTTGCTTATGTTTTGTGATTTGTGTATTTATACATCCATTTTTTCAGTTTTGCAGATAGATATAGAACGTTACTATGAGGTATGTATCCTTTCGCCCCTTCCTTTCCTTTCCTTTCCTTTCCTTTCCTTTCCTTTCCTTTCCTT
>PVKA01000350.1:0-47664 GCA_004027165.1 Ctenomys sociabilis
AAAAAAAAAAAAAAAAAAAAAAAAAAAAAAAAAAAAAAAAAAAAAAAAAAAAAAAAAAAAGAAGATAGAAGAGAATAGAAAATGATAGAAACATTAAACAAACAATATAAAAAAGAATTAGAATGCACAAAACAGATTCAAACAGACGTTAGGATATTAAGAATTCCATTGAAAGCTGGAAAAACCACTTGAAAGAAATAGAACACAGAATTTCAGACCTTGAAGACTGTATTGCAGCTAGTGAACATGAGAGGAAGCATCTCTTAAAAATAAACTCAAATCAGGAAATAACAATACTACAGCTGCAAGATGATGCAAAAAAATTGACATTGGACTACTAAGAATCAATGAAACAGGGGGAGATAACACAAAAGACATAAAAAGAGTGTTTGCAGATGTAGTAGCAGAAAATTGCCGAGGCATGGAAAAACAATCTGATAGACTGAAGCATATAGAAATCCAGCTAGCCATAACCAAAATAAAGCATCATGAAGACACATCATATTCAAGATTCCAGGAATTGAGCAAAAGAATAGAATATTAAAAGCTGTTAGAGAAAAAGTGATCACATATAATAGAAAGCCCATCAGAATCATGGCAGATTTCTCAATAGACCATCAAATCAAGAAGAACTTGGAGTGAGATATTTGAAGTCTTGAAAGGAAACAATTTCCAATCCAAATAAATGTATGCTGCAAAACTATTCCACTTAAGAGAGAGATTAGAAACTTTCTTGACAAAGAACACCTGAAGAAACTCATGACAACCAAATCAACCCTATGAGAACTGAGAGATATTTTAGAAAGAGACAAAGGTGGCCACAACTTCAACAACCACAAAAGAGATCTGCCAGCATAGCAAGTAATTAAAGGGACAGTAGGGATCCTAGAATAGGAAAACAACCTCATAAGGATAAGCCTATGCATATCAGTTATAACTATGAATTTAAATGGACTCAATTCATTAATCAAAAGAAACAGACTGGCAGAGGATTTAAAGAAACAAAGTTGAACAATATGCTGCATACAAGAAACACACTTAAGGGCCAGGGAGGTAGCTCAGTAAAATATGTGCTTGCCTGGCAAGCACAAAGTCCTGGGTTCAATCCCTGGTAGCACTGGAAAAATCTTAAAAAATTAATAAACTGAATGTCAAAGGATAGAAAACAATACTCTATGGGACAGGAGCCCAGAGAAAAGCAGGACTAGCTATTCTGGTTTTTGACAATGTCAACTTCAAACAAAGTGTGATTAAAAGAGACAAAGAAGGTCACTACATACTTGTTAGGAGAAAACTGAAAGAGGAAGCAATAACAATTAGACCTATATATGTACCTAATGAAGGGGGATCCAACTAAAGATAAATTTTAACAGACATGAAAAATCTAATGAGTAGGGTCACCAAGACAGTTCAACAAACTAAGCACTCAGCCACCTTATCTTTGACAAATGGACCAATCATTTTGACTAGAAAAAAGGTAGCCTCTTTAATAAATGGTACTGGAAATACTGGCTTTCCACATGCCAAAGGCTTAAAATAGACCCATGTCTATCACCATGCACAAAACAACAGTCAACCTTTTATTTCTACGATTTTTGATCTGTGCACTTAGGTTGTTAATCATCTAGAAGAAAAGCTGATTAGTACCCTGCAGCATATGCTGTTCAGTTTGCCCTAACTATCTGACTCAATTATTTTTAGTTGTTGTTGTACATTTCCATTTGTATTTCTTCTTTTGACTTCTTATACTAGACTATACAGTATTTGCACAGGTGTGTCTGGTTTATTTCACTTATGAGTATATATTCAAGTGGCATCCACTTCAATATAAATGCTTCAAATTTATCATTCTTCATAGCTGAATAATACTCCAGTATATAGAAATACCACATTTTTTCAATGCTTCCTCATGTGACTGACATCTTGGTTGTTTCCAAGATTTTGCTACCACAAATTGTGCTGCCATAAACACAGGTGCACATATATCACTATGATATAATGATTTCAGTTCCTCTGGGAATATTCCCAGTAGAGGGAAAGCTGGATTAAATGGGATTTGCAGTCCTACTCTTTTGAGGAGTCTCCACACTGATCTCCACAATGGTTGCACCAGTCTACATTCCCACCAGCAGTGGAGAAGTGTTCCCTTTTCCCCACATCCTCTCCAACATTTGTTGTTGGTTGATTTCCTTATGATAGCCATTCTTTCTCGAGTGAGATGGTATCTCAGTGTTATTTTCCTTTGCATTTCACGAATGGATAGTGGAGCATTTTTTCATATATTTATTCACTTCTTTAACTTTGCCCTCTGATAAGTGTGTATTCATCTCAGATGCCTATTTCTGGATTGGGTCTTTAAATTTGAGGTCCCTAATATATCTTAGTTCTTTATATATTCTAGACAGCAGACCCTTGTCTGATTTCTTATTAGTTAGGATTTTTTTCAAAATTTGTGGGTTGTCTTTTCACTCTGTTGACAATTTCTTTTGACATGCAGAAGCTCCTTAAGAAGAGTTGATCCCAGTTGTTGATTATTTCAAGTGTTCATGTATTCATGTGTGAATACATGTTTGTTCATGATCCCTTTGCCTACCCCTATATCTTCAAGAATTCCTCCTTCTTTCTATTCCAGGATATTGAGTATTTCTATTTTAATGTTTAGATCTTTAATCCATTTTGACTTTATCTTAGTGCATGGTGATAGAGGTGGGTCAAGTTTTAGTTTTCAGTATGTAGAAAGCCAGTTTTTCCAGCACCATTTGTCAAACAGGCTATCTTTCTTCCAGTGAGCTTGTTTGGCACCTTTGTCAAAGATCAGGTGGCTGAGTGTGTTTGTAGAGGCCTCAGTATCTTCTAATCTATTCCATTGTTCCTCAGGTCTATTTAGTTGCCAATACCATGTTGATTTTTATCACAGTGGCTTTGTAGTATAATTTCAAGTCAGGAATTATGATGCCTCCTGCCTTGTCTTTGCTGGCCAGGATTGTTTTTGCTATTCTAAGTCTTTTCTGGTTCTGAATAAATTTTAGGAATGATTTCTCTAGGTCTGGGAGGTATGTTGTTGGCATCCAGCCCATTATGTTGTAACACGATGATACAGTATAACCTTCCCTAGACAATTATTATCTTCAGAGAGTCTTCAAACAGTGACCTCACTGGTCAACATCTAAGAGAACCTTGCAGTGAAGGGAGTTCAGGTTTTATACCCACACATAGTATCACCATAGTAGGTATACATATTTATAAACCACCTAAGTACAGATCTTTGTTTATTCACATTTTTGCCAATGTTGCATGTCAAGACATTGATGTCAGTAACAAAAGAAATTCATAGCTTTTAATTTTTACTGCCTGGTATACATAATAATGATAATATCACATAGGTACCGATTCCATTGGTCATTGTTATTGCTCATATTTTTATGCCTTATATCCAGCTATTTCATTCCTTTTACTTACTTTTTATTTTAGTATTTCCAAACACCAGGTATAAATGAAACATCTAGATAATCTAGACTTATCTTACACAAACATCCCCAACGGATGTTCACTCTTCCCCATCTGCTGGCCAGATGGAGAAGAATACTACAGGTTATTGAATATGATTTCCTGAGGCTGAGATGGCTCAGTAGAATAAATGCTTCTCTGGCAAGCACAAGGGTCTGAGTTCAATCCCTGGTTCTGACAAAAAAGGATTTCCTGATCTCTGGTCTGTGACCTTTGCAGTGCTAACAGTCAGAACCTGTTAATCAGTTGCTGTAGGGGCAGTGCCATATGTCATAGGCTGTTTAGGATTTATATACTAAATATCACTAGCGTCCTGATGAAAAAGCCTGAGATGCATAGAGGCAAATTGCCCACAGCAGGCAAAAATGCTCCCAGTTGAGAAGCACTAGAAGATGATAAAAAGCACAGGAGAAAGATATCAGATGGCTAAGTCTCTACTAGGGAAGAAATAGTTCTTAGAAAACAATGAGCATTTAAGAATGTTCTGTTTTCCTTTCTTTTTTAAAAAATGAATTTTGCCGGGCGTGGTAGCGCATGCCTGTAATCCCAGCACTCAGGAGGCTGAGGCAGGAGGATTGTTGTGAGTTCGAGACCAGCCTGAGCTACAAAGTGAGCTTAAAGCCAGCCTGAACTGCATAGCGAGACCCTGTCTCAAAAAGACAAAAAAAAATAAAAAAATAAAAAATAAAAAATAAATAAATAAAAAATGAATTTTGTGCAGGGTCTCACTACATGGCTCAGACTCCTGGTGATCCTCCTGTTTTCAGCCTCCCCAGTGCTGGAATTTCAGGCCTGCAGCACCATGCCCAGACTTGGTATGCAGTTCAGCATATCCAGCGTTAGGCCCGCCATGGTATGCAGAGCCAGGGACAGAACCCTGGTCTCTGCACTTGGCTTAGCATAAGCAGGTGCTTAATCTACTGAGCTATTTCTCTGGCCCTGGATTTTCTGTTTTCTTATTAAGCACAAGTATGTTATTCAATTCTTTATTGGACTATATTTTGCTATATTAATGATAAAAATATGTTCAAATATCTTATGAGGATAATAGACTAATCCAGCCAACTATTCCATTCTGATACTTTTTTCTTGATATAACTAGGTAAAAGGAAGTCTAACATTGCCACAGTATTCATGTGAATTTAATTATTCTTCAACAACACAAAGCAAACTATATTTGTGTGTGCTTATTGTCTACCAATGCTTTTTACTGTAATTTATATTCTACGATGTGCTATAGGAATGTGAGGATTTTAGAGAAAGAGCCAGTGTTTCTGTCCACTTCTACCATTTTGATGCTAAATGTTTTATAGTATTATATCTTATGTCTCACATGTACAAGTGTGTAGTTCTTGTCTTCCAACTGTGCAATTGAACCTAATGTAATTTTAACATGAGTACATTGATATAAATGTGCTCACTGCTTTATTTCTGTCATTCTATCTCTATTAAATTATTTCTCCTTTTTATTTCATCTTTTCTTGCTTTCTTTGGATTGATGGTCTATTGTTTTGTTTGTTTGATTGGTCCCCAAGGGGATTGCAAGTTATATTCATTTTGTGGTTACAGGTTTATCTGATGTTTGAAAGACTAATGTTAATATTGTGTGCTTTATGTGCTTCATAAAAAATAAATGATGCTCAGAATCTTTTAATTTAGTGGCTTCCACTTCCATCCTATGTACAATTGCTATATCACTTTTTTTTTTCTTGATACAGGGTCTCACTATACAGTCTGGACTTATAATGATCCTCCTATTTCAGCCTCCCTAGAGCTCAGATTACAGGCATCCATCACCACACTTAGCTTCAGTGGTCAGACGGGCATTCTTGGGGTTTTCAAGGCCAGCACTGGGGATTGAACTTGGGGCCTTGAGCTTGCCAGGCAGGTGCTTAGACCACCATGCTATCTCCTCAGCCCTATATCACATCTTTATTAGTTTTGTTTAACTTCAAAAATTAGTTTATGTTTTGTGCACTTCGTGTTCAGTTTACCAAATGTTTTCTCAATAATTTTTTTTTTTTTCATTTTAGGCATTTTTCTTTAATTTGCCCCCTAATATCCTTTTAAACTTCTCAGGCTGGCCAAATAGCTCAGTGGATTAAAGCATCTGAAAGCAGGCACAGGGACTGGGGATTCAATCACCAGGCCTGCTGTGCCAGCCCTGTTCCCAGGGCGTGATGAGACAATGATTGAGGCTGGGCGTGGTTACATGCACCTGTAATCCCAGTTCTTGGGAGGCTGTAAAGGGAGGATCATTATGAGTCAGACCTAGTTGTGAGACCCTGAACACCCTGTAGACCCTTCCCTAAAATTAAAAATAATAATAATAAATAAACTTTTCTAGAGAAAGTCACCTTTGTTGTGCCTTCATTATTGAGATTCTTTTGTAGATAATGTCTTTTCCTCCCAAAAATTTGAAGACATTATTCTGTGGTCTTTTGGATTGTTACTCCTGTAAGAACTAATAGCTTTATTATTTTTCTTCTAGAAAATGATGATTTAAATTTGCCACTGCTTTAAATAACTTAAGTTTAGTTTTAAGTATATTGACTGCAATATATTTCTCCTACTTTTTTGCTACGACCTGAAAACTATTAGTTTCTCTGTTGAAATTTGTTATCTCTCATGAGTTTGTAACCTACTCAAGAGTCGCCTTCTTCAGTAACTCCTCTTCATATGTTTCCTACCATTTCATATTCAACTCAGTTTTGATATTGTTACATTTTTGTGTTCTTTCTTTCTTATAATTCAGTGCTTCTTTTGTAGTAAGTTCGTCTGAAGTTTCAGGTGAACAAAATGACAAATATGTTTCTTATTAAGTATATGTTCTATGCTCTTTGTATATGATAAAAACTTTTAGAATCCTTATACTTAATATTCAATAGTTGTTATATATACAGTATTTTTGAGTTTAAATCAAAAATTAATCCTCAATCTTTAGGTCATCTGGGCTAGTTAGAAGCTAGTAGGAAAAAAGAAGATATGGTTATTTTATATCTTCCTGGGTCATTTGTCATGGAATATTTTTTGTGTGTAATTATGTATATCGTGTCTATGAGTTTCTATTTCTTTATATATTATATGTGAATAATTATAATTTTAGCATGTTTTTCTTCAGAAAGGGATTATTTTTTGGACCTGCTGAATCTCAAAAATGCATTAAATCAAATTATTTAGGGCTACATTGCATGCTCATCTCTCATGGTCGCATGCTCAAAGTACTAACAAAAGAGGATCCTTCTTTTACCATTTTTTCCCTCTCTATATATGTAGCTATAATGGGACCACCAGTCTATCTTCATGGTCTTCTAAAATGAGATTATATTTTTCTGTCTCACTGCCTGAAGATTTTGTCCAGCACTGATTTATGTAGGGACAAATCTATTTCTCTTTCACTTGAGTTACAGTTTCACCTTGTCTTTTATCTCTTGCCTTAGGTCATCTGGGCTAGTTAGAAGCTAGCAGGAAAATATCACAAACTCAACCTCTTGTATTTTTCTTGGACCATTTATCTAAAACAAAGGTATGTTTATGCATTTGTGTTTCTGTTGTCAAGGAATTTCAATAAACAAAAATAGAAATAGACTAAGGACAGTCAGTCCCCACCTCAAGCTTTTGAAAATCTATAGCTTCTCAGAAGCTGTGTTCACCCTTCTGGAAGGAAATGGTAAAGGAGATAGTTAGTACTCTGGAAGACAATCACAGATGATAGTTTCTAGCTAGCTTGAACGCAGAAAGAAAATATGTACTTTCCTCTCATCAGCCATGATGTGTCTCTCCCTTCTAGCATCTTGGAGATAAAAAAATGCAGGCAGTGGTCCTGTTCAAATGGTGCAGTTTAAAGACCGATTGAGGATTCTATGCGAAATATGACAGAAGACACACGATCTCTTGGGTAGGCATCTGGGAGAACCTGTAAGTCTCCATACTCCATAACTGGTTTTTTCCCCTATCATCATTGACCAAGGCAGGGAGGCTAAAAAATGGAAGAGAGACTTGAAATTTATGTTATATAAATGAATATATATATATATATATATATATATATATATATATATATATTCAAAAAGAATTTTATTGTCCTGATCACATTCTTTTAGAAATCAAGAAACATGTTTTATGTGTCCAAGGCCTGTTCAGTACTATGTGTATCTATATTGGTGTGAAAACATCACATGTAGATACATTTAGAATTTGCAGTCTGTTACATGATTCACAGATATTATCCAGCTCAATATCCCATTGAATTGTTATAATTGCAGATCCTACTATTTAAAATGTTATTCAAGTACTCAGGCATACATTCTATAGTAATAAAGCCTGTTACAGTAAACCCTTGCACCTTCAGGCAATGAATACTTTCTTTATTCTCATCCATTATCTGTGGATTTTGCTGCTTACCTGAAATGCACTGTGCAGACACCTTTTCAAAACTGACTAAAACCTATCTTGTTGTACTCAGGATTGGCAAGGGAGTTGATTCAATATGGGACACATAATTTATGGGATTATTTTATAAAATTCACCCTAAAAGTCAAATGTAGAAGAATTCAGATCTGTCCTCACAGACTTAAAGACTCCAGCTGGAGCCCTGGAGCGCATGACAATGTCTCTTGCAAGTCTTCTGCACTGGAAAGAGTCAAAGATCAGTGGTGGAAGCTGGAAAATCTGTGCCAGCAGAAGGAAGGATCAGGGCTAGTGGGCTAAGGGATCTGCACTGGAGCAGAAGCAAGCCTCTAGGTAAGGAGCAGAGCTCCCTCCCAAAGAACCTCAGCCATCTTTAGACATAGCAAAGACCCAAGCTGCGCCAACAGTGATGACAATAGCTGAGTTCTCATCAGGAAAACCATCACAGCAAGCTTCTCCAGGACAATTAACAGCACACCATCTTCCCCTCCAGTTCTCCTTTTCATGGTGTTGGCAACAATCCTCAGGGGGCCTTCTATGCCCAGAACTTGGCTAATCCAGTTCAGATAGGCATTACAAGTAGCCCATTACTTGTAATGGTTTTTTCCCCTATCATCATTGACAAAGGCAGGGAGGCTAAAAAATGGAAGAGAGACTTGAACTTTATGTTATATAAATGCATATCCAGAACTTGGCTAACCCAGTTCAGATAGGCATTACAAGTAGCCCATATAAATAATTATATCTGACTTCCTTGCATATATAATGAGAAGTGTCAAATTCTAGTTCAAAATCATAATCTTTTGAATCCATTAAACTTGTCTTTTAATTTTAAAGGTAATGTATATTAATTGCTGTATATTGCAAAACTATTTAATGACTCAAATGATATGGTAAATGTGAATATATTCCTTAGTAGGTACAAGAGATAAATATAAGCTGTTTCCCTCCTCGCTCAACAGATATTTGAGATTGCTCTTTGTGAAGAGACATAACATATACTGTACTATTTGAAAGGCTACTTTTGGTTTTGGTAATATTTTCTTTTAGAAATTTTTGCAGAATTTTATACAGGAAACTAGTAATGATACTTTTTAAATAACTTTTCAATTCCCTTGTGTGTGGTTACTATATTTTCTAAGCGCTGTTAAAATTTGACACTCCTTTTTCTTTTCAGTATTGAAAGAAAAGAACTGTGTTTTATGGTACAAATTATTCTAGTATTAGCTTCCTTCCAGTCTACTGATTTTAAGAAATGCATGTCTTCAATACATTAGGACAAAATTTCTTAAGTTTCTGCTAAAGAAGACACAACAATCTTTTGCTTCTTTTCCTTATAACATTTCTCAACCTAATTAAATTTTTTAAAGTTCCATTAACAATTTCCTTTATCTTCTCAATGATGTATAGGCCATGTAGTATTGGTGCTTTTTCAATTTCAAATGTATTCCAGTCTTTCCAAATAATAATTTTTATTTTTATTTTTTGGTTTAACATCTCTCTTGCCTGAAAAACAAATAAATATCTGAGTCAATGCAGTATCCTATTAATGTAAACTGGTTTAAAATACAAATCAGTTGTCTTTCATGACAAAGAAATAAATTTATGTAGAGTGGTACCCTTGTCAAAAGCATACTTATTATATATTTTATTAAAAGCATGTCAGAATTATTAAAGTACAATTGCATTACATTTAAATCAGTTTATATTAATAGAGTACTACATCAACCAATATTTTCCATGAGATTCTAGAAAATTAGGCAAAAATAATCATTTTCCAGTGATATAATTGGAATTACTTTCCTGGTATTATGGAATGAATTTCTTGGTAGTATCAGACATGCAAGTGTCTGATAATAACTTGGAAGCATCATGCACTTTCTTAGCATCATAAATAATAGCTATAAAATTGTAATTCAGATATCTGATTATGTGTAACGTTTAATAATCTAAGTAACAAAAATTATTCTAGACCTTTTTTCTTAAAGGGTGAAATAAATTTTAATGGAACTTCAAATATGCCACAGATCTGCTGCAATATATCTTATTAAAGAGCATCCATGTAGGCCAACAGTATTTCTTGTGCATATAGTTTTGAGATGATAACTTCTCCAAAATATTGGGCTAGGGAGATAGCTCAGCAGTCTAAGTGCTTGCCTCTCAAGTGCAAACCAGAGTTCAATCCCCAACACGGACCCTGCCCTGGGCACATAGAACTGACCTTGGAAACTGGGTGTGGTGGTGCACAATTGTAATCTCAGCCCTGGAGAGGTTGAAAACAGAAGGATCACAATGAGTTCGTGCTGGTTAGTGAGACCCTATGTCAAATACATTTTTGAAAAATTAAACAAAAACAAAATATCATGATTTTTTTAATTTTTTGCATACTTGAGTCTTTTTTCGGGTATGTAGTGTTAATATACTATAATTACAAGTGAATGCATGTAGACTATTACTTTCTATCCTATATTATCATAAGCTTTTCTCCCAAGTAACTCAATGCATCTTTTTTGTTTTATATTAATAGAGAGTAAATGCAAAGCCATGATAAAATTAAAGAAACTTATAAATAGGGAAATAGATAGTAGGCCACGTTAAGTACTCAGGGTCCTTCAGGTGAGGACCTTCTGAGTCACAGGAACACAGCCTAATTTGACAGGAAGTTCAGTACTCAAGTCTTCATTAACAGTGGATGAGAAATTGGATCCTTTAAAACATTGTAGCATCTTTAAGCCAGAAATTTAAATTGATCTCCTAGATTGCTCCATTTAGATATACGTTGGTTGCAAAGACAAAGCCTTAAATGTGTGAACATATGCTACAAATAGAATGTATTTGTAATATATTTTAAAAATGGTTTAATTATTATAAGTGTTCAGTAATTTCATTGGACCAGAATTTTGTTATATTTGTGCTTAGGGTTTTTTTTTAATATTTTGTTCACTAATCTTTGTTATCATTCTTATGACCTTATGGATAGTTTATGGTCACTATATCTTCAATATAATACCTGTGTGCATATTATGTTGATTTTAGTTAACTTTTCTTTAAATTTCATTGGCCTAGAAAGTACCACACAGGCATCGATGGTTGCAGTGAAAGGTAGTATATAAAGTATCACATTTATTATTAGGTAAAGGGTAATTTGTTGAAAAGAGAATTCTTTAGAAGAGCCTCCTATAACGTCTGCTACACATACATGTTACCCTATGTATTTTACTTGTTTATAAGGAATTCAAAACTGTTTATTGACCCACTTATTTGTTCTTAAAGAAAAAAAACATTTTTTGAGATAGGGTCTTGCCATGTAGTCTAGACTGGCTTTGAATGCACTATGTAGTCCTCAAATTCAAGGCAGTGCTCCGTCCTGAGCCCCCAAGTGCTAAGATTACAGGCATGCACCACGATGACCAGATCTAAAAAATACTAATTCAAATCTGTACTCTGAGTGGTTGGAATATATACATGAATAAAATAGACATGCCTATCTTATCAAATAAGCAAAACTATTTCCAGATGGTTTTCAATTCTGATTGTTATAGGCAAGTAGACAGAGATTTATAAGGAAGAAACCTTGGAATAAACAATTTTTATTGTTTATTCCAAGGCGTGGTGGCGCATACCTGTAATCCCAACACTCTGGAGTCTGAGGCAGGAGGATTGTTGTGAGTTTGAGACCAGCCTGAGCTACAAAGTGAGCTTAAGGCCAGCCTGCCCTGCATAATGAGACCCTATCTCAAAAAGACAAAAAAAAAATTATTAACTAAGACCTAAAAAATACAAAGATCTCATCATATTGCAATATATTAATATTGAGCAGTTCTGTTCATTAAAAAATACCACTATTAAAGGTTCTGAAGATAACAAATCTTCATCATATATAAATGTGTAAATTAAGGGCCAAAAAGATAGCTAAGTAGACCTAGCACCTGCTTTGGCAAGTGCAGGGACTAGGGTGAGATCCCCAATACCTCCCCCAGAGCATGCTGAGCTAGCGAATGAGTCCAGGAACTGTAGCACACACCTGTAATCCCAGCGCTGGGAAGGCTGAAAACAGAGGGATCACCATAAGTCCCAGCTGCATAGTGAGACCAAATACATAAGTGGAAAGAAAAAAAAGGATGACTGCATTCGGGGGCGGGGGGTGGAGTTTAAAAGCAAGAAATCAAGTCTATCTTGGACAAGTGAACAACTTAGGGAGACACTAATCTCAAAATATAAAAGTGAACAAAGCAGTAAGATTGTAGTTTCCCAGAAGATTCTCTTTTATTTTATTTCTCTATTATATATGTCATATAGGAGATAAGATGTAGCATTTAACTTTATGGCTTATTTCAGTTAAAATCAAGATATTGAATCCCATCCATTTTCCAGCAGATGCTATGCTTTCACCCTTCCTTATGGCTCAATACATTTCTTTGTGTGAGCACACTGTATTCGCCCATCTGTATGCCTGTTGAGAGGTGTGTTGGCTAATACTGCAACCTAGTTATCATGAATTACACTAGTGCAAATAGATGTATACATGTATCAGTATATTATTAATTTTAAATTTTGGGGGAATATACTCAGAAATGTAGAGCTAAATCAGATGTTTCTTCTGTGCTTAGACTTTTTCTGATCTCCACACGGGTTTCAGATCTCCATAGCAGCTATACTAGCTTACATTTCCATGAGCACTGATACATAGTTCCTTTTGCCCATATCCTCACATGTATTCTTTTTCTGTGTTTGTATTCTTGATGATAGCCAATCTGACTAGTGCCTTTTTAAAAATAAATTTTGGGCCATTTTTACTGATTAATTTTTTGTAGAATGTCTATTTAGCTTATTTACTCACCTTTTGATTTTTTTAAGTAGTAAGTAGCTCTGCTTATTGAAGATCATGGGGAGGTTGTACTTACGGACAGTATATGTGAACAAAGGTATAACACAGACAAATGTGCTAGCGTAACCAAAAAGCATTGCACACAGGTCAAAAGTAGCAACAGCAATATGAATGGGGGGTGGGAGGGTGTATCGCTGAGGCTTTTAGAATTTAGAGGCCTGCCACCTCTGCTTTAGGTGATGGGAGTGACACAGTGCCAGGCTGGAAGGCCATGGTGTGACCATCTACCAACCTTCCACTAAATCTGCAGATGTGATTTGTTTCGAAGTGTTAGTATTTTGGAGGTTTTCTGTACAGTACAGATTAATCCTCTATCATGTAAGGAGCTGCCAAAATTGTTCTCCCATTCAGTAGATTGTCTTTTCACTGTTGTTTTCTTTACTGTGCAAAAGCTTTTTAATTTATGAAATCTGTTTGTTGACCCTAGATATTAATTCTAATGGTTTTGTTTTCTTTAGGAAGTTTTCACCTGTGCTTAATGCTTCAAACATTTTTCTCTGTTCCCCTCCAGCAATTTGAAAAGACCCAGAGTACTCAAAGCAAAACTGGGTGAAAAGAGCAATGTGGAGCACCCCATGTGCTGGGTTTTAAGTTATACTACAAACCTATGGTAAGAGCAACCTCACAGAACTGACACAAAGACAGGTGTATAAACCAGTGGAAAGGACCAGAAGACATAGAAAGAACCCCACGACAACTGATTTTTGACAGAAACAAAATGCAAAGCAAAACAAAACAAAATTATAATTCTTGGAGAAAAGATGGCCTCTTTCACAAACAATGCTGGCACAACCGGACATCCACAGGCAGAAAACTGAAACTGGATTCCTGTCTCTGCTCTTGTCTTTAATCCCATCAATATGGATCAAAGACATATACAAAATCAGTTTAAATTTGGTTCTGGTGAACCAGTCATCCAGGAAGCAATTAAAAATTGGCTGACTAGATGGTTTCGCTAAATTGAGAAGCATCTAACTGAATTCAACTCATTGCTTGTAACTCTAAGCTGATTACTGAATGCACGTTGACTGAAAGAAATTGCCAACATAGCAGAGTTCCACTAGACAAACAGAATCAATAGGAGATAACTATTAGGATTTTTTTTTTTTTTTTTTTTTTTTTTTGGTAAGGAACTGACTTCTATAATTTGGGATGGTGACAATGAAGGAGTGAATTTCCTAAGGTAGTAATTTCATGAAGGGCTACTGGAATGGAACAGAGGAACATGATCCAACACTGCTATGAACGGGGATGGAAATCTTTCTTTCACAGGGAGCTGTTTTCTCTACTCTTTGAGTGAATTTAATCAGGTTCAGGCCTTTTCCTAGAATAATCCTTTTCCTTAACGTCTACTTCTCCTGGATTTTCATAGCATGTCTTCATAGCAATGCCAAATCTAGTATTTTGGTCATGGGATTAAAACATGGCTAAATTGACCCACAAAGCTGAATGCCACACTCTATTCCTCTAAAGTATGACTTTTATGAGTTGATATATTTTAGCACACTGTAGGATTTTTGTGTTCACATCACGGAGAGTATTCAGTACTCAAGTGCATTAACGATCTGTTTACATTTCAACATCTGTGTCCACAAATTTACCTGGTCGGTCCAGATTTTAATGGATTCCTTTGTGCTGCTTTTGCCTACAAATCCATCTATATTTTCCAAATGATTTAATACAATTTACAAAAAAAAAAAATCTCTATTCTTTGATATGCTAATATTACTTTCTCTGGGTATCAGGAATTTTAATGTCCTGGAAAATATATGTTTAAGAAAATACATGTGTGCATTTTTGGCAATAAAGGTCATTTTATTTCTCACATCTATGTTTTGGGCATGAATTTTTCAACATCATTGCAAAGTAAGCCATTGCTTTTGCCCCACCCACAGTCTTTTTGTTCTGCAAAGACAAAGTGACATTTCTTCCTCTACTATGTGTTTAATGGATCAAGGTTTATTTCATGCTATTCTTTAAATGTTCTTTTTTTTTAATTTTTATTCTCAGTTTCTGTGAAATTGAAAGGAGGAAGGAGTGGGTAATCTTTAATTTTCATTCTCAGTTTCTGTGAATTGAAAGGACGAAGGAGTGGGTAATTGAAAAGAGGAAGGAGTGGGTAATTTATACAAGAGATTGAAGAAATATTTTATTGACTGGGATGAAACTTTGACCTTGGTTTTGACAGGGCACTTCCAGTGGAGATGTTTCATTCTGGGGAAGAGAGGGCATTATGGATGGAATCATACAGAAATAAAGGGCCATTAATTACACAAGTAAGGAAAGGAGTTCAATGTGTGTATGTGGAAGATTAAATACTTGAAGTGTATGGGCTTGGGGGATAGCTCAGTAGAATAAGTTGACCTGGCAAATACAAGGTCCTGAATTCGATCCCTGGTACCACCAAAATGTTATTATTATTATTATTATTAATAACAATATAATATATGAAGTAGAAAAGAGAAACAAAGCTGATAAAGTTGATTGGGTTTGAAATCCCAATTTGTGTATGCAGCAAACAGTGAACAAATGATAAAAACATCAAGCCTATTCAGACTTATACCTTACTAGTGCTTATCCATATGTTCCTAGCGCAGTGCTTGGTGCATTGCAGTCATTCAATAAATCACCTGGTGATTAAACATATAATGCATTATGTATGAAGAGCAGATCTATTTTCAAGCAAAATAGCTTTATTGGTTGTAATAAAAATTAGATTTGGATGTGGATAGAAATAGGTAGAGCCAGACATGGTGCACTGTTGGCACACACCTGTAATCCAGCCCTTGGGAAGCTGAGGCAGGAGGATAGCTGTGAGTTTGAGGCAAGCCTGGGCTACAAAGTGAGTTCAAGGCCACCCTGATCTATATACTGAAACCTTGTCTTAAAAAGATGAAGGATTGATCCCTGGGCCTGCCCTGCTGGCCGTGACCCCAAGGCTAACTGAGATGGCAACTGAGCCTGCACATGGTGGCCTCATGCCTGTGATCCCAGGTCTTGGGAGGCTTTGACTACGAGTAAACAGCCAGATGACTACAAGTTCTATCTAGTAGTAGTGAGACCCTGAACACCTTGCAGACCCTTCCCTAAAATGCAAAAAAAAAAAAAAAAAAAAAAAAAAAAAAAAAAAAAAAAAAAAAAAAAAAAAAAAAAAAAAAAAAAAAAAAAAAAAAAAAAAAAAAAAAAAAAAAAAAAAAAAAAAAAAAAAAAAAAAAAAAAAAAAACCAAGATGAAAGGAAAATGAAATAGAACAAAGACTAAGAATTTATTTAAAAAAGAGATCAGGTTTGACTTTTTTTTTTAATATAAGCATTTACCAATAAGTTTGTATTGGTATGAAAAGTTTAAAAATGTTTCTGTATAAAAAAGTTTTAATATTGTAGCATTGAATCAAATTTGAAACTGTGAGCATCAGTGTTTACAAACACTGAAAGCTGTATCAGGTAGATGAGAGCATCGTGTAATTTGATAAAGTTTATGTATTCTTTCTGGTGAGGAAGAGTCTGAAAAATATCTTTGAATATTGGATCAATATTATATATTTGAAAACATATTTTTCTATGACAATAAAATATTCAAGGGATAAGTAGAAATTGGGTCTGAAATATTAGTGTAGCTCTAGAATTGCCTTCTCTTTCTGCTCATGAATAATCACTTTGTATCTAAAAGTAATGTTTTCTGATAGGTTGGAGCCTTCCATTATCTCTGAAAATTTTTTTATCTTTTCCACACAAATTGATCCCAAAAATAAAGAATTTATGACTGTGATTTTAAGTTGGATATATTGACCCCCATTCATGTCGAGTGCAAAAACAGATTGATGAGCAATTTATTTTAAATCTCTTGGGAAAGGGGTGGGATTACTTCAGAATTCTTGTTGATTAGATTTGTTCACCAGTGTCTGCCAGCTACAACACTCAAGACCAACAAATTCATTGCTAAATTGTATGATGTAATATAGATACTGCATGCTGGAAAGCAGAAAAGGAAAATCTCCTGAGATGAAATGTTAACAGAGCTGAAAGGAAGCCCACTCAAAATAAGCATCACATAGAAAGAGAGATCTTACAAAATATAGGTGTTACTTTTTAGATAAATGTTTCAAAACATCAACTTTTTAAAAAGGAACTTTGCTTTCTTAATATCTGTTTTTAAAATTAGTTCTTATTTGCCATACATAATGAATATAAAATTAAAACAGTAATTGAAACATTCTCTGAAAGAACATACACACTTTCAGTACCATTTCAGTGAAATATAAACACAAAAGCTGTTGGCATGGTGGGCATATGGGGTAGCCCTCATAGTTTCCCTCTGTGGTACGTAATGTTCAGCAAGACCTTTCTTATAAAAGAACAATCTCTAATGCATTAATATGCAGAAGCGGACAGATCCTTGGATTCGATGCATACTTCAGGGTCAGACAGATGTCAATAACTGTGCCAATTCAGCCACGACTAAAATGTCAGAAGAGTGTTTGCATTCTGTTGTTTTTCCTTCTGGATCATTCCCTAAGAAAGACTTCTGGCACAGCATAAGCCTCATTTGTATACGACTCCCTCATGATTAGAATACAGAATTATAGGAAATTCATTTTGAGTACAGAATTGTGTTCACCACTTTTGATGCAAAAATTTTAAGAGAGAATTTGGCATTGACTTTTCACAAATGAATTTCTTCTACTCTCAGCTTGCTCATGAGCTACCAAGATGTATGCCTCTTAGGTACATAGCAATTAGCAACATCACAGCTACCTGATAAAACTGCTTATTAGGTCTCAGGCTACCTTAGATTGAATGAGCATTAATTAAATTTATATAACAGCTATATATTCTGAGTTATTCATAAGTCAATAATCACATGAAAAACTGTCAAGATAGCTCAGCAGACTATGTGCTTACTTAGGCAAGCACAGGGACCAGGGTTTGATCCCTAGCACCACATGTACTGGCTATGCC
The DNA here is from genome assembly GCA_004027165.1 of Ctenomys sociabilis. Lineage (NCBI taxonomy): Eukaryota > Metazoa > Chordata > Mammalia > Rodentia > Ctenomyidae > Ctenomys > Ctenomys sociabilis. The sequence goes on from PVKA01000350.1 coordinate 17,764, forward strand.
CCCTGGACATCCTGAACCAGTCACGAGATAGGTGTGGCAGCACAGGCCTATAATCCCAGTACTGAGGAGGCTGAAAACAGGAGAATCACTAGGAGCCCAAGCTGTACAGTAAGATCCTGTACCAAATACACAATGAAAGAAAGAAAGAAAAAGCGAACAAGTTACTTATTTAGTGTCCATATTTCTGGGTAGGACAAAAGTATAATTGATATCCTCTAGCACTTGTATCACATATGGGTAATGGAAAATTCAAAGTCATGAAGTATGCATTGTCTTGGTATTTTTAATGCACATACAGGGTACTAAATACTAGTTTTTTGTTTAATAGAAGTGCACTACAAAAAGTTCACTTAAAAGAACATTTTTCATTTTTCTTGAATTTTCAAGATTGCCTCATACTGATTTTTAATCCATTAGTGCATGATCTTATGAAACTTAGTTCAAGAATGTTACTAGAAGTACTAAATGGGGTCCTGAACTTTATGAAAAGAAGCTATAAATTTTTATGTAAGAACAGGACTGAAGATGCAATGCACAGAGAAGGTTGGTGGAAAGGGGAGAGATAAATAATAATGAAACTAATCTACATTATTTCTTACTTTTCTTTTTTCATATATATGGTATTGGGGATCGAACTCAGGACTTTGTGCCTGCCAGTCAAGCACTTCTTTCACTAAGCTGTCTCCCCAGACCCCTACTTTACTTTTCAAAAATTTGAAAGACTTGAATTACTTGCCTACACATTTTTATAGAAAGGTATGTACTAATCCCTGTTGTTTTGTTGCTTTTCTGATATATGATTCTTCTTAATTGTCAATATCTTCTCTATGCTTGCACTTCTCTGTGCAGGATTCCTGTGAAGTGTTTTTCTCTGTGTAGGATTCCTGTGCAGTGTTGGCTCAGAGAGCATGGCTTTCTGAAGTTTATGCTTATTTAGAAGGTTTTTGTTTCTCCTTCAATTTCGAAGGATAATTCTGCTGGCTATAGTAATCTAGCTTGGCACTTATTCTCTGGATAAACATTTTGATGATAGTGACTATACAGATAAAATCATGGTTCATGTTCATATTTTCATCAAAGCTTGGCCAGGTAATTTTTCTTGCAATCATGTTAGGACAGTTAAAGATGGAGGAAAATGATGCTCTTCCTTGAACATTAGAAAAACATTAGAGAAAGATTGCTTTTTCTAGAATATATCTGTGGCAGAAGTTTGTGAACATTCAAGTTAATAAACTCTTACTTTTCAGTTACTTTTAACTTACGTGTCTATTTTCTATATTTCTTGTGAACCTCGGGCAGCCCTTAGTCTGACTCACCACTTTCCCCAGCATCCACCTTGTAGCTCTGCTTAGAGCTAAGCATAGATCAGCAGATAGCTCAGTGGATTAAAGCACCTGTTTAGGCAGAGCACAGCAGCTGGGGTTTGAACCCCAGTGTACCAGGCTGCCCCCCTTTCCCAGGAGTGCTGAGATGGCTATTAAGACTGCGTGTGGTGGTGTACACCTTTAATCCTAGGGTGTGGGAGTCTGAAAACAGAAGGATCATAGTTGACTCCAACTAGTGAGACACTGTAGACCCTATACTAAATACAATAATAATAATAATAATAATAATATGACATCTTTAACAGAATTACACTTTTCACTAAAAATTAAGAAATAATATAGCTTACGAATTCTTTGAGAGTCTTTTCTGGTTTACCTTTACATTTCTAAAGTATAGTTTATTACTTGGAACATAGTAGCTACACAGACATGTTCTATAAATGGGTGGGTTTTCCGGGACTTTGCTGCTTATGTTAAGAACACTAAATAACATTTCAAGTTTAGAGTTGAGGAGGTTTACACAGGTGCTAAATGTACACAAGGTAATGAATCATTTAACTCATTTTTACCAATCTCTTTTCTGTATGAGAAAATTAAGGAAACAGGAGTTAAATAATTTCTCAAAATCATGTAAGGCTAAAAGAAGAAAGTAAAAAGCCTTACTTTGGAGTACATTTTCTTCACTACTGTGCTATGAAGTGAAAGCTGCCCATCCAACTCAGCCAAGATCAGAGTTTCCTGGCTAATTGGATGTCGCAATACGGTTTGCAACTCCAATTTTGTGAAGAATAACACGAACGAAGTTACTGCTGCCCAAACTATGTGCACTGAAATAGATTTTATCATAATAATACAGATTAAGCACCACCATCTTAAAGTACAATTATTTAAATTAACATAAAATGAGCCAATCAGTGTCTTGTGCTAATTCTTTTCGTCTCACTGCTTTCTGATGACGATGTTTTCATAGTTGGCAGTGGAAGGCACATTAACAATGAATAACGTTTTCAATACACCATGCGTGCTTGCCATGAATTTTTCTATTTCCATTTGTCAGTTTCTGAGCAGGATGGGTTTTACCATGCCCCGGGAATCTATACACAGGAAACCGACATCGTTTGCTCCTTGTGGAGATGAGAACATGAGCATTTCGGCAGATGACCTGCATTTGGGGAATCTGGGCAGAAATCCAGCAGCTTCAGAGAATTATACAGCGATAAAATCCTCTCGAGTTCATATCTAAGAAGGTATTTTTCAGTGCCCTTAGGGATCAAAGGCGAGGATAAAGCTGATTATTTATAACTGAGTAACACAAATTGATAGTAGCATGGATAAATACCAGTGTTTGTGGCTAGGTTAAAATAAGAGTAGTTCTACAAATGTATGCTTTCAATTTTAGCTCTCTGGCTGCCGATTCAGCATGGATTTATCTCAGTAATTATTTCTGATGGCAGTGAGAAGAAGCACACATTCTCATATTTTTTAAGCTCCCATGTTTTAAAGCCCAGGTTTAAAAAAGTGGAACAGAAAAGACAGCACCCATCCATGGTATATTTGTGTTCTCTGCAAATAAATCTGAAGAACTGAGCCTGGTTTATCCTAAATGTCTTTCATCTTGTTCTGTATAGTTTGTTGATTATACTTTATCAAATTCAGACCGTTTCATGGTGGAAAGATTCATGAATTGCTTTTTCTATTCCAAAGCAAATTTATCAGAGTACTTGAATAATTATCCATCTTCCCTGCCTTTGGGGAGGAGAATGATGAAGTGCTCTTCCTTCTGTCAAAGGTGACCCCTCCTTCTCAGGGTTCCCAGTGACAGCCGACCTGCCAGCTGTCTCCAGAACTTCTCTATTCTTGTCATTCTACTTGTGCTGAAATCTGTGTCTTCTTCTCGTTTGGATAGGACTTAAACCTACCTGCACCCTGTATTAGTCCATTTGTACTACTATAACCATGTATCCATAGTTTGCAAAATTCATAAAGAAAACACATTAATTTTTCAGAATTCCAGGGATTAAGGAAAGATCAACATAGATTCAATTTCTGGGAAGGATGAAATTTCTGGATTGGAGGTTATGGCTTTTGAAATATCCTCCTGTACAGGGAGGGTCAAGGAGGTCTCTCTAGTGACAGTGGTTTTGCTCATGAGGATTCTTCCCTGGAGGCCTAATCAAATGTAAATTAACATATATAGTGCTATTACTTTATGGGTTAGTATTTCAACCTATGAACATGAGAAAGACAAACCTCCATACCTCAGTGACCTCTTACTTCCAAACAAAAGAAATCAAAGCCTAAGTTCTTCTTAACTTTCGCTGTCTCAGGTTTTGTTCATCTTCACTTGAAATTTTTTGAAAATTTTAATGTAGAGATTTACACAAAATACAAAGGATGTGCTGATGTCCCTCAAGTAAAGATAATGTACCTGTGACTAGAAATGTGCATGGTAGGAACTCCAGGGATTTTCTGGATTCTCCCTTTATTGCCCTGGTCAACCAGCTGTGGCCACAATGTAACACTTGTGCTGAGTTACTCTCTGCACTAAGCAGTCTGTGTAGGTCCCTTTATGTGTGCAAGGTTCAACCCAAAGATCCTTGGCGATACTTAGTGTCACACAATACTTCTGTTCCAATTTTTTAGTTTCCCCAATACACAACGAGTTATCCGTGGGATACACTTGGCACACAGACAGTCCATCATTAATTGTACCAAGTCCAATTTGACTTTCATGAAAAGTTGATATAGTTGGTATGAACCAGGGTATAATAAGGTGGGCCCAGCTGAGTATTATACCAGAAGAATAAGGTGGAAGGATGGTGCACGACTTCTCTTTCCTTTAGAGCACTGGGATCTTTTCTTTCTTTTTTAGGTTTTAATCTATCCTTCTCTTTGAGTCTCTCACCTCTGAGACTAAGCATTCACTTCATGGCCACACACTTTCTTTCTTTTGTTTCCCTGTGTTCACACTTCTGTCCTGTTTCTTCCAGAATCCTCTTTCCTTTTTTTTGTTTTCTTTTTACTGTGAAAATTACTGGCTACTTATTTGTGTCAACAGGAACAATCTGTAAACATTCAAGTTATCAATTTTGACAGACAAAGTCGGGCCTCATTTATTTTTATGCTTTACCTCACGTATTTGTGTCTAAGGTGTATGATAATTGTTTTATCGGGCTCATGAACAACTGTGATGTATGAACATTCCCTGGGATCAGAACTCATTCATAAATCGGGGTGATGAATGGTGATGATACTAATTGGGGATGATAGCCATTAGGACAGTACTTTAATCAATCTACTTTAATAAGGAATGAAAGAAGCCCTCTCTTCAGCTCACTGTACCTAGTTTTTCATTAAGTATCTCACAAGTGTATCTTCAATAAATTAAAAAAAGTCTCAGCCTCTTGAACTTCTGTGTCAGAAACAGCTCATTAAATCATTTCCCCCTCATACAACTTCACAATATTATTAATCAACAAAAACTGTTGAATACTACTGAAAGGGAGCATTAAGAGAAGGAAAGAAAAATGGGTTACAATAGTTTGAAAAATGAAAAATAATTGACATTATGTGAAAGGATATCTCAGACATTAATTCACTATAGTGGCTCCTTTCTATTCAAGCATTTATCAATTTTATTTCTCAAATTTCAGCAGTGTAATCTTGTCTGTTACATTTTATCAAGGTGGATGTATAACAACACTAATTTACAACTATTTGCCTATATTCACACATTAATATGGAAAGAGAATTTTTGAATTAAAGAAATAATTTTAATATTTTATAGCTTAAAACATTAAACTAGCATATGCATTTGTTTAACCATAAAATAGAAAAGTCACAAGGAAGCAAATTAAAAATACATGACATATTACTATTCAGAGCATATCACTTTAAAAATTTGTATTTATTCAGGTTTAGGTACACATTCTTATAAAAATCTGTTTCTACTGTGTTATAAAATATTTTTACTCTTACTTTGATGACAGTTGACTAGTTCACTATAAACAATCACTTAATAATAAGGCTGATTAAGGGCTAATTACTGCCTTTTTTAATAGTTCTGAGTATAATTATTCATCTAACAATAGAATATTTTCTTTCTTTCCTTTGCCTCACTATTTTAATTTTCATAACAATTATTTTCCCATTATGCAAAAGTTAAAAAAACAACCTAGGACTTCAAGTGTAGACTGAAGTCTACCATTTCTTCTATGTACATTCAATGAAAGACAGATAATATTTTGAGTAGTCTTCATGCATATTTTTAATGAAGCACATAAATGTATGTCATTCATTTTTGATCCCAAATTTAAATTAATACTCAGAGAAACTGATTCACCAGACAAGGCAACTTATTTTATATGAATCTTCATGGTCAAGCATTTTAATGGATCTAAGACTTCATGCTATTTAGTCTACTAAGGTTTGAAGGCTGCTTGCAACAAAGAAGAAATTACAGGCTGACAGAAAATTGATAACTTATCATCTATTAGTGTCTCAGGCACTTTTCTCAGTCGTTACTGAAACATGTTACCCAGCTGCTGAAACTGAAAGCAGGAGAGGTTTGCTCTCCTCTTAGTGTGTGCAGGCTCCAACTCACAGCCCGCAGAAGGACAACATGGTAGAGGGGCTTGGTAGAGGAGACAGCGCCCCTGCCATGGCGTCTTGGAAGCAGGGACCCACTTCTTACAGACAGACCCCAGCTCAACAAAAAGCCAGCACTTAGCCCCTGTATTCGCCTCCCCTATGCACATATGATATAAACCAGAACAATCACGATCTTAACTCCAGTCAGAAGGGCTGTCCCCAGAAACATAAAAACACAGCAGGAACAGGAAGGGATGCTGGGGAAAAAGGAAACTTCCTACTCTGTCAGTGGAAATGTAAGCTAGTACACCACTATGGAAATTCAGGTTCCTCACAAAATTAAAAGCAGAATTCTACTTGACCCAGCTATACCTCTCCTGGATGTACTCTTTAGAAAATTAGATATAATGTTATGAGTATACATGCATATCACATACCAATTTTTTAAGTGTATTTAGTACAGGGTCTACAGGGTCTCACTACACAGATCAGATTGGTAGTGATCCTCCTGTTTTCAGCCTCCCAAACGCTGGGATTACAGGAGCGCGCCAGCATGCTCAGTCTCAGTCGCCATCTCAGCACTTCCTGGGGCTGGGCCGGCACAGCACACCTGGCGATCGAACCCTGGTCCCTAGTCTGCCTAAGCAGGACGCATACCAATTGTTATAGTGGCCCAGCTTAGGGTGCCTTTGCTGTGGAAATAGCCTAGATGCCGATCAATGGATGCTGGAAGGCAGTGTGTGATAGCTCACATCTTATGTAATGGGCTTCAAGCAAACCTGTGTACTTATTTGCCCTGGAAAGAGGCTACTTCTATTGCAGGAGGCAGGAAACAAGAGTTATCTTCTCCAGTACGAGACACTGTCTCTTCCTGTTCTGTTTCCCTGTTTCTGTCTCCTAATCTGCTTGTTATCTCACTGCTCTTGAAGAGTTAAGCAGACCAAGTGTCTGCCAGTGGTCATGCAGGCCATCGATGCAGACACGTTAGGAAGCCTGCAGAAGCATCTCCTCAGCCTAGAAGAAGCAGGATCAGAAGGCACTGATCTGAACAGCAACCTGGGCTGGACAACATAAGCCCCTACTTGGCATTGTCCATCTGCATAGCTCAGTAAACTGTTAGTGTGATCGAAAGCATGCACACAAGCTAGAAAATAGCCTTATAAATTTACTACTTAATGTGAACACTTAAACCTGTCTGTATGAAAACATACTCTTCATAGTTCATCTTTCCATAGGTATAAAAAGGATAAAATTAAGGACTCTTTTAAAAGGTACAAAAATGTAAGCTAAATTTTAAATTATTTATTCAAGTATCATAATTATAAAGTCAGTCATCCTTTTTTCTTTCCCCTCCTTCCTTTCTTTCATCATTACATGTCATCAGCTCCTTAAATCTATCTTTTCAGCTGTATTTCATGTAAATATAGACACAAAAATATGTAAATAAATTCTGATTTTTTTTTCTTGCCTTTCTCATTTTTGCTTGAGACAAATCTTCCCACATAGCCCAGGCTGTTCTCGAATTCTCTGTCCTCCTGCCTCACCTCCCAAGCTAGCATGTGCCCCTGTTCCTGGCTTTCCCCAATTTCTAAGCAAAGAAAAGTATACTATTCCACAGTTCCTTTGATATTTTTATTTGATATATATCAAACAATTTATTCCATGTCTTAGAGAGCTTTCTCATATTTTTATGTATCAGTAGTGTTTCATTGTATTCATACATTTAATTTTAATTATGAAAGTCTTTATCATTGAGTAAATGAGGTGTATCTAATCTTTTTCTCTGATGAGAATGTGGAGGATTTCTTTTTCTCTTTTTATTGGTATGTTTTCAATACACATAATACTTCATTCATTACAGGGAATGCCTGTGTATGGTACATGACATATCTTACATTCAGTCCTTCTTCCCATCCTTATTTACAAAAACTTTCTTTCCATTTATTTTGTTTTCTTCCCCTTCCACTTCTTCAAGCTATTTCCCTGGTCCTTCTCTTTTTTCTTTCTTGTCCCTTCTTTTTCTTCTCCCCTCTTCCTTTTGAATATTTCATTCCCCTTCTCTTTTGAATATTTCATTCCCATTTTGCAATATCTATTGCACATTTTGGTCACTATATAGAATTTCAGTTTCCCTCACCCAAGAAGCACTGTGGTATTTGATATGCGTACAATTTATTTAATTTAGCAAAATGTTCTCCAGGTGCATCCCTTTAGCTAGAAATGTCTCAAAGTCATCCGTCTTCAGATTTATTTATATATGTCACTTTCATTTCTGTGGTAACAATTTCAGAAATAAACTTCAGAAATAACATTAATGGGCAAAAGGAAAATATAATTTTTCTCCTAAGTTCTGTTAATATGGTGACATTTATCAACTTAAAGTTTATTTATTTTAAATAATAATCATATACAGAGTAAAATGGATGTTTCTAAAATATGTGTCAGAACAAATTTGTTGAATCTGATTAATTATAAATCCACCACCCTAAACATTTATCATTTTGTGGTAAATATATTTAAAATACTTTTGTTAATTCAAAAATACACAATGCATCCATATTTATTGTAGTGAATATAATAGAGTTCTCTAGAGGAATAGAATCAACAGAAATATACGTGCTATTATACAAAGGAATTTATGAAGTTGGTTTATAGGATCAGAGGGAAGAGAGTCCACAGTGTTCAACAGATATGGAGTGAATAGCGGTAGGCACCTTTATGCTAGAGCACCACCTCTAGAAAATGGACGCTTGAGAAGAGACCCAAAGGCCTGGAAACTCACCACAGACTCTCCAGTGTGTGTGTGTATGGAAAGGAAGAAGAAATCAGAGATCGAATATCCATGTCCAAAGGCAATGTCACCATGAGGCACGTGTGCTCGGGAACCTGGGGCCTCTCAAAATGGACACACATTTCATCCAAGGCACAAGCCCATTATCTGATGACAACAACAACCAGGGAGAATTTTTCACCCTCATTTGCTGCTCTGTGTGTCAGTCATTCAGACTCAGTACCCTCCTCTACTAACCTGGAAGGCCTTTCCTCGTCCATTCAGGTTCTCAGGTCATGATTACTGCTCATGCTGACTCTATGTGCACTAGAGGACTAAAAATCCTTTCCTTCTGGGCACCTGAAACTTCATATTATGATTTTTGTTAGAAATTCCTTTCTGTGAGGACTGTATCATTTTGCACTTTTCACTAGCAGTATATACAGTGGCTTGTGTTCACACTTTTGCTTAATCAGTGAGGTTCAAAATGGGTATTCAAGACTGCTGAAATAGTTCAGTGGACTAAGCTCCTGCTTAGGTAAGCACAGGGACTGTGGCTTGATCCCCAGCACCAAATGCTGCAGTCGTGACCCCAGGCAGGCCACAGAGTCCAGGAGCAGTGGCACACGCTTGTAATCCCAGCACTGGGGAAGCTAAAAGCAGGAGGCTCACCATGAGTCCAGTCTGCAGAGTGAGAACCTGTAACAACCAATTACATTAAAAATAAAAAAATAGATATTTATATGAAAATAGTACAATACAACCATGACATCTACTCTATATTAGCAAAATCCTCAGATGGGTCCAACGTAAAAACAATCATGAAATAGTAAATACAAAGATAAAATAATGGAGCACTGTTTCTATACTTGGATAAATAATAGTGTTTCAGACACGGATACACGTAGATTCTTATGTGTGGCAACTCTAATCGTAATATCATAACAACAATAAAAAAGGAAATCAAATGAGAAGAAATAATGAAACAGTAGCTGATTTCTAACAAGCTAAGAGAGCAAACACATGTATCACTGGGTCATTAGCAAGCCAAATGGTGAGAGAAGGAAGGAAGGAAAGAAGGAAGCAATAACAGAACAAAGGACAGAATCCCACACTCACAATTTCAAAGCCATTCTAAGAAGAGCCACTAAGTTTGGGCATGCTCCCTGGCATTTTTACCTTGCTTCAGTTCTGTAAATATTTTATTTTAAAATTTTTCTTTTTTGATATCTGTCAGTTCTTTATTCACTTTTGAATGTTGTTTCATTATATCTTTCATGTAGACTCATATACCTACTGTGAAAATTCTTTCATTTTCTTATTAGTCCATAATTAATTATATCAATATTTTATCTCTTGGCATGATGTTTTCAGTGTTTCTGTTCTATGGTAATGTTCACTTTTTTGTACAATGATACATTTTTTTTTGTAGGAAAACATCTTGCCCTCTGTCGTTGTAATCTTTATTTTCATTTAATATTTTTCTTCTTTTTTGTTTGGTTAACCATATTGAAGTAAACAATAAGGTATGGATAGCCATTTGTAAGCAATTCCTGCTAGTGAGGGAAGAGATATAGGAATGCTGGGTAGATTTCTAGCTTTTGTGCTCCACAGCTTCTTCCATAATGGAGTGCTGCTGCCTCCACCACAGTGCTCTGTCCAACCAGGGCTTTGCTATAGCTGCGGGCTTTTCTGACTGAGGTTCCAAGTCTCTTCTTCAGCCGCTGCCTGCTCTGACTCTGTCCAGTGTGATTCTTTTACTTTGAGAAGGTGTTTCTTGGGGGCGCCTTCAGATCTTTACACTATGCATTTATCCCAACTATTATTTTTGCTTTTATGCTTTCTTTTTAAGTAATCTGGCCTGCACATAGCATTCCTCATATTAGTAATGGGGCGCTCACCTTTTGAGGATGTTTTGTAATTCAAGGTATGTAGTCAACATTGTTGGGTCTTTAGTATTCCCATTTCTGCAACTCAAGTTTCTTCTCAATGTCTTATAGAAATTCTAGGCTACCCTACAGGTCCCTGCTATTTTAACCACACTTAAAAGCAAATTGAAGTTTTAATGTGTTTGTTGCTTTGTGTTGTTTTTGAGGCAGGATCTCACTGTGTGATGTAGGCTTTCCTAGAATTCACTATGAAGCCCAGGTAGGCCTTGAACTCAAAGCCATCCTCCTGTCTCAGTCATTCACATGCTGGGATTGCAGGTGTACACCACCATGCCTCCAGAAAACTCAATTTATAATTATATGTTTCATAATTTGTATCAAAACTAGTTTAATAGGGTATTTTTCCACTTTATTTTCATTCAGAAGTGGCCAAATTCTGAAGTTAAATTATCACAAAGTTTCTATCAGCCATTTTTTTTTAATGTGGGGATTGATGTTCACCTTAAAACTAAAAACACAAAATTTAATCAGGTAAAAACAATAAATTCATTCTGTGCAAGCCTTGCCAATTAGCATGTGATTTGATTATACAAAAACGTAGTCTCATACAGTCACTTTTAACACAGTGTAGTTAGTGTAAAAAGTTATCATCTTCTTTATAATCCCTTCCTAATCTTTATTATGGCAGTACAGAAATTGCAAGGACAGCTTTAGGAGGATTGATAATCTCATGAGGAATCTGAGTTATATTTGAGAAGATATTAAGTGAGACCATAAGTAACACAATATCATTCTGAGAAAATTATGTCAAGGAATGACTCTCTGGCTTCATCTGACTCACTGTAAATTTTTCTACAGCCAGCCTGAGCATTGTATATCAGGTTCTTATTCATTCTAGTATTCAAGTAGCAAAAGAGCTTCTATTTTTAATTTCTAGGCTACCAGTCAGTTCACATTGCATGGGATGGCTGGTGGGACCAATCTCCAGAGTTAACTTTGTGCATCTTGTGATACTAATTTACTAATTTCTCATTTTATCTTTCTTCAAAATACAACAACAGAAAAGAACAGAAGAAAAAAAAGAAAAGAAACTTAAATTATAAATTGAGTGGCAGTCTATCTTGACAGTGCATAACAGTATACCCATTTTCACATTAACATTTAATTTGAGCCACTGAATCTACACTTTTTCTCCTATTTTAATTTTTGTTTTGTTTTTGAGACTTGGGTTGCAGTTAGGCAGTTCAGGCTGGGGCTGCAATGGCTCCTCCCCCTCAGCACCTTGGTGGCTGGGATTATGGGTGCGCACTGTAATGGCCAACAGCTACCTCTTCTTGTCAGTCTGAGTCTTTGGATCTTTTGTGACCATTTTAAGAAACTGTATCTCCTGGGAAATCATACGTTAATTATAATGGACATAACAGAGCATTCATTTATATACACTTTTATTTTGGAGGTAAAAATATATGCAGTGCTTTTTGCTTTTTGAAATTTGTTTTCATCACTATGTATTTGCAATAAACCTTGTTTCCATTTCTCATGGGAGCTGGTGATGTACTCAATATGTCCTAATGTTTTTTTTTTTTTTTTTTGCATCATTTTTAACCCCTTCTGCTCCTTCCTTCCATCTCTTGATCCACTCTTCATTTTCTACTATACTGAATTATAGAATTATTCTAGATCAAGGTTGCCCTTTATCTAATCATTGCAGGAAAATATATTTATTTGTTTCAGAGATAGTTCCCATTAATAATGAAAGATTATTTATTAATTAACAGTGCCTGAGCATTTTGCTTTAATTACTACGTCTTTTAAAGGATCCCCAAGAAGTACAAAACTTTTTATTTTTTAAATCTTTCCTATCTCCTGTAAATTATTTCTTTTTTAAAAAGAATAAAACATAATACAAAAAAAGAAAAAGAAAACATTAGAATACAGAATTTCGCTAAACAAAACAATAGGAATGCAACACTGGTTGTTGTATTATATAATGATTTCTTGAAATTAGTTGTTTTGTTTAATTACCAGATATATTGTATGAAAAATTAGTAAAAAGAAGTTATAAGAAATTAAAAGGGAAAAGGAAAACAAATTAAACATTAACTGCTCCTTTCAACAGACCTGCAGAAATCAACAGTAGAATTAACCAAGCTATCTTGTTTATGTATGTAAATATATCTTTTTTCGCTTTATTCTTTTTCCATTACCCCAGGCTTTCTTCACCTTCAACAGATTATTTCCCTTTTATAGCATCTATTTTACCTTTCAGAATTTATTTACACTTTACAGTCAAACTGGATCAAAGATGTGAATATTAAAATAGAAACACAAAATCTACTAGAGGAGAAAGTAGGTAGAAATTTCGAAAATATATAGTGAGTAGAATTCATGAACAAAAACCAAACTGCATGGGAAATACTTCAAAAAATCAACAATTTGGGTCTCATGTTTCTAAACATTTTCTGCATGTCAAAAGTAATCACCAACAGAGGGGGAAAATAAACCCATCAAATGGGAAAAACTTATAGCCAACTGTCCCTTCTACAAAGGCCTTGTATCTGGACCGTATAAAGGACTAAAAAAATAAAAAATAAAAAAAAATTAAAAAAATACACCTCACATTCAAAGACTCAGTTCAACAATGGGCATCTGAAATAAATTTACATGTCTTACTTGAAGAAATGTAAGTACCAAGTAAACATATGAAAAAATGTTCAACATCAGTGGTCACTTGAGAAATGCACTTTAAAACAACACTGACCTTCATTCTCACCCCCAGAAAGAATGGCAATCATCAAGAAGTCAGCCAATAACAAATGCTATAGAGGTTGTGGACAAAAAGGAAGCCTTCTCCACTATTGGTGGAGGTGTAGACTGATAAAACCACTATGGAAATAAGAGAGGATACTCCCCAGATACCTAAGATGGGAAGTCCCATTCAAGCTAGCTATTCCCTTCCTGAGTATTTCTCCCAAGTAACTGAAATCATCATATCATAGCAATACAGGTGCACCCATCCTTATAGCAGCTCAATTTGTCATATATAAATCTTGGAAATAACCCAAATTCCCATCCACTAAGAAATGAGTAAAATAATGTACTTTTGCACAATGGAGAGTATTACTCAGCTATAAACAAAATGATTTTGAGGCATTTAAAAGCAAATGATGCAACTAGAGACCATACTTGTAAGTGAAACAAATAAGACCCACATTTGAAAACACTGTATTGTCTCACTAGGGTAAATTATTTCTTACCCTATCCTATTTGCTTACTGTGTTCAGGTTACACTGATCGTTACTTTAGTACTTTTACATTTTGTTAAATAAGCTAAGGATACTCTCAGGATTTACTCGGTTTGTTCTCCCTGGAATATTTTTCCAAGACTTGCCATTTTTCTCATGTGTTCCAGCTATCTTTTCACATGTCATCTTATTGGAGAGGCTTTTCCTAATCAAGCTGTATAACACACCCCTTGCACACATTTTTGCTCAGGATTTAATTGTAGCATACATGTATTACAGTTCCATTTATATCTTAACATGTTCCATACCTAGAAATGGAACAGCATTAAAATTAATGTTAGACATAAAAGAAAATCAATGTTTCATGGAAGCAGCTTCCCATCCATCATCTCACCCTTACATATGTAGCTTTGAAGCAGTGTCTGCTGCAATGTTACTGTTCAATAAACATTTATTAAATCATATTTTACTTGCCTTCTTAGGAATCCATTTACTTTCTCTGCACATCCTCATTTTCTACCACTTTAATTCTGTGTCCCTCCTGGAGCTCAGTAACAAAGAGAAGAAAATTCACATAATGTGAAATAAAAAGAGTACATAGAATGCATCTCAATACCAGCTTTGTAGGAGATGTGCAATTTATTTTTCCAATGTAATTTCATGTAACTAAGAAACCAAACTCAAATTTAGCCAATTAAACCTTTTCACATTTGTTATTACTCACAACTGCATGAATCCACTGATCTGGGTGGACTAGATTTATCTGAATGAGTTAAGCTGATTGATCTCAGCTGTACTCACTCTTATGTCTGCAGTTAATTGGAGGTTGTCTGGGTTGTCATTGATCCAGGATAGCCTGGAAGAGATCGCTACACAAAGCATCTCATCTTCCTGCATTCACAGTAGGATTTGCTGTGATTGTAGTCCCAGGGCATGCTGAAGACAGTGAACACATTGACCAAGCAATTCACAAATATCATTTCAGATTCAAAGAGTAGAGAAATAGTTTATAAACTTCACAGCAAGAACTGCCAAGGCACACATCACTCAAGGAGGGAGAATTGAGACCAGTTGTGCAAGCAGTGTTCCAACCATGCGATAGCAAATCACCTGACTCTGAGTCCTGGTTTTTCTGTTAATTACAGTGATCACTGTAATTTTCTTTCCTCCTCCTTACCAAAGCATGACTCGAGAACTGGGCCAGACAGTGAATCACAAACCAGATTACATGGTTGATCAAGGTCAGGGATATGGCCACACAATGATAGTCTGCCTTGAGTTTTTACTTAAAGACAAAATCTCAGAAAAGTCTCATTATTTTAATGAATAAACCTGGAATATATATATTTTGTGTGTGTGTGTGTGTGTGTGTGTGTGCGTGTAAAGAGAAAGCTGACAAAAGCGGACATAAAAGATGAAGAGGAAAATAGCTTTATTTCAATATTTTAGCTCCCATATTTAGACACCCTTAAGTCAGAGGCAGTATACATCCTGAAAGTACAATTTATTTGCTTTAATGAATTCTATTTTTTCTTGGTAATCCTAGTATGAATTAGGCTATTATCTTCTTCAGTTGAAGTAGCCCTGACATCTGCAAGAAGGTGGACTTGTAAAACTGCTATTCAACATCTCTAGCCTATTTTTGGTTCTATGTCTTTTTAATTTAAATATAATTGACTGCCAGAAGTAAGATTTCTCGTTCATTAATAACTTGAGATCTATCAGCATAGGCATTTTACTATCAAACCATGGCGAAATACCTCAATCAGATTATTTTTACTCATTCACCAACTTGATCACATATCAAAAGTATTTGTTAAGTGAAAGATGTTGGCCTCTCTCATAACTAAAAGACACAAAGTCATTATCCTCATTCAACCTATTTTATGCAATTTTACAAAGAGGTATTTAGGTTTTCAGAAATAAATGAACTCCATTTTAGCAGCTTCAATGTAGAATGATGGATTTATTTTAAAAGTTTCGAAAAACCCATTCAGCTTTTTTTTGAGACATGACCAGTAGTGTGAGAAAATCTATTTTATTCCTTTCTCAAAAGTTGCCCTTTTCTAATGTCAAGCAACTACAGAGCGAATGAACTTTGGAGGTGTCAGTCTTGGAGAGTTATGCAATTTGTTCTGAGTATGAATTAGTCAGGCTGAGTCTTTGAGTGTATTAAAAACAAGTAAGATGAGCTGAACATATCCTTAAAGGGCAAAAACAGTGTTAGGTCCGCTAATCCCAGTTTCCATGCTATTTCTTTTACAATGGAGATTTCCTAGGCTTACTTAACTTCATCCTTAAAAGCATTATGTTCAAGCCACAATGAACAGAAGAATTAGAGTAATAGGATCCTCCTTTCCATGTACTATCCAGGAATGAATAAACATGCTCCCACAACAGATGAAAGATAGAAAGACCTTTTTCTCTGGTGGTTGATGATTCAGCTTTGACTATAGCAGTTCAAATTAAATCATTCATTTACTTAATAAAGGCATGAAACCATTAATTTGACTTTGTTTTTACTAACTTCACAAATAATTCAGCCCAAGCAGCCAATGTCTTTAATGTCATCAAAGGACACAATCATACTCTACACTTTAAATTTGGAATTCACATAGCTTCAGTGTGATCCTAAATACTGAGAAATAATCCTGGTTGTTACGAGAAAAAGATCTTAACAATGAAAAAGAAGGACTAGACGCATGTGGGTAGAAGCACAAGCGGGAAAGATGCTAATTCCTGTTTTGATCTAGCTTTGACTTCCCTGATCCTTGACAGCCAGCTGAATATTGAAATCTTGCTCCATTTCTGGGACAACCTTAATAAGGAGTATTCATGGCTTAAGTTAATCTATCTTCTCTCTTCTTTCTTTTTCTTTTTCTTTTTATCTTCTCTCTTCTAAAACTGAGCACAGTCTTTCCCCACTTTGTGTGATTCTGGAGACTTTACCAGGAAGAAGCACTGATCTCTGATTGCATGAGACCTTCTCAGTGCTCTGAACAAAGCCAAGCTTATTCCTCACGTAGAGCAACTCGGAGCATTTATAGCGTTGATGCTGTCAGAGAGACTCGGCACTCAGGTCCTGGCTTTTTATGTAACATTAACCACATGCTTTTATGTACCAAGGACTATTATAAGTAGTATAGTTGGGAGTAACAGTTCAACTCTTAATATTTGTGATTATTTATATTGTTATCATTTTACAAATAGAGAAATGAGTTTGTGATGTGTTCCTCTACTTGTCCAAGTGGTAAGTGGCAGGGCTGTTGTCCTAAACAATAATGCCTCAATGTGCCTTTTAATGATACTGTTTCTTCTCTGATGATGTAAATGATAAATACAGTGGTACGTTGGGGCACAAATTTAGTTCACTCCACGATTCTGGGGAAGGTGCCTATGGCCCAGTCCTGAAGCAGAATTTGCAAAAGAGGCAAATTTTTGCTGGAATCTTGATTATTAGCCAAACTGTACTATACATGCCTTAGCATACTTGAACACTAGCTTGAAGAAAAAATCAACAGAGTAAGAATGCAGACAGTAATGATAATAATAATGATAATGATAATCACAGGGGAGAAGAAACAGACTTACAGTGACATTATTTAAACACATATCTCTTCAATCCCAAATGGATGACATTTCCTCTCTCTTTGCTTTTCTCTTTCATACACTTATCCTTTTCCACTAAAGGTAGAGCCTTTTTGTCATATAGTACCTGAGACGCATTGCTGTCATATTCTGTGAATCCGGGGACACACTGATACTTCTGCTTTTCAATTTAAAATAAGGCCACCTGGCTGTCCTCCTTGGACATAGCATCTGATGTTCATTCCTTTACCTTCATTTTCTTCATTCTTCTGCTCAAAGATTTGACACTGTGTTGCCCGAGACTTTAAAAATGTAGGTCTGTAATTGAATTCAGGTAGCTATGAGGAAGGGAGCACATCACTTTATGTATCAGAAAGTATGACACAATGAAAGAAAACCACATGAATGCTTTCATGTTTGATGCCAACATCACATAGGGCTCTTTACAAAGCAGGCAGAACCCTCTGTCCCTTCACACCAAAGCAGGCAGACAGTAAAAGAGAACATAAGCAGGCAAGTGCCACACACAAAGCCAGCCCTTGTGCAACTATGCAGTGGCCTTCTCTACTGCAGGCACTGGTCCTGCCCTCCACCTGGACCAGCTAGCTATTCAGGTCTCTGATTAGATAGTAATTATAGAAAGGTTCTTTTACAGTTTTCAGTAAAATGTTTTTCAACAAAAAAAAAGGACAGCATGTCCCAGGTTTTCACACCCTGTTTCTTGTAGCATATAAATAGAAGTACCTAAAGAGGACAAGTTAAAGAAATACAGTGAAAGAGGAAGCTGGTGTTGTTTTTACATTCAGCACCACCAACACAAGACTATAGCTACTTGCTGAGCTGGCAAAACCCCTCAAGCACAAAGCTTATCTCCAAACGGGACACTCTCTTTGTCTTAGAGTCTTGTGTTTATTCTGCAACAGTTTCTAAAGCTTTTTTTTTTTTTTTTTTTTTTTTTTTTTTTTTTTTTTTTTTCTTTTTTTTTTTTCTTTTGGTGGAACCAGGGATTGAACTCAGGCCATTGTACTTGCCAGGCAAGCACTTATTCTACTGAGTCATCTCCCTGGCCCCAGTTTCTAAAGCTTTGAGCAAGCCCTGTCTTTCTTTACATACAACTTTGTTGACTCTTAGGAACTCATAGATGAAGGACTAGCACTGAATAAATTCAATCTTTAGAATTTCCTGTCAAAGTGCTTTGAGTTTTGCACCTGAAAAGTCACTTCCTATGTAAACTCAGAGAAAACATAACCTTTTCTAATTTCCAAGGCCTTCTGTATTATTTCCTTCACTAGCCAAGGCCGAAGTTTAAATTGTCAGCATGATTCTTTGGCCTGAAATATTGTATTTTCCTCTAAGAAACAATTCTTTTGGTACTTTGTGATAGATAAATATATTATCAAATGTTTCTTTTTTTTCTGTGAAGTACTTCAACTTTCAAAAATAAATGAGTTCTTAATCTTTCACTAGAAGTTTTTATTTACACAAGCCTTTGTTCTTTCCACAATTTAATATTTGCAGACCTTTGTTTGAATTTACTAGTTTTCTAGATTTCAAACACTGCTACATTTAATTTGAGAAATAGTAGGTGCAGCTAGGTGGAGATGTGTGATGAGTTCATTATACATTTCCTGACAAAAACATTAGTTTTATGTTTTGTTTTCTTCATTCTTTGTGAAGGCCTTGGCCAGGTGGACATTGGAACCCTGATTCTACCTGGAAGGAGACACTTTGGCTGCTACTTTAAACTCTTGGCTCTTAGAGAACAGTTAGGAACTCCGGTGATGATTTTCAGGAGTCTGGATGAAAGTTTTAAGCTGAGTGAATCATACAGTATATTCACACTGCAACCTGAAACTCAACTCTGACTCTATTCTTGGCTGCAGATTCTGTACCAAATTACTCACCCGTTATATCTCTAAAGTTCCACTTCAGTTCAGGAAGTATGGGTTACAGTTTTGTCATGCCATTCTTGAATATTATAACTTTCTATATTGCATTCATGTATTCATTCTCTTCTGTCCTCTGAAAGCATTCTTAATATTGACCGCAAGTTCTCTGTAAATAAAACTTGTATATGGTTCTCTTGTTGGAGACTGTTATGAAATTCCTTGTTTCAGAGTAAAAATTTAAGCTTACCATGACACTGGGTGATCCTTTGTAAATGGATGCCATCATAACTCTGCAACCTACCTTAAAATGAACAGTGCTTCTCTGGAGCACCACAAAAGGACATTTGTTTTTTTAATCAGTGAAGGTGTCCTTCAGAATTCCCAAGTAATTCTTCACTTGAATTGAATTCAAGCAGATTCCACTCACTGTTATTTATTGGAATTCTACTTTATGCAAGATAATTTTCTAGGGTCAGGGAGATAGCTTGGCTGTGTAAGCACCTGTCTGACAAGTACAAGGATCTGGGTTTGATCCCTGGTACAGCATGCCATGCCGGCCCCCAGAACCACGGTCATGTAGTGCCAACCACTGAAACCGGGTATGGTAGGGCACGCTTGTAATGCCAACACTGGGGAGGCTGAGACAGGAAGGTCACTACCAGTCCAAGCTGCGCAGTGCGACCCTCTACCAAATAAATAAATAAGATTAATAATAATAACAAAAAGAAAGAAAAATTATTAAAAAGATAATTTTATAATCATGGATATATAGAATAAATATATATGTTCTCTGTTTAGTGATCTAAATTATACTAAATGAGATGCAAAGAAATAGCTAAACATGTGTGAATATATTTAATATCTGACAGTTTTATATCCTATGGAGAAAACTGCAAAAAGATAATTGGCTAGATAATATTTTCTCATCATAAGTTGTAAGTAATTTGTACATAGCCATATTTAACATTTAATATAAGAAC
The DNA here is from genome assembly GCA_004027165.1 of Ctenomys sociabilis. Lineage (NCBI taxonomy): Eukaryota > Metazoa > Chordata > Mammalia > Rodentia > Ctenomyidae > Ctenomys > Ctenomys sociabilis. Next base: position 38,040 of record PVKA01000350.1, read on the forward strand.
AGTAGTTAAAATGTACACTAGTAAGGGAAGGCCAGATAGCTCAGTACACTACAGAGTTTACTCCAGCAGAGCACAGGGGCCAGTCCCCGAGGGCTTCACATGTTAGGTTGAACTCTGGAAAGTAAAGCTCAGACATTGTCCATTGTAGGTGAGCAATCTGTTGATGCTAAGAACTTTACTTTTTTTCACCACTGTATTTCCAAAGCTAAGAAGCATTCTGGGTGGAGAATATATTTGATACACTTTCCTTTGAGTAAGTGAAATATGTGTTGATATGAAGGAATACTGTATTTCTCATTCTGTAGTAAAATGAAAAGGATCATTATAAATGATATTCATGAACAGATTCACTTCCAAGGAGTTCTAGGTAACATACAAATCAACAACTGTACATAAGTATTTATTTTAATGTTGATAGATATTTCTTAAGAGTTAGATATCATGTTTATTGTGATAGCTTAGATGATGTTATTACCAAACTAGGTACACTAGTCATTTCTCATCCAACTAAGCTACTATTTAAGCAGTTAAAATATAAACCCATGAAGTTATATTTTGTTAACAGCAAACTAAGATCCTTAAAATAAAAAAAAAGAACTGTACTCACTAGTACTTCAACTTATTGGCCTACATCCAGAGAATTCAACACAAGCTCATATAAATAAATTTTTATTTAATTTCTCCAAGCTAAGTCATCAGCTTTCAGTATTAAGCTGATTGGACTTCACTGACCACATAGGAAATATAAAGTTCATGTTTTGGTATATAAGTCTTGATCTACCTAGGTCTTAACCATCCAGCAGAAAAGTATAAAAATGAAGTATACATCGTGAGCCCATAATATTACGCTGAGCTGTAAATGGCTATGGTCGATAATTTCTTTGAGTAACTCACTATGGTTGTAGAATGCTGGATGGTGTTGGATTGTGTTGTCGAGTTGAAGCACCTAAGTTAGTTGAATGTCAATGGAGTGCCCACTTTTGACAGGTGTAGACAAAGGAAGGGGTGTAGAAAGAAAAAAATCATGATGTGTGTGTATAGACAGTACAGTTGGGATAGATAACGCTGTGCTTCTGCATAATTCTATGAGAGGCAAGATCTGCACTAATGGTGGTTGGACCGGATATTATGTTGGCTTCTAGTACTATGGTCATCCACTAGGAAAATAATTATTGAATTTTTGATATAATTCACGTATAAAAAATAAGTAAGCAGCTACACTCTTAATTCACTGATAAGAGATATCTGCTAAAATAATATCTGTAAATATAATATCATGTATGCACCTTGTACAATACCAAAACGTTATGAAAAGTTTGTAATGTATTAATTTATCAAATCTGTACTGTTCAGGTGTCTTGAAACTGTCTGAGTGACATTTGTACTTCAATAAAATGAAGGGAAAAAAATAAGCTGATCAATGAATTTTATGCTGAGGATTTTTCACTCCTTCAATCATGTCTTTTATAAGCAAAGATAATTTTCTTCCTTTTTCACCATGCCTTTTATTAATGTTTATTTTTCTTGCCTGGCTTAACACCTCAAATATTCCATATAATGGTGAGTAAAGTTTTCAACAGTATATACTCTTATCTTGTTCCTTTGGGGAAAAAAATGCAATATAATGTTTTACCTTAGTTAAGATGTTTGCTGTGTTTCTTATTCCTGTGCTTAAACAGTTTACTTCTATCCCTTGTTTTCTAAGATGATCTACTTAAAAGCTCATTTTCTTTTTCTTTCTTTTTTTTTAATGGCCAGGGAGATGTCAGTGAAATAAGCACTTCCCTGACAACCAAAAGGGTCTGAGTTCAATCCCCAGTTCCACCAAAGAAAGAAAATAAAAAGTAATGTATTTAGTACAGGGTCTACAAGATCAGACTCAGTGATTCTTCTGTTTTCAGCATCGCAAGTGCACGCACCTCCACGCCCAACCTCAGTCACTGTGTCAGTGTACCCCAGGGGCTGGGGCGACATGGCACTTTGGGGATAGAGCCTTGGTCCCTGCTTCTGCCTAAGCAGAAGCTTTAGCTGTCTGAGCTATCTGGCTGGCCCCAGAAGCTCATTCATTATGTCTTTATACTGTCACTATGTAGAAAGTTGGAAGGAGTGCAATGTTATACTACGTAAAAAAAAAAAAAAAAAGGAGATGACCATAATCATGTGATAATGAACTCCCTTAAATCCAGAGTTTACAACAGTGATCATTAAACTGGGCGTGGTGGCACACCCCTATAACCCCAGAGCTGGGGAGGCTGACAGGGGGATCACTATGAGTCAGAGCTACATAGCAAGACACTGTACCAAATAAATAAATAAATAAAACAGTAACCATTTTAGTTCAAATCCCTGTGATATAGCTTTTTTCCTTGGATGATCAACACTAGGAAAAACTGGTGGTAATGATTTAAGACCCCCCCCCTCTGTCTCTGTCTCTCTCTTTGTATTTTAGGGAAGGGTCTACAGGGTGTTCAGGGTCTCACTACTAGATCGGACTTGTATTGATCTGCCTGTTTATTGCCTCTCAAGAGCTGGGATTACAGGTGCATGCCACCACACCCTGCCTCAATTGCCCTCTCAGCAAGCCCAAGAGAAAAGGCCAGTATGGCCCCGGGTTAGAACCCTGGCCTCTGTACCTGCTTGCTTGTGCTTTAATCTGCTGAGCTATTTGGATGGCCCTTAGATTCTCCACTCTTGGTTGTCTTCCAGGTTGGCTTTGGCAGCTTTGCTTGCCTAATCCTTATCCCTTTGCCAACCGTGAGTCTGTGGAGTATATAGAGCCAGCTAAGGTGTAGGATCAGAACTAGAACTTCCTCTCCTTCTGTCTCAGCCCATTTACCTAAGCAAGTCACTTGATTGAGCCCTGTATGAAGTGGCACAGAAATAATATTCACATAATGAAAATTCCATATGAATCTGTCTGTTAGAAGAAATTCTAAAATACTTGACATTGGATACTTGAAGAAGCGAATAGTTGCAACCAATGATGCCACCTACCATTGGAAATGAATGTAGGAAAATGTTAACAATTGCTGAAACTATGCATGTTTATTATACAGTTCTGTCTCTGGTACTTTTAGATTTTTGTAAACTTAAAAACCAAGACCACTGGACACATAAAAGCTAAGGAATTGTTAAAAATTTGTGAGAGATACCTGAAATGGAAATATCAAATCATATGAATTAAAAATTTGAAATATCATGTCTAAGATTTCAAAACTAGTGACATTATAAATAACCCAATAAATATATATTAACTTTAAGATGAAATTTTTAAAAAAGTACTGCTAGTACCAAGAGTTCTCAAACATAGATTTTCATGTATTACAAGAGGTTACATATATTATTATAGCTTTTCACTGAAAAACAAAATTGAAAATTGATCCACTTTTCATAATGTATCCCATAAAATTATATCAATACATGCTTCATATAGTACCATAGTAAAAGAAATAGTATGTTTTGACTGAGAATGGTTGAATATGGTATCATGAAGCCACTAAGGAAAGCATCTTTTCTATGTCAGTCAATTAAAAAATAAGTCCACACTCCATTTTGAACTGAAGTAACCAGGTCAAGTTAAGTGTACTTATCATAGCATTATCTTTTTTTAAATGAATAATAACAAACTCCACATGGCTACAAATGTACTTGTATATGATTGTCATAAACTATATTGAAGCATACCTACCACACTAACATCCTTGGTTGTGGAAATATAAGGAATAGGAAAGGAATGGAGTAAATGAATAGCATAAAAAAGATGCCCCTGATAAAAATGTCTTATATTGTAGAACATGGTGTATACAAATATATGCTTGTGTATAGAGAATGCTAGGTGACATCTGTCCTGTGATCTTAGGTTTCTGGGCCTATGGCTCAAATTTATGAGCAATGGGGTGCAAACATTCCCTTAAATGAATACCTGACCACACCTTCATGGAGCCAAGAACAGCTAAAGTGATGTCATCATTGTCATCCAATGACCTCCATAAGAAAGGACTTAAATAATCATGAGAATTAGAGTGGTAACTGGTAACAATAGTGGACACTGAGAATATTTTTTTTCTTCTGTAAAGCATTGTTTGGGGGCACACTCCTTGGAGAGGTGGAAGATTCTGGAATACCTTGCTCTGTCTGACTGGGACAGTAGTGTGAAGGGCACTTCTGGACTGCATGACCCCCAAAGTCTCACTCTTCCCTAGGAAAATATAAAAGGGAAATTCAATCTGGTGTGTACACAAAGAGGGAATTACGAAGGTAGTTAGATACAACTTTGGTCTTAATGCACACAGGGTTAAAAATATCTTGGAAGAGTTTTGCTCAAAAGAGACCTCAGTTGAAAGAGTTCAGGAGGACTGTGTTCATTCGCTCATTGTAAATAGGTAGGGGAGGTAAAGGGCAGATCCCGAGAAAAGACCACTCTTAATTTTTTTCCTCTTTCTTTCTTTCTTTCTTTCTTTCTTTCTTTCTTTCTTTCTTTCTTTCTTTCTTTCTTTCTTTCTTTCTTTCTTTCTTTATTTCTCTTTCTGCTGGCTTGCTTGCTTGCTTGCTTGCTTCCCTTTATAGTTCCTGGTATATGGAGAGATATTTTCTATGGAATATAAGATTAAAATATTTTTGACCATGGGGACCAGGGAGATAGCTCAGTTGAATAAGTGAGTGACTGGCAAGTGCAAGGGCCTGAGTTCAATCCCCGGTTCCACAAAAATAGATAGATAAATAAATAAATAAATATATAAATAAATAAATAAATAAATAAATAAAATGAAATATTTTTGACCTTAATCTACATTGTTTCATTGCCTGAAAGTGAGTGCTGACTCTCATATCTAACCACATGACTAACAAGAACAGAGAAAGGAGAACTATTTGAATTTTCAAGAACTTCGTTGGTGAAGAATAGTGTCCTATTCTCACACTATCAATGTCAGAACAACTTTATACAATTAGGGTGCTTGGGAGTTTACACACACTTTCACACAAGACACATACAAAAGTTCGATCACTGACACATTGTTGTTATTTCAAATAGTCATATTAAGAGTGGGAAGTCAGACATGTTAGAACAAAGGTGCAATTCTACATGAAGATGCACTTAACAGAAATACATTCTCCTAAGGATTATCTCTAGTGACATCAACCCAGATTCCATTAAGCTCCACTCCACACTCACACACCCACACATGCACACACACACACACACACACACACACACACATGCACATGCACACAGACAAGGACAAAGCAAAGTCCTCAAAGCACTTTAACACCAAGTTTCTGAGACTTGCTCTGTAGACACAATTTGTGTGGCTCATTAAAGCAGGATATATATATATATATATATATATATATATATATATATATATATATTCCAGTATGCTGCACAATCAAGGAAGCATACCAGCTGATTGTTAAAATATGCAGCCCGTTTAGCAAATCCTAATTTTGGAGACTAAAATATGTTTCAAAATTAGTGTAACATGCAGTTGAGGTTGTCAAGTGTGTTCAAATATTTCAAAAGATGGAAGAACTTGTTCTGAGAAAAGATACAAAACATGCAAACCCTGATAGGGAAGAAAGCCTTCAATGTTGTGTGGACATGGATTCCTCACCATGAAGCTGCAGAGTTGAGGACAAGAAGAAAAAAACAGTTCTTCATATTGAAGATCTTTCGTAATTTTCAGAAAGCTCCAGCCTGATACATGAATATCAAATACTATGGCTAACTCTTCATTCCTTTAAGGAATGGAGGCTTAGTCTACAGAAAAAGTTATAAAGTGCTTTGTGGATATAGCTGTGAAAAGAAAAAAGAGCCACTTTTTCCATAAAATTGGAGGAAATTACCTTTTTATCCTCTCAGAAAATGTTGTTAGGCAAAACAATCAACTTAGCACAGCCTTCCTTTTAAGCCATTTCCTTATTTTTGGTATTAATTTTAAACCCGTTCCCCTCCACAATGAATGAAATTGTCATTTTGAAATAGTGTGGCTGATATTTATAATCTATGGCTTGGCTGTGCTATATTACTTTCCATGGATCTTTGTTTCACATAAGAAGGGACATTTGGAAATATTTTCTTGCTGTCTCTTAGTGAAATCCACATGTGACAGGAAAGGACATGGCTGACTTCACAGAAGCAAGCGCTGCACAGCTCTTCTATAAATGTGCAGATGGCTACTTGGTGTACCAAGGAGTCTTGCACAGATGGGGGCATAAAAATGATTAGTGGAAATTACACAGGAAGATCCATTCAGATCATGGCAATATAGCAGCCAGGAATTATGGTTCATATTTGTGGGCTAAAATAAGGTGCAAAGAAATTGGCCCATCAAAAAAGCTGTCATCAATTCTGCAATCGGCACCCAAGGTCCTATAACATATTAAACTTATGGTCATTTTAGAAATGCTCAGAAGGCTCTGAGTTAGCTCTCTTCTTATTTAGACTTTTTTCCTGAACTGGTTCCAAAAACATTTATTAGTAATCATATTTTCTCAATAACAATGGTTTGGCTTCAAAACCACTTTGGGAAAGTTTCCTAATTTTAACTTTTCATGACTTGTTTTAATGGCTAGGATATGCAATTTCCCATGAATATATAAAATCTAGGAGGACATTTAGTGCAAAACAAATAACAAAATTAACAGTTGAGCCAAAGCACCCTTACAGATCCATCCACAGGAATATTTATTTTGATTTTGGTTGAGGACCTATACATACTTGAGTTCTTTTCAGCTACATTCTAGAAAGCACACATGTTGATTTACCATGTTAATTTATTTGTCATTTAATTCTGAATTTTAATTCTAGATTATTATTTAAAGTTGTGAGGAAAATAACAATTACTGTATAGAAAGGGTATGTGAAAACTTGGAAAGCCATCTCAAGATCGTAGATGCTTGGCAAGCACTCTATTACTGAGGTATATCAGTGGTCACTTTATTTCTGAAGAAAGGATTTTCTAAAGTTCCAAGGCTGGCTTCAAACTTTCAACTTTGCCTCAGCTTCCACAGTATCTGGGATTACAAACAAGACCATGACACCCAGATTAGAAATATTTCCTAAGTAGAAAGGTCCATGATGTTAATCTCTAGAATTACTAATATGTTGTTATAGCCATTAAAGAGTTTTCAGGTTCTAAGTAAAGATAAATTGATTTTGTTATTTTTTATTTTACTATTACATGTTTTATAGAAATGTTTATACCCAATGTTTAATCTTACTGTGCTTTCAGACATTGTAATGTAACATTTCTCAAAACTTCTGTTACGACGTATTTTCAAAGGAAAATCCAAAAACTATTTAGATATATAAAGAAAAAACAGCCCAAGCATGGTACACCTTGGTGTATACGGGCTATACTTTCAAGAAATATTCAAGTCATACAGGAAGTATAGTACACTCTATAGAAACATAAAAATTAAATATATAAATATATATATATATATATATATATATATATATATATATATATATATACACACACACACATACACACACACAGCCTTAGAGAGGTAGACATATTCATGTATCAAATTTTTCAAAATATTTTCCCGAATTGAATAAAAATCTATTTAAATTCTAAAAGGATTATATGAAGTTTGCATAAATGTTTCAAAAGATCACTTGTAAGAATATAAACACAATAGATTGTCAGGAATATGGGGTAAGATCAAAGTATGGGTGGGCCTTGCCCTTACAGAATTTGATACAGTTTTGCTTTGTACCCAGAAGTCCCTCCAATTTCCCATGGGCTCCTTGTCCTCGGCGGGGCTTTCTAAGGTGGCCAGATCATGGGGGCAGGATGTTCATGGTGGAGTCCGCCCCCTGATCACCTGATAGCTCCTGTGGAGGGGAGGCGGGGCTGGAGGAGGGGCGCGACCCACAGCATGGCCCAGGAGGTGCATCACCCCTTCTGTCCTCTGATCCCTCCTTCCTCCTCCTTTGCCCTCCCCTCCCCTTCCTTCCCCTTCCCTCCCTTTTCTGTCCTTCCCCTTCCCTTCTTCCAGCCTTCCTCCCCCCTCCCTCTTTCATGCCACCAGCTCTCTCTTCTGCCTAATGTCTCTGCCTTGGATCCCACTGACTATGGACTGAACCCCCAAACACTGTGCACTACAATACAATTTGCAATCTTCAAACTGTGTCAGATACTGTGTGCCGGAGATGCAAAAGTGACTTAGACAAGCATATATGAAGCCCAGAGGATACTGACTTAATAGTAAGCACAGGAATCTATGGGGAACAGGAAAAGATCAGTAAGTAAGTGCAAATACAAGGGGGAAGGCAGATAATACATAATTTAGTACCAAATCTCAGAGAAAGAATATGGGAGGCAGAGTGATTGTGGAATGTGGTCCACTGCTTGGTAGGTGGTGGCCAAAGATGTTGGTTTCTTCTAGGATGTGCACAAATTAGGGGGACATTTTTCTCTAAAAGACAGGAGAAGATGAGAGGAAAAGCCAATATCAGCCTACAGCGTAGAAGGAAATGCAGTTGTTCGGGAGATAGATTGATATAGTTTTTCTGCATATATTTTGGCAAAATGTATACACATTTATCTAAAAAAACTAATTAGGTAATCTGGTACAGCATCTCCTTGTGTAGATCTCCTGTCCCAGCTGCCCTAGCACTGGGATTAGAGTGTGTCACCACACCCGGTCTCAGTGGCTGGCACAGCACGCTCGGTGGCCAGGCAGCACGCATGCTGGGGATCAAACTCAGGTCCTTTGCTATCTCCCCAGCCCAAACTTTTCTCCTTGAGGATATAATCAAACAAGTGGCAATAATTCATACTGAAACACTTTCCTATATCCACATAAAGGGAAAGCTCTTCAAATTTATTAAAATTTAGTGCTAAAATAGAATTAGGGGTTATCTAAAAAGATGGTATTATATATCCAAGGAAAAATAACTTAAAAACTTATTTTAGAAGTTATGGAACTGGAAGTAGTGCAAGCTCATGAATATAATGTGTATCAAATCACATTTTTCCCACTTTCTTCCTCCTAAAACTGGAATTTCACCTACCATATATTAGCATCAATTTTCTAAGGGAGATGGGATTTTGAGTACTTCTCAATTTCTCTATATTCTTACTTTTAGGATTATTTAAAGTAAACAAACTTAATTTTAATGTCACCAAATAATTTTCCTGTTTTAAAGTGCACTGTAAAAAATTATGGTTAAGGAGCACAAAATTTTCATCAGAGAGGAAGAATAAGTTCAAATGTTCTATTGTACATCATGGCCATCACACCTAATTTATATTGTATTTTTTAAAATTTCTAAGAATAGAAAAGAAGTATGCAAAACAATTAGTAAGTTAAGCAGCTTCGTTTAGCCATTTTGCACTGTGTGCATTGAAACTTTATGTTGTTACATCAGCAATATGTATAACCTAGGTTTCACAATTTTTTTAAATTAAATATTTTGAAAATTTTCAGTTTTGTTACAACTATAAGGAAAGGGTCCACAATCAAGGGCCCAACTGATAGCTCAGTGGATTAAAGCTCCTGCTCAGGCAGATGCAGGGACAGGGATTCGATCCCCAGCGCCGCCATGCTGGCCTGCCCCTTCTGGACACTGAAACAGTGATTGGTGGAGCACGCCTCTAATCCCGGGGCGGGG